>QANU01029220.1:493180-532295 GCA_003254905.1 Nissolia schottii
GAGAAAAGAAAGCTCATGATGACCTTGTAGTTGGTGCATCATTAACTACTACTACTCCCTTACAGTAATTTGTTCGTCATCTTTCTGTATGTGTGGCTGCATATCTTTCTCTCTATTTCTTTTTTCTCTCCTTCATGATTAGTTTGTTTTTGTCTCAATTGAATTTTCAGTATTTGAATTTATTATCAAGAAAGAATCTGATTAATCCATTTATAAAATAGGATCTACTGACAAGAGTGATCGCTTTTCCCATTTTTAAATTCAAAATTAAGACCATTAATTAAAGGCTTATGTCCATTACTACCTTGACTAACTTAACATTGTTCTCTCGCCATGTGATTTAAGTTAAGTGTTGAGATTTATGCTATTTATTTACATATATCTAAAAGGAAGCTCCAAATATAAAATATTTTTTGGACTAATTATTTTTGTTTCATCAAAATCGTTGTTGGACTCCGCTTAATCTGAAGGATAAGGTGTCTACTATAAGAAATAAAAACTCTTCTAACAATATTTTTTATCCACAAGACTATACATCTAACTTAAGAGGAACCAATGCAGAACTATTTGAGCCAACTAATCAATCAATTGATATTTTAGATTAATTATTTATGAATAACTAGTGCTTGCTTTTTCCAGGTGTGGGAAATTTTTATAAACATAAATATCAGTGTGCTGAGAAACCCAAGGGACTTTGAAATTTTGTAATGTGTCAGTATAGCATCTTTAGGTTTCAGTTCCTGCTGGCCTGCTTTTTCTGGCTTTCATGTTTCAGTATATGTTAGTAGGTGACCTCATTATTTCTGATGATAACATGTTACTAGCATTCATGACTTTGTTTCTCTCCACGCTTCTTGACATACACTTGTATTTGTATAAATAATTTGTATTGTTTTCAGTAATGTTATATTTTTAATTCATTGTAGGGTAATGACGGTTACTTTTTTCCAAGGGTAATGCCTGGATTCAGCTCCACTTTTGCAATGAATGCAGGTAAAGACAGACGATGATAAAAGGATTCAAAACAAAGGGGCTTACTTTTTCTGTTAATTGGATATTCCTTATTTTTCTTGCTTGGCCCTTTTTAACTATGAAATAGTGTGAAGCTATTTTTATTTTTTCAATAGAATGGAACTCCAATAGTTTATTAGTACCATTCATGTTATTAGCAAATAGATCAAATAGTTGTCGTGCTCTTTTACGGATGGTTGTAGGCAAAAGGGCTCGCTTCTCGATTTTTCATTTCGATGAAGGCAGGCATTTAGAGTGATTTCATCAAGCCGTCCTAGCTAGAGTGTATTGAGAGTTTATTTTCTTTGTGAGAGTGTTCTAGCTCCCATATGTAAGAGACAAGTGTATTCTCCTTTTGTATTGTAAAGAGAGTACGTTTTATTGTTATCTCCTTGTAACATCATAGACAAGTTATAATCCTCAAAGAAAAGTCACAGTCTTTTTCATATTGTGTGGACACTTCCATTTTTTTCATTTCTATATTTTAGCTGCATCCATCACAAGTCTCTACACACTCTAGAATGGTGTAATGAAATCACTCTAAATGCCTTCATTGAAATGAGAAACCGAGAAGCTCAATTGATACCCGAGCTCTTTTGCCTACAACCATCCCTAAAGAGAGGGCAGAAACTATAATTTTCTATCTGTTCATAAAATGAATGGTGCTAAACTATAGGAGAACTTCTCTCCATTCTATCGACCACCGAAAAATAGCTTTACACTATTTCAGAACTAATATTTATTTGAGGTGTAATGGTGCAGCTGGGTTTTTGAAAGTTATAATTCCTAGTATTTCCTAAACTTATTGCAACTTTTTTTTCTTTGTTAATGTGGAATAAACACTCTCTCTCATGTTCAAAATGTTCACACTCTTATTATTTTGTTAACATAGTTATAAGATCATATTAACACGAGACGATAATTAATATGATCTTAGACATGTTAATTGAAATGTAAATATGTGAACATAATTAACTAGTTCATGTTGTCATCTACTTTTATTTTAGCTAGCTACATTTTGGGACTCATCTCTTATTAACTTAATTTGACTTATGTTTCATCCCAAAAAGTAGCCTAAAATGTATGAAACTTAGTTTATCCGTGTCATTGAGCAAACCTTGGTTGGCTCCAATTGCATTGTATATAGTTTCTCTCTTCACTTTTAAGCATGTCTTATTCCAAAACATAATCAATATATATGGAATAGAAATGAAAGTTTTAATTTTTCTTGGGTGATATATATTGGAAGGCTTTTGAATCTTTGGAAGTGAGAATGAATCCATGTATGTGTCTTGCAAAGCAAAAGAAATGAAGCATATTTTAAATTTCACCTATTCTTTTTTGTTTTTCATTGAAAAAAAATATAGTCTCTATTAATTTACTATATATTGATACAACACACTGCTATATCTGAGCTCTGTGCCTAGCTACCCGGTGCTTATGTAGAAGCAGATGGGGCATACCATGCACGTGATAATTGTGTGTAGTCAGTTCTTGTTTTTTTGTATTCTATATGATATGATATTATATGTCTCATCTGAAAATTAGGGCGTTCTGCACAAGCAGCCAACTGTATCCTTGACCTTTTCTTTTGTTTTTCCTCAAAAGAAAACGAAGTACTGTATATGGTGGTTGCTTAATTACTCTATGAGTAAATATCACATGCTACTTAATTTATCTATTTTTATAATTTTTAAAATTAAATTCATTAATTTTTTTTATTTCATATTGTATAAGATCGTAATAAACATTTCATTAGTCAAATTATTGAAAGAATTAATTTATAAGAGGTTTAGAGGTTTATATACCATTTTAGCTTCTGATGCACTTCTCTACAAATATTATATTGAAAAGTAATAATCTATCACATTAGATCATATAATCTATTAATATGTCATAGTAGATCATGAAATAATAATAAAATTTAATAAATTATCAAAAATAGATAAATTGAGTATCATGGAATATTAATTTACCCGTGGGGTATTTGAGAAACCACCATTATATATATATGAGAAATATATTCTTTTATGTTAAAATTGGTAATGTGAGGAGATATAAAAACATGTTTTAAATAAATAGAATCCTTTTAAAATTGGTAGGACTCAATTCAAATTTTTGTGTCTTTATTTCTCTCTCACATAATCAAATATGATCAATTTTATCAAGAGAGAATTAATCGTTGTGTGAGATGTATATACTCCCTTCCTTCCTTACTTTTGTATTAATGCCTAAGCATTCAAATATAGAAGTAGGTATTTTATATTGATTCTACCCTTAGGTTTCATTAATTTGTGAGTTAGTAAAGAGTGGAATTAGAAGAGTGAATAAAACGATAGTTTAGTCATTTGAAAAGCTGAGATCATTTAATTTTTTTTTTAAATTCACGTGGCGATACCTTAAACGACCATTATTAAAGAACAAAGGGATTATCAAATTATTTCACCAATGACCCAAATTGACTGTCTAAAATCCAGAGAACTGGGTAATAATACACTGTAAAAAATTTCTAGTGTTGAGAGGTGTTTTGCTAAGCACAATTATAGAGTAGACTTTTAAATTGATCCCAAGGTTAGCAACAATAACAGATCTAAGAATTTTAGGTTATGGGTCCGTCATATAAACTTAAAATTTTTTTTTTTCACATAATTATGTTTTGTCATACAAAAAATATTAATTCAAAATTATAGTAAACATACATTTTCATATCTAAAAGATTTTCAACATCAAATCAGTTCTTAAAACTTAAAATGTGACATCATATATTAATTTTTGAAAATCATTTTATTATGATGTGAAGGCATGAAAGTAAAGTTTAGTTTGATGTAGGGGCATGATTGATCAATTAATGGGGGCAAAATTTTGTATATATACCTATATATTAATACAAAAATTACAAACGTTACTGCAAGCAATTTGCCCCACACTATCTAACATAAATCCATCCCTAGTTGCTAACGTGGATTATGTTCATCTCAAGTTATAGAAAGTATTGAATTTGTCTCTAAAGTTACCAAAAGTCGATCAAATTAGTCCATCGAAAGACTAATTTGATAGACTTTTGGCTTTGGGACGAATTTGATTTATAACTTAATGACAAATTTGATCGACACTCTTAAGCTTATGGAATAATTTGAAAGTTTACTTAAAAGGTGGTTGTTTTTCAAACTATTTTTGTAGGATCATAGTAAGTTCAATAAGCATATATACCGTGCAATGAGTTTCATTTAATGCCATTTCAGGTTACTGCTTCAACTTGCCAAAATACCTATAACTCAGCTAGAAGGATTGTAACTGCAAGACTTCTTGTTCAAAGGAATCTGTGGTATAGTTTCTTTCCTTGTCTTATATGCATTACTTTTTGAATTATGCATCGACTTGCGTCGTTTCATAACCATTCATTATTTTTTTCCATATAGTATTTGTTAACTAGCAAGGATATGGGACAAGAATGCCACATATTTATATGTATAAATTCAAATTTGAATTGGTTTATGATTCTCTAAGGTATTGCTTCTGAACTAATTGGTAAATATCAAATGCATACGACAAATAGTTCTTAAAATAGTAAATTAAATGGAAAGAAAAAGAGCGCATGAGTACTAATTTGATACGTTGTGAAATGATCGTTGTGTTTCCTTTCCATGCCTTATTGTTATTTTCATTTTTTTTTTGAGGTCCGCTATTTTTACATATCTATAAAATTGACACTTGTGTACAACCCTATAGAGAAACAAACATTATAAAGTAGAGAAATAAATATTATATAATAGAGAAATAAACATTATCAAACACATAAATGAGTAATATTAAACACATGTGTGTTCGTGTATATACAAAACATAAAAACAATTATTATTAAACACATAAATGAGTAAATATTAAACACAAATATGTTTGTGCATGCATAAATGCTCGATGACAATATTTCTCTGTGTTGTAATGTTTGTTTCTCTATTTTATAATATTTGTTTCTCTATGTTGATGTAAACATATGTCAATTTTTTTTTTTTTAACCATTATGATTTAAACAGTATTAATTTCTCACTAGATCAGTTTTAATTAAGAGTTTTGTTCACTTAAATCACTTTGCTTTGATTCAATATTAAATTAACATGATTAAATTCATAGAAAATGAAGTGTAAACACAATAATTCAGTTTGGTATGAGTATGGCCATGCAACGCTAACACAGTGGTACTTGATGGTGGTGGCAGTGAAAAGTTCACCATAGTTGTAAAAATTATTAGGTGTTTATATAGTGATTACGCTTTAATCACTTTAAATGTATACAAGTTCTTGGTGGATCTCAAGCTGAAGTATCACCTTAAAATACAATCTAATCTGAGTTCCATGAACACACAATAATTTATTGACCAGATTGGTGGGGGAAGAAGAAAGTCAATATATCCTAGGATGCTATCATGCTACATATAGTGAAATGGCATGTTTCCGGATGAGAAATTTGTTGGTATTTCAAAAAAAGAAAAAAAGAAAAAAAAAAAGGAGGTCTGGTTATGTTCTATTTATAACTGGACCCTTCAATTATGGGTTAATTATAGTCTTAAACAAAATGACTGCAGGGTCCAAGTTTAGGTAGAATATATCAAATTCTAATTTGGTTTGCTGGTTTGGTTCTACTTTGGGTTTCTGGTAGATCTTGTTGGCGGGCCAAGCCATATGTTGGGCCTGTGGGCACTGGACCTGGTTCAAGGTATTTTTAGTTATATATATAAATATATAAACTAGTAGTAATGAAAAATTAAATTTTTAAATAATTTATAATAATTAATCCTGCATGGTACTTTGGAAGAATAAAATAAAATAATTCATGTCATAATTCTGTTGAGGCATTAGTTTCACAAACTAAAGTAACCAAAAGTAGAATTTTACAAATTAGGTTCTCTATAACTATCCTATCAAAATTCTAGGTGTGCTATAAAATTAATGAGAATAGTGTTAGGGAAGAGTAACATAGGAGATAGAGAGAAAGAATAGAGAGAGTGATATTATTTTTAATCTTAAATATGTGTATATATTAATCACCCAAAGCACTATTAATAGACTAAGGATAAGAGATATATAAACATATCAAATTTTTAGATATTTCATCAATTAATGACATCCCTAATAATATCACTCCCCTTAGATGTCTATTAGGGATATGTCTTATTAAAACTTTACTAAGAAAAAACTTATTGGGAAAAACTCTTAGTGAAAGAAAAAAGAGTACAATATCTTTAGTGAGAACTGCCTCACTAAAAACCTTATCTAGGAAAAATCCAATGAGAGAAAAACTTTGATGAAGGACAAAAAGTACAATATTTCTCTCATTCTTAGTACCACCATTTCAAGTCTTTAAGTTGATGCATTCCAATCTTGTATATCAAATTCTCAAATATTGAATTAGGTGGAGCTTTAGTGAATAAATCTACTTAGTTATCACTCGAACAAATGTGCTGAATATCTATATCACTATTTCGTTGAAGATCATGTTGTAAATGAGCTTTAGTGAAATATACTTTGTTTTGTCCCCTTTAATATATTCCTCTTTTAGCTGACTTATGCAAGTAGTGTTATCTTCATATATGATTGTTGGTGTCTTCTTTTTTGAGGGGCAAGTCACACATTTGCTGAATGTGATGGGTGATCAATCTAAGCTAAATGCATTCTTGACTTGCTTCATGAATTACCAATATCTATGAATGATTTGATGAAGCACCAACTATAGTTTGTTTGTTGAGCACCATGATATAGTTGTACCTCCACTTATGAATAAATAATCTATTTGGGATTATGCCTTTGTGTGGATCTGATAAAAAACCTACATATGCATATCCAATGAGTTGGGGACTAGATTTATTCGAATAAAACAAACTCTATCAATAGATCCTTATAGACAACACAATATATGCTTATAGAAAAGTTATAGTGCTCTAATAGCACTAAAACCATTTTAAAACCTTCTTAGTATAAGTTAATTGACTGAGAAATACTCCATTTGACAAATGCTCAATTTGTAAGCCAAGACAAAATTTTGTCGTACAAAGATCTTTCATTTCAAATTATTTCTTTAAATAATCCACAATTTTTGGAATCTCTTATGAAGATCCAATGATATTTAAATCATCAACAAATATTATAATTATGACAAATTTAGATCCAAACTTTTTTATGAAGACACATGAGCAAATAAGATCATTTTTATATCCATATTTCAATAAGACGCAATTGTACCACATACGCCCTGATTGTTTTAATCCATATAATGATTTTTGAAGCCTTATTGTGCAGACTTCTCAAGAATTTTTATGTTTCATGCATTTTAAATTCTTCAGAGATTTCCATATAAATTTCACTATCTAGTGAGCCATATAAATAGGTTGTAACAACATCCATCAGACCCATGTCAAGTTTTTTATTTACTATCGGACTAATAAGAAATCTAAATGTAATTGAATCCACACATGAGAATATGTCTCCATATAATCAATGCCAAGTTCTTGGGAAAATCCCTTTGCTTCAAGTCGTGCTTTATATCTTTCTATTTCATTTGTCTCATTTCGTTTTCTGCACAAAAAATACACTTGTACCCCGCTGGCTTTGCAGGAATGGATCTTCTCGTGTAAATTTTTCACATGACTTTGTCATGTGTAATCTTCCACCTTTAATTTTTCTCTTACTTATATCATGTATGAGTCTCAATTTCTCAATAAATGATGAAAGATCACAAATGACAAGGGTAGAAAATCCACAAACCTTCATGCATTTTGATTATAGGTAAAAAAACTTCATGTTTTCCAAGTGAAGTTAATTCCTCTTGAATTGTGTTTTTCCATTTTGTTCAATCATTCATTTTTCTACATTCTTCGACGAACTTTGGTTCAAGATCTTCATCTTGTTTTATTATTTCAATACCAATATTATATGCAAAAATGTTGATGGCAACAATGTGTTTTCAGTTCTATATTTTTCATAATGACATAACTTATTGAGATCTCTTTATTTTTTTAGCAGTTTCTGGTATCTCAACCACTTTTAGAGTTTCATCAATAGTTATGTCATGAGGCTCTTTTCATGCACTTGCCTCCATATCATGACAATATTCATTAATTGCTCTTTTCCATTTTAAGGGATTTTTCATAATTGGAACCAACTATGCTTCCACGTTTCAGGCGTGACTTACTTTGCACTAATAGGTTGTCCTTCACTAATTTGTAGTCTATATATGAGCTTTCATAATTCTATTTAGTAGATAAATATGACAGTTGATTTGCAATTTTCGTTCCATATTGCCTTGTACGATGAAATAATTTGAGAATTTGAGCAATCATATATTCCCAACACTCTTTGAGATCCCATTTCTGTGCATTGTAATGGAAAAATTTGAGCATAAACTGCACATTTAAAAACTCTAGGATGGTAAATATTTAGCTTCTAGCCAAAAACCAATTGTGCTAGGGAGAAATTATAGTAACTTGTTGGCATGATACGTACAAGTGTTACTACATGCAAGATAACATATCCTCATGCCGAAATATAAAGTTTAGTTCTCATAAGTAGTGATCTAGTTAAATTGGAGACATTTAGTATACAATTCTGCTAGACTATGTATAGATAGGAGTACCATGCTTTTCAACTATTGCTCCATACAATAATCATTAAAATCTTGAAACGTTAGCTCACCATTATTACCAAGATGAATTGTCTTAATGACATTATCTGGATACCCTGCTCTTAATTATTTGAGCAAACAATCTTGTGAACTTCACGTTACGAGTTAATAATAAACACACATGTGACAATTTGTTTGATGCATTCACTAAAAAGTATAATATATAAATGGTTCACATGATAGGTAAATGGTCCCACATATATCACCTTGAATAACTTCCAGAAATGCAAGTGATTTAATCACAATTTTAACTGAGATCGCCTCGTAATTAATTTTCTATGGAAAAAAAACAACATATGAGAATTTTTTTTAAGTGAAAATCTTCTTACTTTTCAATGAATGTCAATGTAAATTCTCGATTTTACGCTCATAATTGAACTAGGAGAGTCTAACCGGTCATACTAAGTGATAAAAGTATTTATATCACTAAACTTTTGGTTTAGAGTAACATAACTTTAAATTACAATAATATTTTTATAGTACAAACTTATTGGAAAAACAGGTAATTTTGTAGTACACGTTTCTTACATAGTATAATAGTTGTAATATGAAAATATTTAATGTTCTCCTTATTTACCGTCTCAACATGATATTCATTTCAACGAATATATTTAAATCTTAACAAGTATAGTTGAGACTTATTATATAATAATAAATTATCTATAACAATTATCTTTGTTTATTCCTCCAAGTAGTATTTTATATTGGCTCTTATGGAGCCTTTAATCAATTTTGTACTATCAGTAATGATTTAATCATTTATAATGATTTTTGTGTCTCTTAAAAAAACTTAATAGCTCTTCTAGGGTCTTCAGTAGTATTTATGACTTGGTAATACATTATAAATTTTGTTTATTCAGGAAACAAAACAACCACTCTTCTAAAACTTCATTTTATCTTTATGAATTAATAGATAGTAATTTGATGGTTTTTATTTATTCAAGAAACAACATATTAATTACTAGAGGTGGGTATATGGGTCATGGCCCACGGATTGATCCGTGGACTGCTCAATCTGTATGAGTTAAGACTAATTAGTTTGTTGATTCATTTGAATACGAGCTTTTGATCCGCCCCGCATACCTAGCAGGTATAGCGAGCTCAACGCATATGGTCCGCAGACCATTCCAAAATCTGATTTCAATTTCTGTCTTCATTTTCCATTAATAGTATTTGAAGTGTATTTTTTTTTTCACATAAACTACCCATTCCAAAATCTGATTTCATTCAAGTTATGTAGAACCGTGAGTAAGGAATATTTGTTCAGTTTTTTTTTGTTTTCCAACATTGGCGTTTCCTTATCTCCTTGTAAAGAGAGAGTGAAAAATGAAGTCTTGAAGGAATTTCATGCCACCATCGAAAATGCACCAAATTCTCCATCCCTCAAAACTTGTTCTACGGTGTGAAGTAATTTTCATTTGAAAATTTGCCTTCTCTCTCTAGTCACGAAGACACTTTTTTATGAGTGATTATGTTGTATTCAAAGTTATTTGTCCTTAGTTTGTGAGTGTTGTCGGAGCACTCTTTTTTTTTTTTTTTACCTTGCATTTTGTCCCACAAGATTTTTTCAATAAATGTTTTGATGAGGTTGAATACATGCCAAACATTATGAAGTCTTTGTCGGGTGATTCGTCCTTTGTCATTGGTTCTTGACATTTGGCTGTGTTGCCTTAATAAAAATTGTGCTAATTAGTGAAAAAAGAAATGAGGACCCTTCTTTGTCAAGACAAACATAACTCTTGCAAATTATTTAATTAGCAAAATAAGAGTCAAATTGTACAACAGTAAGGAAACTTAACTAAATGATTCTCAAAGGATCATGTAGAATAAAACTATAGTAAAAGGTTCGGCCCAATGAAGTATATACGCAACTTTATTATGCAAGTGAAAAGGCCGAAAAGAAAACTATAGTGGGATGAGAAAATAAAACTCGTTCCAAACTTAATTTCAAATAAAGATTCATTAAACGAAAAAGAACAGAGAGAAAGAAATTAACATATTCATGAAGTTTCAGGGAAAACTTTCTTCTCAGAGAATTTGATGAAACGTTCAGCATATAACTTGGGTTCAACAACTGATATTGTCATGGAGTCAAAATGAAGCGATTTGTAGGCATGCTCAATTTTCTTTCTGAGATTGTATTGTTGCAATATGTCAATTATGCCCATGTAGAGCACAACATCGTACACCTCGAAGAGCTCTACTTCTGTTGCCTCCATTTTATCCTCCTGAAGCTTTCGGTTAGCTTGCGCCGGCATGTTTACTCCTAGCTGCACCCGCAACCTTAGAGCAAAACAACAAAGAGTCTATGCAAATTAAGAAAGAACCTCTAGCATTGTCCAACCTGTCCTGAGGAGAGTAAACCATTAAATTCGTCTGCAAAGTGTTGGTAGTGTCTGTCAAGTTTGTCTCTAAATTATAGAAAATGTCAAATTCGTGTTGTCAAAAGCTGAACAAATTAATCTTTGAGAGGAACTAATTTGATGAATTTTTGATAATGTTAGAGACAAATTTGACATTTTCCATAACTTGGGGACAAAATTAACAGACGTTGCCAATTTTGGGGACGAATTTGATGATTTACTGGAATATTTTGTACCCATGATTTTAGGCATTTGTTGGACATATGGGAATTTTTGTATAAATAGTTGGAGATTTCAGTTACATGTATGTACACTAAATATAGTGAATGTGATAAGGTAACTAATGATGGATGTGAAATCCTTTCATTGGATTCGCCAATAACATAACTAAAATTCATAGTTACTAACAATTTAACACATGGTTTTTCATATTTTTACATTAGTGTCCACTTGGTGTCCATAAAAGTAATGTTGAAATAATACTGCTATTTTAATCAGAGGATGTGAAGTACACAATGTAACTGAAGAAAATCCTTGCGAAGGTGGAGGATTAAGATTCAATTGAAATCAACAACCATAATAGTCTACACAGACCAATGTGATATACAATCTTAGATACACTAACCTTGCTGTACCAGGCAGTAAAAGATCAACTTCATTGTCACCCATTGAGTATGCCCTCAGTGTATCCCCTCTAATGTGGGGTCCAGGTGCAGTGTTGACAACACTGGGTTCATGGCTAACTAACAGCAAGCCTTTAGGAAGAATCAAGGGCTCCCCTTCTTTCAGTACATAGTGGAAGCAAAAACAAGTCATAAAGTACTCAATAACATGGCATTGATTAACAAAAGAAACTGATGAGACCTAATTATACATGCGGCACACTTTTATTGGAAGGACAGGGAAGCGGACACCAAAGTGAGACAGAAGAAATGTTTTTTGAACTTGTACGGTAAAAGATGCTAGTTTATCAAAAAATTCTTAGTTGTTTTTAGAGCAAGAGAAATTGTTTGTTCTGATTTATTCATTGTTTGACACGTTAATGAATGTGGGCCACCCATGTCTCTTAAACCACCAACATTCACTTATGTGTCAAAAAATGAATGGATCACAGCGAGATTTCCCTTGCTCTGAGTGCAACTAAGAATTTCTCTAGTTTACCTTGTACCCAAGTACTCATGTTCATTGACATCAAGGCAAGGAAAAACGGCACACCAAAGATGCTTAGCATTAAGAAATTAAGAAGCACCTCAGTTGTCATTATTCATTCATAAATATGTTGGTACACGAGGTTAGTGTTTCATGTCTAATCAACTCAATTTTCTTTCTCAGTACCCTTTCATTCATTTGTGACTAAGATCATTTTTCACACTGGCTTCACATTATAGCAGCAATCTTATAAGGTACAAAATATTCCTAGCGATCTCAATGTCATTTAACAGCAATCTTCACACTAAAGCTATTTGGTGCATTACAGAATTGTCCTCTACATAAATATAAGTAAATATGAAATTTATTCATGTGAAAGATGTCAATACGTTCATTTTCAAAGATTCATATCTAATCTTGAAAGAAAACTGCCATACCATCGCGTTATAAATAATTAGCACCAGAGGAGATATTTACCATCTCCAGGAGGTAAACTCTTTTGACGGTTCATTGATCCATGAGGTTCCGCTGAGGCCTTCAGATTCTCCGGAGCACGAAAATGTAATCCCAATAGAAGGCTGTAATCAATTATGTTCTGAGACTCCAAGAACGTGCAATCTATAGAAATTTGCCTGCATGTCAGAGAAATTCTGGTTATAATTAGAAGACGAACATCCTAACCATTATTCAATCAACGAGATGAATGCGATTTTGATCTACATAAACCATGAAATAGGCCAATATATAATGTATTCTAGACTAACATTAAGTGTTATGTTGTTCAATTTTATTTACATAGTACAAACACATTACATGTTTGTCACATTAGCATAAACGGTTATCAGTACGAGCTTACTTGAGCAAGGATTCTCGCAATTTCTTATCCATATGAAATTCATATTTTAGATCAAGATCTTTCAATGTTGTATTGCCATTGATTTTATCATTGTCTGTATATCTTCCTTGAGAAGAACCTTTCAGATCATAGCGACGATGAATATGCAGTTCTGTGCAAAACATATTCCCCATTACCACAAAGCGCACCTAGAAAACAAAACATCATAAGAACATGTTCATATTTATTCCAAATTCCAATTGACATGAAAAGAGAAAGAAGCCAGAGACAGATAGCAGGTGGTATACCTTTTTTCCGCCTCTTAGTTTTATACGATGGAGCCCGAAGAATTTTGTAATAAGAGTATTTTCATGATCTCTTACATGACGGTAATATTTAGGAAGCATATTGAGCAGAACCTGCAAGAAGAGAAGCATAGGTACAAAAATCACATAACATCCTTGCTTGTTAAAATTTATTAGTGGCTGCTACTAATTCATGTTAATGAACATGGGAACGGAAGTGTTGAAACAGAACAAATTTTAAATAGGAAAATTATTTGCATATTCCTCCTAATTTCTTCTATATAGTTATACTCATTTATTCAGTACACTAAATGGTTATGCCAAGAAGAAAATGAAATAAAGTGACTACAAACCTTTACTTCAGATTTGTTCAGAGTCTTTATCACAAATCTATCATCTTTTGAAAGATAGAAGATGCTGCCACTTTTCCCCGGAGAAGTTAAGTCCCTTAGGCCACAATCGCCACAGATGGACATCATGTACTCTGCAGCATCCAACTTGAACATCTCTCTCAAATTCCTGGAAATATATAATATACTTGTGTAGTCAACGCAAAGAAGCAAGAAAAATTGAAGATACCGGAAAGCTTCTGTTTTCATTTCCTATTTCCATTTTACACGTTTCCTATTTTTAGAATTTTGTGAAGGAAATAATGTAAACATTAAACAATAAAATCTTGTTTCTTGTTTTTATTCATTGCTTTCACTATTTCCTTCCTAAGATCCTAAAAACAGAACATACGAGAAATGGAAACTGAAAATGGAAACAGAAACCAAACAAAACCTAGATGTGCATCACCGGAGGGGGCATGATTTAGTCATGTGCATGAACCTCAGCAGCATTAATGCTAGAAATTGAGTTTGAGAATCTTTGTGTTGTTTATTAAGATTTTACCGATGCATAAAGAAGAAGCATTTCTGAGCATAACCCTGACTAAGAATTCATTTTTCTGGATACAAGACTAAAGCATTCAAATAAGGTGCTATAAATATGATTCATATTATCAAGCATATTATTCTGATATTCTACATCATATCATGGTTACATTTAGACTTGTAAGCATTTCTTTTTCTCATTTTGTCTAAGGAAAAGGATTGCTCTACACTTAAACATGCAAGCTTAATCAGTTTAGTCCTTCCTCATAGGGTTTTCACTATTTTGCAATTCAATGCCGCTTCAGCAATAAAGATTCACCAATCATTGCATAAACTAAATGCACGTGTTGATTTTTGTTTGCAACTTCTAAACCTTGGTTTGGGCAAAAGCCATAAAGGAGTAGCTTTTGTTCCAAAATGCAAACAGAAAACCATACATGCTTAGAAAAATTAAACTTTAAAGAGCAGATACTGCTTTCATGTCTTAAAATTTTTAAACAAATTAATCATACTGTAGTCATGTGCATAGAGTACCTGAAAACCATAGGGCAATAATCTTTCCAATAGAAATCTATAGAACAATGTGGAGGAGTAAACTTTGAACCATTTCTGGGGAAGTATATCCTCATCCGAGCTCGATCCCCAAAATCGGATGACCGAACTTCGCGTGCAGGCAGCGGCGTAATTTTGCCAACAGTATACCTGAGGAATTCACTCAAATTTGTTCAACTAAAAACTCCATATAGCAGATGATGCAAAACAAATTAAACCGTATTAACTAAGATTTTATCAACAAAACAGACGTGTGGAACTATGCATATATAGCAACTATTCCTCATATTTATTTTATGAATCAAACAGCAAAGTAGGTATCAATACTAAACTGTTCTAGCCAATACTAGTTAGTGATTTCAAGCCATCTATATCATGAGTCAAGTCACATTTACACACTACAAGCAATCATGATTGCAAAACAGTAATAAACAAAGTTTTAGTCTTTTAGATATTTACCTGATGCCAAGCTGCAAATTAAGCTTCAGAAAATAGCTTCGGTGACCTCTAGAAATGTCCACACATGAACTCTTCTCTACTTGGTTCACACTAAACTTGTTTTGCCGCTTGTTCTTATTCGATGATGATTCAGAGCACTCCCTTACTCTCTCCATAATCAGAACTCCTTGAATGTATTCCCTCTCATAAACCAAATCACTCTGGCCGGATGCCTCAAATTGGCCTTCATCGAAAGCATTGGACAATGTGAGCGAAGAATCATGACACACGAAATCTCTAGAAGAATCGCGAAGGCTCTGGTTTGTATCCAACGACAAAGTCCTGTAAGATATTTGACTTGAACTACTTATTAACCTACTAATGACAGGTATGTTTTCCGAAAGGCTGCGCTTGACCCTTGATTTCGCAGCCACATGTTTTTTTGTATTCAACAATAAACCATTATCATCACCGCCGTTGTTAAGAGAGCTACACCACTTCTTTAGGGAATGATGTTTAGTACCAGAAGGATAGAGTGTTCCTTTTCCATTCTTTAGGTCATGACTCCATGTTCCAATATAAACACTACCATCTGAAAATCTATAAACTCCTGATCCATGCCTAAGTCCATTCATCCAGAAACCATCATAAGAATCACCATTCTCCCACTTCATAACCCCTCTCCCTTCTATTCTCCCACTCTTCCAATTCCCAACATATACATCTCCATTGCTCCAAGTATACCTGCCACTTCCTTCAGGAACTCCTTCTTTCCATAGACCTTCATAAACATCTGAATTGGAGTACTCCTTCCGGCCAATCCCGTGTGGAGCATTCATCCTCCATCCCCCTCTATAAGTGCAACCAGAAGATGTTGTGAGGATGCCATAGCCATGTAGGTAGCCTCCAGAGAACTCACCGTCATATTTTGCTCCTGATGGCCACAAGATCAGTCCTTTTCCTGTCATTTTCTCGCCATCCCAGTCGCCATCATATACTGCTCCATCTGACCATGTGTACTTTCCCTTGCCATGGGGCACTATGCCCTTGATCATACCAATGTAGGCATCCCCATTTGAAAATAACTTCTCCTCAAACCTACAATTTGCAAGGAAGAGTGTGAAATCATAGTACATCCATACAGAACAGTCAAACTCGAGACATTAAAAAGGGCGGCCCAGTGCATGATTAGGCTCACATTTGGTCGGGTCTGAGGAATATAGATGTATGCAGCCTTACTCCCAAAAGTGGAAAGGGCTATTTTCAAAGCTACAACTTTACCGTTGCGCCAAGGCTCGCCCTTTACACTCAAGATATTATTAAGTAAATACAGGACACAAGAAGATGAATGCAGTACAGAAGGAGTTTCTGTGAATGTTACCTTCCACTGTCCTCCATGACTTGCACAGGCTTTATCTGATCTAGGTAAGTATTAGATAACCATAAGAAGCTTCATTTTTGTGTTAAGGTTGAACATGTCACTCACTGCCTTAAGAAGGAAATTCATCTCCCATTTCATACAAGAGCTATATCATAAATTTAATCAAGCAAAGTTTCAGGATTCCTTAGATAGCCATATTTTTTTCTCTTTCCAAAGAGTTATTGGTTTGAATGGTTGTCAAACATATTAAGATATATTTTAAGATTCTTTTCAAATATCTCCTATGAAATCAGCCACAAATAAATAATACGATAGTAGCAATAGAAATATCAATAGCAACTCCCTCATGCCAATTATGCCACCAGCCACTAAGATCAAATAGGACATCTCAACCAACAGACCCTCTCTCTCTCTCTCTCTGTGAAATGATCGTGCCTCTCCTTTCCATGACTTATTGTTATTTTCATATTTTTTACCACTATGATTTAAACAGTATTAGTTTCTCACTAGATTGCTTTTAAATAAAAACTTTCTCTTTTTTTCCACTTAAATCACTTTGCTTTGATTCGTTTAACAAGATTAGATTCAAAGAAAATGTAGTAACACAAATTTTCAGTTTGGTTGACCATGCAACGCTAACAAAGAGTAAAAAAGTAAAGTGTGGTCCAGCACCAAAGTGGTACTTGATACGCGGAACCTGATTCTTCTTTTTTTTTTATTGATAAAAGTTTAGATGAGTTCGGTACTAGTTATTTTCAGATTGTTTGAGTGTTTACAAAAATACTTATAAATTATCCATTAAAATAACCTTCACATTGGTAACATGAAACGAACTCACGTTTTTTTAAAAATGAGTCTGTTCATTATCAACCGTGGAACCATCTATGGCCACAGAACCTGATTCTCTGCATACCAACCTGCGGCCTTTCTTGCTCGCATTAAGGCACCACTAATATGTTTGGAACATGTTCCTTATACATAATATTTCTTTAATTTATAAGAGTATTAATCAACACCATTATTACTTTTTCTTTTTCTTCTTCCATTCTAAGTCTCTTTTCGCATTTTTCCTTTTATCAGCAAGAATCAATGGCACACCTCGTTTTACACGAGTTTTAAGTGTGTTGGGGGCATCATGTGCAACTAATATAACTCATTATATTGTCGTGCAGTACTGCACTAGTAGTGACTAGTCTTTATCCACTTGACCAATTTTATGAATTCTCTTTTCAATTTTATTTTAGTGACACACGCGGTGTGTATTCACTTTTGTGATGATGGGGAGTTTTATCTTATATGGAATATGGTGCAGAGGTGTTCAGTAATTAAGGCAACAATGGTGCGTTGCATGCATGACACATATAGCTTAACGATGGGTGCAGCACAATAAAAATGATAATATCATAATCCAATTTGACAATACACGTATAAAATGAGTCCATCATGATAGAGTTTACATCTTTGTAAGTGTGATTGTTTAAGAGTTATCAAATTGAATTGTTATAATAACATGATTCTTACAATAATGATGTAGGGTCCATCACATACATCATAATAAACTTCACATCTTTATATGTATAGTAATCCTAAAATTGTTTCAAATAATTGTTACCACAGTATTACCCAAAAATTAAGGATACGGAGTAAAAATTATTAGATGTTCATCAAGTATCATGACATTAGATTGGATTATATGGAGCATTAGGTTGGATAATGATCTGACTATGTTAAGTTTCATCTTGAATTAGGAAAATAATAGGCACGGGAAAACAAGAGAAAAAGACAGAAAATATTGGAAGAGAAATGTTTGTTAATCTTGTGTTGTAGAATACAAATGAACCAATGCCTATTTATAGGCTAGGCAAAGAATCAGGACAATAATGAGAAAATAAACCTAATAACAAACTGAATCAATTTAAATCAATCTTGAATATAATTTACGATATGCTAGGATATTAGAATATCTCAATATATTCTAACACCCCCCCAACAAGCTAAAGCCCATCTAGCTTTAAGCTTGCCACAACTAAATGACTATAGTGTCTGTATAGAGGCGGACGAGTTCATAGAAGCAACCACTGAAGTTCATGGTTTCTAGAAGTCTTTGACCTTCGTTTGGGCCTCTTTGATCTTCCATCAACGTCACAAAGCTGGATGCAAATCAAGTCCCATCACGGGATCAATATCAAATGCTTGACTACCACTTGGTAGAAGCAACCACTGAAGTTCCTAGTTTCCGGAAGTTTTCGACCTTCGTTCGGGCCTCTTCGATCTTCCTTCAACGTCACAACAATTGGCTCCAAATCAAAGCCATAAGGTTACATCAACAAACTCAATTAGAGTTTAATCACTGCTTAACCACCTTAAACTCTAAGGTAGAAACTAAACAAAGCCACAAGACAATATCAAGAAACCCCAATTTGGGGAATATTAATTTTCAATGCCAAATCAAGGCAATTTGAGAGTGAAATTAGGGGTTTTGAAGAATTTGAGTTCGAAAGAACTCGAGGTAGCGGAAGTAGGTCAGGTTGTCAGGGTGGGTACCATGGCTCTGATACCACGTTAAGTTTCATCTTGAATTCGGAAAATAATAGGCACGGGAAAACAAGAGAGAAAGACAAAGAAAATATTGGAAGAGAAATGTTTGTTAATCTTATGTTGTAGAATAAGAATGAACCAACGCTTATTTATAAGCTAGACAGAGAATCAGGACAATAATGTGAAAAAAACTTAATAACAAACTAAATCAATTTAAATCAATCTAAACCAATCTTAAATATAATCTATGATATGCTAGGATATTAGAATATCTCAATATACTCTAACAGACTATTTATATAGAATGACGTTATAAATAAATATACCAAGTTAACCATGGATCTAAGAGAGAATAATTTCTCCCCATAACAAAGGAAGAAAGAAGGAAAAAAGTTAACCCTAGGATGCTACAGCCTACACATTGTGAGTTGGCCTATTTCGAGATGAGCAATTTTATTAGTATAAACTATATATAATAATAACACTTAAACTTTGTCTCACGGATAAAGATGGAAATAAATTCTCTCAATTTAATTTCTAGTCATGTGTTATCAAGATTTAAGTGTGACTTCTTATTATTAATTGATGAGATAAAACTCATATATAAGTAACAAAGAAATTAATAATAGACAATCACACTTAATAACACATAACAATAAATCTAATTGAGAAGATCTATTCTCCATTGATGAGATCCATGTAAAAAAATAAAAATGTACTAAGGGAAATCATGTTTACATAAATAAAAATATAAAATTGGCATGCATGTCCCATGGCATAATAGAGAGCATCAGAGAGACTCTTGACCAAAGAGAGGTAGGACTTAGGAGTGTGGTTGCTACCAAAGCCTGCCAAACATTTGGAACAAAATGACACTATAAATAAATTTAGTTAATGGTCCTTACTACTAGACATGTTGGAACCAATATTATGTGACATATTAACTAGAAAAATAAAGTGCTTAAACTTGTATATAATGGCCTATGACAACTGATATTATCTGTACTAATTCCTTGCTTTCTGACCCACAAAGTTGGTATACACACCTTTCTTTATCAAAGTAGTATAATGTAACAACCTCACGTAACATCCAATTCTTCAACGATAAACAGATTGGATGCCAAGTCAAGAATCATAACAAAATAGCTATAAATTAAATTCTAACTGGAAGTTTTACACGCATTATTCCAATAATACATGACATAGCAAACCTTTTTCTTCAATTTGGAGAAAAGCCAATAGTGCCTGATTTATGAGCTTGCAAGAAGCATCAGCCATTTAGTATCCACTCTTACCAGACCACATTGACACATAGAAAAATCACATGTTAAGACACAGGGATTGGTATTTTCAAAAAGGAAAACAAAGAAGGAACCTTATTGCCTGCCTCCAAATCTGTTGAACTTCAATTTTCCAAAGCTACCATTGAGAGGAGGGAATTCATCTCCCACATTATTATGAAACAATTTCTTTCTGGTCTTTGGAACTCTGTCGGATTCAGATTCAAATTCATCACTGTGAGTGGATTTCTCAACTTTGTCATGCCCTATAACCGGTTTCTTTGGAGACAAAACGATGAGTGGCTTGATACCCACAAGGTCTGGAGCCGGTGAAAAATTGTGCGGTAATTTCTTTTCATCCATCTTTCTAAAGGTAATAGAAATCCTGTAGAAGTCAAATATTTAAGAAAACAATACAGGGAATAAAAATTCAGTGCAGACATAAATTTGACAGATTAGAAGGACCTTTCTGAGGAAACGGATGGAATACAATGTTTAGCAACATCAGCTCCATTGCCATTCAAAACAAACACTGACCTGCGGATTAACGTGATCATTAGAATGACTAAATAACAAATAAAAAGGATTAGGATCCTCTCATGTTGATTTGGAACACGAAATGAGAGACGTAAACACAAGTACTCAATTTTAAGAGCGCTACACCTAGTTAAAGTGTTTCTATCTATCTCTTTTACATGAAAATGTCAATATGTTCAAAACCGGCATGAGAGGACTCTTATCCATAATCATCAGAATAAACATGATCAACAACCACATTACTTTACTGATAACACAAGTCTAGAGAGAACAAATAAAGGTATGATCAAATTTGACTCATGTTTCATTGAAGAGAAGTGGATGGAAACAGAACCTTACCCCACAGGCAAACGAATTGAAGCCGGCCCGGAAAACTCTCCGGGACTAACTATTCGCAAACTTGAACCAAGCAATATGTCACACTCATTCAAGAACGAGACAGTATAAAACGGCCTCAAAAAATCGTGGTGATCAATATGAGGAGGAATGCAGTCCCCTTTATCATAGATGTTCACGATGCAACTATCAGGAATGCAGGTGGAAGGGACGATGTTCCACCTCACCATTCTCTTTATCATTTGCTTGAACAAAGGTGGCAACGGATCAACCTCTTCGTCTCTGACAATGCCAGGAGGGTTTCCATTTTTGTCCTGTGAGATTCTAAAACGAATAAGTAAAACATCAACTGAAAAATGAGCGAGAGAAGAGGTGCATTGATTACAAGTTACAACATACCACGGCGTAATTGTAACAGCAACCAAATTGAATTGTCACGCGTCCTTTACCTCGCATCCACTTTCTAGGTTCTGAATATGTGCGTTCTGTAGATAGGAAAGGCCAGATAGTGTAGGTGTAAGATTTTTGTTTCCCATTTGTATACGCTAGACACCCAAATTTTGGCCAGAACATGCTTAAGTAGATTGTAATATGCAATGATTGTAACATGCTTAAATAGGTCAATGTTGTTATCTGCTACTATATTCTTGGCCATAACATGCATGCTTAAATAGATTGCAATATGCAATGATATGGACCATATGGATACAGAAACCTGTCGGTTAGAAAATTAATCAAATCAGAAAATTAATTGTAACACTATGAGAGATGAAGTCATCTTTTTCGATCAACAAACAATAACATTCATCTCTATGTTTGGTTCTTTTCAAGATTAGTTCCAATTTTAGAACCATAGCAAACAAGAACTTAAAAGTGCAACAATGATTATACCTCTAAGCTTCCCTTGCTTTCCCCTCCATTTCATTCTGTATATACACTCAACGATTTTCTTCTGCTCTTCAGAATTGAAAACCTGAGTGTAAAGCTCAAGCCCCTGTAGCACATTGACGACCCTCCCATTTACCCTTTCAATGAGTGTAAAGTCCTTCTTACTATGAACTTGAGAATACCTTATACCCTCCTTTTCTTTCTCCGATAACCCATTCTCCGAACAAGAACCTCCACCAATTCCATCGCCTATGGACAACTCGAAATCAGATTGTTTGTTGTCACCCAAATATTGAGGCGAATAATCAAATGCGTGGCCATTGTGCTTGTTTGATAAATTAGAATCACGTGTCTCAAAAGAGTTCCTCGGCCTATCCCATCTTTTTCTAGGCCTTCTAGTGGAAGATTCCGCAATTGAAGCATTACCATTCACAGGCATGTCTTCAACATCTCTAGAAGATTCAAAGCCTTCATCAGGATTTGACGTTTCAATCGCTTTTCCTGCATTTAGAAGCCCCGAATAAATTAATGGTCACAAAGAACCAACAAAACAGGATGCACATGCTATGACATGTCCAAATATATGCACATTGAATACATATGAAACTGATGAAAGCTAGAAGAGCCCTCAAAAAAAAAAAAAGAAAAAAATCAAGAGTAAATCCTGAATTTTGTCCCTCACCAAAATATAAGGGACAAAATAGTTTTCTGAAGTTGAAAGTCTACTTGAGCTCCCTCACTAATCGAAATGTAGGACACTTTGATCTCTAAACATACAAAATGAGGCACTTTAATCGTTAAGCATGCAAAATTAGAAGGATTGAATTTTGCAAGTTTTGGGACGACATTTTGAAGTGTGAGGGACTTTAGGTAAACTTCCAAATTCTGAGAGACCACTTTGTCCGCCAATTATTTCTTTGTCAGGACCAAAATGGTGATTTTGTCCTCTTTTATTTTTTTGAAAGCTGAACAAATCGTTCTTATGAATATTCAAAACTGGAAAACAAAGGGGCTAAAACTGTAGAAAGTCCAGAACACGAAGCAAATAATTTATTCCAACAAAACAAAACAAAGGATTAAAAAAAGGAAAAACGGTGGCTTGATCACAAATTCATAACAAATACACCATGCTGATCCGAGCGTTGAAAATCTAACTAGTACTATTAGCATACTACTACAATAAGATTCAAATCCAACAAAAAAAAAAACTAGTACAATTAGAAAGAGGATATTAATTGGTTCGTTGTGTTTACACTTTACACACACACACACACACACATGCTTACTTTTATGAAGGTTCCTAATCCGAGAATGCACGAGACTCTGGCAGTGGTGGCAGAACCCATCAGAGAGAAGATCCAATATGTCCTCCTTCTTCAATAAACTCAGCAGCTCCATGCACTCCACTCACATACAGACACAGTTGCAGAGAGACAGAGAGACAGAGAGTTGGAGAAAGAGAGAGAAGTTGACGAAGACTTGGTTCGTTTGATTACCAAGTCAAGTCCACGGAGGGAGAAACAAGGTTACACTACGAGGTAGTATACTACGAGGTAGTATGCTACGAGGTATGGCTTCCTTTTTTATTTATTATTAAATAAAATATTAATTACAATCTTTAATGGTTACTTACCCATAAACATGAGACAGACATAAAATATACCAGCACAAATCAATTTTGTATTTTGTTTATTCACAATGCATAACATATATTTATTTGTATTTATATTTTGTTTAATTTAATAAATATAAGATAAAAAAATATATTTTAAATAACTTAAAATATTTTTATTGTATTAATTTAATAATTAAAAAAAAACACATTATCCATTGTGTTCTAACAAAATAGAAGAACATAAAATGCACAAATCTTAGTGTTCTAACTATTTTTAGTGAATTATAACTTGGTCTTATACTACAATCATTAGTGTATTTTAACAATTTTAAAACCATTTAATAATTTTTTGTAAAAATAAATGTCTAATCGAGATATTTAGTACCGTGATAATATTATTATATTATTATTCTGTTGATTCACATGCTTGACTTGGGATAAAAGAAAGGTAGCCCCCGTATGGTTTGGTCATCAAGCAACAACGCTATAAGTTTCAATGACAATTTAAAGACAAGATTTTCCATTATCACAATATTTGTTGCAATATTTATTTCATATCTGAAAGTGGTAACTAAAAGTGCTTTTCAAAGTACGTACTTGTATAAAATTAGAAGAGTAATTAAATCAATGACACTTATAAATTATAAATAATGCATAAAATTTATTAATAAGATATGAATAACACTTTATTTTAAACTTATTGAAAATTTGTAACTCTGCTCATTGTCCGAAAAATATCGATATCCAAACATCTTTCATATCAAAAACCAACACCACTAATGTTGTAGTTTGAAGAATGCATTATGTTTTCTTTTACGACAAATTTGAATATCATCCTCATGTGTGAGACCTCTGTAAACAAAATCTCATTAAGAAAAACAAAAACAACAATAAAAGGAAAGGAAAACTCGACAAAGAGAAAAAAAAACTACAACCATAAAAGGAGACTAACAAATCACAAAAGGAAATAGAAACACCCACAAAAGGGAACAAACACACAAGAAAAAGTTTAAATAACAAAAAAAAATGTGGTGAGATTGTCACCAAAGAAGAAGGATAACAGTCTTCTCTTTAATACTTACAAAGAGAAGAATAGAAGAGAGAATGAAAAAGAGAAAAAAATTAAAATATTAGAGTGTAAAACTCATTTACACTATTAATTTATAAAAATTAATCTCAAATTTATAAATAATTTATTTTATATTTGGATGAGTATTAACATATAAGTGTTTATTTTACATTTTGTAGTGCTTGACTTTAGAATGTTGCGTAAGAGATTTTGTTGAAAAGTTAAATATTTAAACTTAAAAAAAATACTAAAAGTTACATTTTGAAATTTTATAATAAATATAAAATAAAAATTTTAGATAGCCAACACACACGCAACAGTGCATGATCTATCAGACAAAATAAAAGCATGACGAAACTCAAATACATGTGCGTTGCACGAATTATGTACCTCAAATTTGTATTCAAATAGTCATGCTATTTATAATAATGGTCACTGTCATAAAATTATTTCTCTTACTTCAACATTGGTAAAATCCGTGTGCCGGAATTTGTTTTTTAACATCAAATGAAAAGGGAGACTGGATCCAGCCCCAAAAATGTGCTTAAATGAATCTAGATCTAAAGAAAAAACCCAATGGGCCTTGAACTTGGACTCCTTGAAAGCCCAATAAAAGAACCCAGTGTGTTCCAACTCCCAACGGCTAAGATCAGGTTCCTCTCTTCCTTTGGGTGTTTTCTTCGAACAGTTGGCGGAATGCAACTCTCTATCTCTGAAAATGGAGATATCATCATCGGTGGTTGCATTTGGCTCCCAATTCACGGCGTTTCGCCAGTTACAAATCCCTTCTCTCTCACCTACTGCTTCCGCAAGAACCACCGCTACCCTCACCGCAGAGGAACCACCTCAAGCTCAAGCTCAAAGTTCCAGTTCCAGTTCCATTAAAGCATTCAGAGTTCGAAAGGACTCCAAATTCTTCCCCGCAAGAAGAGCCGCCGCCCTCGAAGTTCAGAATTCCTCTGATTTGCCCTCGGCTCTCGCAAGGTTTTCACATTTTCGCAAATTTTATAGCTATCATGATTCAGTTATCTCTTTGCTAATCACATGTTATGATTACCAGGGTTGGAGAAAATTTGACGGTCAAAGACCTAAATGCAATTCTGCATCACTTCGGAAACTCGAACATGTTGCACCAAATATCGCAGGTGCTTTCCTTCTACTATTAAATCATAATATTTAGGGAAGGTTTTCCAATTGATTGTTAATGCTCATATATTCCAATGATTGCGTGAATTCTGCAGCTATTTTTGTGGATGCAAGAAAACAAGAAGCTCGATGTCTCGTCTTACTCCCACTACACGAGGTTCATGGCAAACAAACTCGATGCGGCGAAAATGGTGCAGCTTTACAACGGCATTCCGGATCGATCCGCCAAGAGCAATGTCTACGTGTGCAACTCTGTTCTCAGTTGTTTGATCCGGAAAGGCAAGTTCGACACGGCCATGAAACTGTTCCAGCAGATGAAAGGAGATGGTTTAGTCCCGGATGTTGTCACATATAGCACGGTATGTGGTTCTACTAAATCATGATATGAGAGAAATAGAGTTTCAAAATTCTGACCTATATCATTCATAGCCATAGACCATAGGTTATTTACTCATGTTTGCGTTTTCCGGTTACTTTCGTCACTGTTATAAATGTGAAATGTTGAAACATATTAAACATGTAATGTATGGTGTTTCTAATATAAATTTGAGTTATGGTACTATGGTGCGGTGATTCCTTGCTATAACTCTAAAGTGAGGGCACTATCAAGTATCAACGACCATTTAATCCTTAGTACTATCTGCTTGATTTTCCACCAAAAATATTGACTTTTATTCTTTTGGTTTGCATGTCTAAACATAAACCTCCCTGAATTGAATTTAGTTATTTCTGTGTCTAATTTTTGTTGTTCTCATCCTTAGCTTCTTGCAGGTTGCATTAAAGTAAATGATGGGTATCCTAAGGCACTGGAGCTAATTCAGGAGTTGCAACACAATAAACTGAAGATGGATGGTGTAATTTACGGGGCAATTCTGGCGGTGTGTGCTTCCGATAGTAAATGGCTAGAAGCAGAATACTATTTTAACAAGATGAAGGATGAAGGTCATGCCCCAAACGTTTATCACTATAGCTCGTTGCTCAATGCTTATTCAGCATGTGGAAACTACAAAAAAGCTGATATGTTGGTTAGTGATATGAAATCTGAAGGGTTAGTACCAAACAAGGTTTGTTTTCCTTGTCATTTACTAATTTTAAAATAACAGTTTGTGACAAATCGTATATATCATACACGTATGTGAGTTGAGCAGAATATTATGCCAGTTTGATGGTTCTTTTTTTTTTTTTTAATTGGAATGTAAAATCCTTTGTTTGTTTAATATTTGTTGCTAAGTTGCTTTTAAATATTTGATTGAAGAGAAAGTCTACACTAAATGTGACTCGAGCTAATATAAAAAATAAATTGCAGGTCATTTTGACAACTTTGTTGAAGGTATATGTTAAAGGAGGTTTGTTTGAGAAGTCAAGAGAATTGTTAGCCGAACTAAAGTCTTTGGGCCATGCTGAAGATGAGGTCAAAAGAATTTTTGAAATCATAAATTATCTATACTTCTTTCATCCTTTTTGTTTTTCCATTTTTGCTATCTTTTCTGCCTTATTTGACTAGTGTGAATCTACATATAGATGCCATACTGTATACTAATGGACGGCCTAGCTAAGGCAAGACAGTTTGAAGAAGCTAAACTAATTTTTGATGAAATGATGAAAAACCATGTCAAATCTGGTAAGTTTTCTTTTGGTGTTTGCTTCAAGAAATAACACATTGAGCATCAAACCAATG
Source organism: Nissolia schottii (assembly GCA_003254905.1). Taxonomy (NCBI): domain Eukaryota; kingdom Viridiplantae; phylum Streptophyta; class Magnoliopsida; order Fabales; family Fabaceae; genus Nissolia; species Nissolia schottii. The sequence goes on from QANU01029220.1 coordinate 520,851, forward strand.
TTTGGTCATTCTATACATTTAGTTATTCTGAAGGCATTAGCTAGTCTTATGGATTTTCAGGAACCAAAACAGCATACAGCACCATGTAATACTTTTCATCAGCCAAATTTTATGCTAGTAATTTACTGATTTCGTTCCCCCATGCAGATGGCTATGCTCACAGTATCATGATATCAGCATTTTGCCGAACCAAGCTTTTTGGGGAGGCAAAGCAGTTGGCCAAGGATTTTGAAGCTACGTTTGACAAATATGACATAGTTATATTGAACTCAATGCTCTGTGCTTTTTGCAGAGCAGGTGAAATGGAAAGTGTCATGGAAACACTAAGAAAGATGGATAAATTGACAATCAGTCCTGATTACAAAACCTTCAATATTCTGATCAAATATTTCTGTAGGGAAAAGATGTATTTATTAGCTTATCGAACAATGGAGGACATGCATAGTAAAGGCTATCAACCAGTGGAGGTACGTTGTTATTTTGTTTGTCATTTTACTGATACTTGTATGGAGTCCCTTGTATCACACATCAGTCCTGTGACTAAATAAAACATTGCCTTCCTTTCTTTGTAGGAGCTCTGTTCCTCTTTAATATTTCGCCTTGGTCAGGAAAAAGCTTATGCAGAGGCATTTTCTGTTTATACTATGTTGAAGTATAACAAGAGAACAATTTGTAAGGCACTTCATGAGAAGATTCTGCACATTCTTCTGGCAGGCAAGCTTTTGAAAGATGCATATGTTGTAGTCAAGGTATAGCAGGTTTTTGGAATGCACCATTCTTAATTTTTCTCATAGCATTGCAGTTTGGCTGATGACTTTTATTTTATCCTGTGTAGGATAACGCAGCATTTATTTCTCGTCCTGCCATCAAAAAATTTGCAAGTGTATTTCTGAAGTCAGGTAACATCAACTTGATAAATGATGTTATGAAGACTCTACATGAATGTGGCTACAAGATTGATCAGGTAATCAGCTTGGTAGTATATCAGTTCATATACCATCATTATAATGGCAATTAGTTTATGGCTTTAATGTCCTTGATTTTTTGGTCATAACTACACCTCCACTGAAGAACTACAACCAAAAATCACATCATTTCAATGCAAAACCCCATGATTAAACTTAATTACTACCTAACAGTTTGATTTTTTTTTTGTTGATTAGTTTTAATATAAGAGTGCACGCTGTTTCTCCGGAATCAATTTGACTTAAAAACATTTTAAAATTAGAGCAATTGATTTATTTTGTGGTCATCTAGGTCTACGTTTAAATATTTTCTGAAAATTGGGAGCTGGGGATCGTGATTTCTATATGTTTCAACTTTTTACTCCAAAATTAATCTTTTTCTTCCGCTTAATTTTTGTTCTGCAGGGTTTATTTCATATGGCTGTATCACGCTATTTAGATCATCCTGAAAAGAAGGACTTGCTTCTACACTTGCTGCAATGGATGCCAGGTCAACGTTACGTGGTTGATTCATCAACCAGGAATCTAATCCTCAAGAATTCACACTTATTTGGTCGCCATGTTATTGCTGAGGTTTTGTCCAAGCAGCAAGTAAAGGCAAAATCACAAGAATCTAACTAGATATATACCATGCAAAATTTTGCCACTGAGGAGATAGTGCTAGATAGCTTTTGTTACAATTGTGCAGATAAACCATACACTGCATAGTTTTTTGGTTAAAAAAACTATATTAAACAAAAAGTTGGGTTGCGTTGTGGTCTATAACCTATGTATTCTTAAATTGACCCAAAAAAAAATCCTAGGCATTCTTAATGAATGAATGTATTTATGTACCATGTCCAATTGTAATGATGCGACTCAGTTTATGAGTTCTAATCAATAATCTCTCTCATTTTGCAAAGCGAAACCTTCTCGTTGAAATGCTTCTGACTTTTGCATCTTGTCCTAATCTTTCCCTGGATTAACATGTAAGAAACTTTATATCCAAAAATAAAAGGACAATAATTCAATATGTGTTGGTTAGTTGTGCTTCTGTTACAGACAGTAATGTGATTAATGTCTGCTATTGAGTTAGAAAAATAAAGCAACTTTCAAAGGAAAGGTTGATCGTGTTAGCAAGACACAAAGGAAAGTTTAAAATAAAAATAGAATTAAACAAAATAACTAAGTGTCTAACTTCCTTCATCATCAATAAGCAGACATAAGGTTAATATTATTTAATTTATCCCCCGCAGACATTAACAAGTTATTTTGCAGGGGAAAAACAGAAAATAAGATGCTGATGATGCTTCTTGAACCCACAGCAATTTTCAGCAGTCAAACACAGGTATCTGAACTGGATACAAATGGATTCTATCTGACCATGCATTCCTCACATTTGGATCAATATCAGAAATGCATTTCCAGGCTGCACTGTTACATTTGAATCCACTCCCAAAGGCAATTTGCCAAACCCTGTCTCCTTTCTTCACTCTTCCTTTTGCCTCCAAATAGCACAGCTCATACCACACAGAAGAAGATGAAGTATTGCCAAATCGGTACAATGCCATCCTTGAGGCTTCGCCATCTTCGTTCTGCAGCTTGAGACTCTCCTCTATGGCATCTATCACTGTCTTACCCCCTGCATGTATGCAGAAATGCTCAAAGGCCTTCCTGAAATTTGGCACATAGATTTCCTTCTCGTTCCTGTTTGGCCTAATTTTCCTGCAAATTGCCGACCAAGCATAGCGCAGCTGCTCGGAATATGGCAAGACAAGAGGGCCTAATTCTGTTATATTAGTCCTCAGAGCTGAAGCAGCAACACGGAGAAGCGCACGCGACAGGGAAACACCAACAATCTCATCTTCATCAGAATCCTGGTAAACAGAGTTATATGCTTTGTCATCTGATCCTTTATGCGTTCTCACAAGATGCTGAAGCTTGTACTTGGCCATCACCTTGTCCTGTTTTCTGTTAGATAGTAAAATCGCCGCTCCCCCCATCCGGAACAACACGTTGGCGATAAGCTTGGACTTGGCACTACCTTTGTAGCCATTGGGAGCAACAGCCTCCATGCTCAGAACCAAGGCCAACGAGTTCTTATGAACTCTGAGAAGGTCTTTGGCCAAGCTTACCGACAGCAATCCGGCGCTGCAACCCATTCCACTAAGGTTGACACTCTTTATGTTGCTTCGGAGGCCAAATTTGTTGATGATCATTGATGTAATTGATGGTGTTGGACAGAACAGGCTGCAATTTGAGACAATGATGTCAATGCTCTTAGGATTCACATTGTGTTTGGAAAAAAGTTCTTTGACAATTGTGAAGAGCACCAATTCAATCTCTTCTTGTGCATGCTTCATTGAACCATCAGGTGGGATCACATGGACTGGCTCTGGCATGCAAGCCTCAACACCAATCCCTGATCTTTCCAACACTTTCATTTCAAAGTCTATGATTTCTTGGTCAAAGTTGCATATCTCAAAGTGTTCTATGAAATTGGAATATGGAACCCTCAAATGATCAGGAGGCAAATAACAAACATAGTCAACAAGGTAGACACTAGTGGATCTGAAACAGAAACAAAGAAATATCAAAATTGCTGCTATGGCCAATAAGGATTGTGTCACAGAGATTGACCCTTCAGAAATGAAAGAAAAATATTTGGATAGAAGAGCATCCATGATCATAACTGAAGCTTAAACTGAACCACTAGGACTTTGTGTTAATTGATATATTAACTTCAAATGTTAAAGAAACACCTCATTTTAGTGCAAGTAAGAAAGAAGTTTTGATTTTTTGGTCAACAAGAAAGAAGTTTTAAAGTGCAACTGTGCTCTCTCTTTCTCATGCAAAGTACCATCCCGTTTGTGTAACCCAAATTTTGCAAAACCAAAAAACAAAGCAACAACATTATCCTTGTTGCGTCATATGGGGAAATGCAGCCTAATGTGTGATGATCACAAAGTTTGTGTGAGATAACAATATGAACAATATTATAAAAGGGTTGATGTTAAAAGAATGAACTAAACTTTTGAGTTTTTATGTAAAGTGAAATTACATTTGGACCTTACAATATGAACAATATCATGTAAATGAATGGTGAGATAATAACATAGCCTTCCCTTTTTCATTTTAGAAAAAGAAGAGGAACTTGACCTATTATGTTTCAAGTGTAATTTAAAAGATATAATTGAAAAACTACTAAGTCTATTTTGGTCAAAGTTAATTAATTATTATTTTTTGGACGAAACATGAAAGTCTATTTTTGTGTAGTGTTGATTGCATGCACGGCGTGTCTTCCACTCTTGAATTTTCATGAATCCTTAGTTCATTGTATGGTATTTTTCTTTCAAGTGTAATTTAAAAGATATAATTGAAAAACTACTAAGTCTATTTTGGTCAAAGTTAATTAATTGTTATTTTTTGGACGAAACATGAAAGTCTATTTTTGTGTAGTGTTGATTGCATGCACGGCGTGTCTTCCACTCTTGAATTTTCATGAATCCTTAGTTCATTGTATGGTATTTTTCTTTCAAGACATCACTGATCTTCACTTAAAAATGGTTTTTCCCTAAGAAGCTTCGGATCAGTTTCATTGCAGTCCATTACTAAGGTTGAGTTCAATTTAAAAAATAAAAATGTGAACCAAACGGGGAAAAATTAAAGCTGCCTAAATTCTTCATGTTGCATAATCTAAACCAAACAGTTCATTATTTGTGATATCTAGTTAATTATATAAGCTGAATATTGAACAATGATACTAATACAACACTAGCAGTCACATTTAGCTCCATCACTAAAACTGAAACCGAAGATCATGAAACCACGTATACTAATTATGAACCACGGTAACACGGACGTAGGGTGAGTGAATCACATCACTCTCACCATTAATTAATAAAAGTGTTAATAAAGTGGACTTCATACATAACATAAGTAATACAAAATTAATAATAAAAAATTACACTTCACAACACATGACAAAAAATTCAATTGAGATGATTCATTCTCAAAACAAGATAGCAGAAAATCAAGGTCTTTGCTGGACTCAGGTACTATACAGTTGGTGCTCCATCTATCACAGGATGGACCCAATTTATGTACAGAAAATTAATGCTCGGTTAAAATTGACAATTGAAAAATTAACTTAAATATCCAATGCTTCAGCGTGCGAAATTGAAGGTGACAGCAACAAAATTTCACTTTTGAATACCATCAAAAGTAAAAGCACCCAAACAACATTTTAGCTCCATTCAACGGTGCTGTAACGGCCACGAAAAAATCTCATCAAGTTCAACTTTTTAAAAAGTTAATAATAATACTTGAACACTAAGTTGAAAATCTCTCTTTTGGTAGAATGGTTTCTTTGTCCTCATCCTGAAAGGAATGTATGATCGTCCACACGATACCATGCTCCTTCCTCATGCTATACCTCTTTCTGACAAATTCTGATAGTGTTGCTTTATCTGATCCAAACAATGAAACAAGTTCTCAGGAAAGTTTCCCAAAGGTAATTAAGGTATCATGTTTACATAATGAAAGAAAGAAATATAGCTGGAATGAGGCATACCGTGCCCGACACAGATGGCAAGACTTTACTCAGTGCCACCTCTAAATGACTTGTCTTAATCGTCTCGCTCTCCTCATCAAGTGCAGTAAATGCTGCTTCATTCATCTGTATAATCAAGAAGCTACTCAAGTCCTACGGTATCTCCTCCTTCCATCAATATATAACATTTACTATTCAACATCAAGCATCATTATCCGCCAAGAGTTTAATTGTTATGCACTGACAATGTAAAAAATTTTACACCATCATCTGATCAAATCATTCTATATGCATGCCTTTATAAGTAGTGTGGATAAGAAAGTCAATTAATTTTGCTTACGTGATAAGATTTGATTGGATGACAATGTCAAAAAGCTTTACACTATCAATGCATAATAATTAAACTTTATCTGCGACACACTTTTTGTCATACAACTAATTTTCTAATTTCAATTTTTAACTAATTATACATTCTAACATTGTAAAGGTGCGAAACAAGCAACATACTTATTTTTTTTTAAAAAAAAAACAAAAAAGAAAGCCAGAGATAGACCAATTCAGCAAGGTCAGCCCCACTTAGATTTTCACAAGCTTCCATTCTTCCTATGGCACTTAAGTCCACGCTGGCATCAACAGGCTTCTTCCTTGAAAGAGCTTTCAATATCAAAACTTCGTTGTCAGCACTTGGCAGAGGGACATAAAGATGTCTACTGAACCTTGGTGGTCGTTTGAGAGCAGGATCCATCACTTCAGGCCTGTAAATTTGAGTAATTAATTACTTGAGTACAATATTGTGTTATGGGGAGATATACCTTCGAACAACCCTTCCACTTTCTTCACTACCAGGTTTAGGTGTCAAGGCATCCACTGAAGATGATTGAAAATGTCAAAAAATAAATTATATTGACATTGAAACAGTTAGATATACCTTCCCGTAACAAATTCAATGCACTAACCCTATTTAAATATCAATATGATTTATGACAGAACACTAACATTATTTGATCCATGTAACCTACAAAACCTAGTAGGATAAGGCTTAGCTATTTTGGCTCAAGTGAGCGCTATAAGCCACAAGAAAATTAACTACTGATATAGCCACAGGCCATGCATATAGCTTGTTTACTAAGAAAAGAATAACTGCTCCAAAACACACATATACAATGACCACTGCACGAGACTATATATGGCTAGTACAACGTGTTTTCTTACAGGATATAATTAATAGTCTATATCATAATCTTTACCATATAAAAATTAACAAAATTGAAGTCAATAATGCCATGAAAGAAAATCAACATTCTTGAAAAGGGGAAGCCACAAACCTCATCAAAAAAGATTATACAAGGTGTGCATGTCCTTGCGCGACTAAACAATGTTCGAACTGCTAGCTCACTTTCTCCAACATATTTATTTAAAAGTTCAGGCCCCTAACAATTCAACAAAATCAATTTAAATCATTGAAACAATTGTTCCATTCAAAATAGAGGAACATCCTTCATACCAAAACCAAAACAATGATGGAGTGTTTGAGAAGACCTTAATATGAATGAAATTAGCTCCTGCCTCGTTGGCAACAGCTTGGGCAATCAGTGTTTTACCACAACCTGGAGGTCCATAAAGCAAAAACCCCGTCCCAAGATCCACCCCAAATCGCTGAAATAAATAAATCCAAGAACATTGATCAGGCTGAGAAATACAACTTATTATTTTTTTCATGTAGTAGCGCAAAAGACCAAAATCAGTTCTGTTACAAATAGAGAAAATATCTAGCAATATCGCTCCCATATCTTAGACTATCATATAATATCTCACACCATCTCTTCGAATGTTACAGAGTATCATATGTGACATCTTAGGATTGATTTCTATATTTCCTTGTATTTCGTATCTAGTATTACCATAGATAGGGATTGGTGTTTAGTACTTAGTGTCGCGTGCATCACACACATACCAATATCATATAGGTATATTTTTGTATTATTTACAGTCTTTATTCTCTCTTTTCTTCTTTTCTTATCCAAAGCCCACAATATCAACAAATTCATTAAATCTGGGGCATGACAAAAAAAAGTGTACTATCTAAAAATTACCTCATATTTCTCAGGACATTTTATAGGTCCTATTATGTAGCGTTCAAACTTGTGTCTTAAAATATCAAGACCACCAACATCTTCCCATTTTACATTAGGAATGGTAGAGAACCCTTCTCTTCTTATGGAAGGTTGCGCCATTCTGACGGCTTCCAGCAATAATTCCCAATAAATGTAATGATTATCATCTCTTATGCATATAAATAGGTAGCAGGTAGAAAGCAAGATATGCTATAAGCCCATACTTATGAGAGAGGTTGTTGAGCGAGTATATATTTTAAGGGTTTAAATATCAACACTCCTATAACAAGAAAAGGTAACAAACACAAAAGAAAAATCTAGGACACCTCGAAATCAGATATTTTGATGGTAAGCGTATCCAGATTAATCTCTTCAGGTGACCGAATTTTGTCATAGTCTGCAACTTCATCAACAATTCTATTCAATGCTAGATTACCAGCCTTGTTAACCAGAGCTGCCAAATCAGCATCAACAAATCCTGCTGTATGCCTGACTATTTTTCGGAGATCAAATGAACCCTCAAGTTTAAGATTTCTAGTAAGCACCGAAAGGATCTCCTCCCTTGCAGATTCATCGGGAATGCCAACGAGAATCTCGCAATCAAAGCGCCCTGGCTTTCTCAAGGCAGGGTCAAGAGCATCAGGCCTATTCGTAGCTCCAATCACAAGAACATAACTTTCTGAATCAGTCATTTAAATAGTTATTTTCATTTGCATGACCTTTTAAATAGCGAGAATGATAATCAACTGTATTTACTTATGTATAAGTATATAATTGGATGATAGTGTAAAATTCTTTTATCTTATCGGCGCATTCAAATCAAATCCTAGTCAAAACCTAATGATATGAACAAATATAAGTGGACGGAAGGAGCAATAAGAGGATTCATTAAGAAAGTTTAGGCCATGTGTGAAAGTTTTATGAAGTGTGGAGAAGGATGGCTACTAATGGCTGGGAAGGGGAGGCAAGGAGGGACATGTACATAATTTGGGTGGCAAGTTAGTTAGGGACAAAGTGACCCTCCATGGCCATTCCATTCCATTCTACTAACCTTGGAGAGGTTTTAACTGCTCTTTTGGTCACATTTTACGTGGACCAAATATGCCCTTTAGTGCACAAAACCAATCCTCTCTCCCACCATTTGTTTAGGTCATTTCACTAACCACCTATGGCACATTTTTAATTTATATTTTACACCCCACTAATTCGATTACTATTAAATCTCACATTCTCATATCTTAAAAATAAAAAAATGTGACTGGGTAGACATGGAGTGTGAAACCTACTAGTAAATAATAATAATAATAATAATGACTTTGATTACTTTTAAGAATAGTGTAGTCATTTTATTAAATTTAGACTCCTTGACTCCCAAATTGGAGGCATAACAATTCTTACAAATTTAATGACAAGAAAATTAATAACTCCGAAACACACTTTCCACTCAAGTAGCCTCTCCTACCATGGGACTCTTTCACTAGCCATTGATCCAAACACACCCTAAAACACTAGTCAATTGGAGCTAATACAAAAGCGAACAAAAGAGAAACGAGTATAAACTAACACATTACATGGTTATCAAATATACCTGGGATCCAAGAAAGGACCTCAGTAGCAGATACGGAATGAAGTGGAAGGCCAGTCTCGTTAGCAATAGCATTAGCCAATTTGGTCTTTCCACAACCAGGTGGTCCATGCAACAAGATCCCAGTTATAGGCCTCACCCCCAAATTTCTTAGCAAATCGCCCCATCACCTCCTTCCACAGTTGCTTCAAAATCTCTCTCATCCCACCAAAATACCTAAACCTCGGCCCTTACTTCTCCTCCTCAACATCACCGCCGCCTCCGCCGCCGCCGGAATTTACCTTATTATTAGAATTAGTAGCCTTGCTACTATTATTGGCCATCCCATATTCGGGGTTCTTTTCCTCCGGCGGCATTATGCTAATCAAAAGGTCCTATTTGAATTTGAACGAAGATATTATTCCCGATTAATGAGGAAGGAGGAGGTTATGAGGACGTTAGTGTCGTTGCATGAAAAATGTCACGGAGATATGCTATTTGGCTCGATAAACAACTACGAATGTGCACGAACAAAAGGCCAGGCCCGAAGTAATGCTAGCAAGACTCGTTTCGGGGCTAGATAATTTTAATATGGGATATATTTGAATTGAATTTAAACATCTTATAACAGAACTAATGACTATGGTAGTGTTTTTTTTTTAATATTTTTTTTATACATACTATGACAGTGTTTTAAATGAACTAAATTTGATTTATAATTTAAATTTTATGTTTAGAATGGGAAAATTTTGAATTTGTTTAGAGATTAATTATTGTGTTTGTAATACGATAGATTATGTTTTGTTTTTTTAGAGGACAGTAGAATATGGTTGAAATGATTAAAAATAGAAAAATTTAATATTAAGAACAGTTATTAATCAAGACAAATGACCAATTATATCAAAATTAATAAAAGTAATACCTTACTAAAAATTATTTAGGGAGAAGAACCAATATTATACCTTATACCTATTTTCTAATATAAGTCGTGCGCTATGGAACTTCAAGTTTGTGTTAAGAAATTGGCTCACGTATATATCTTGATAAAATTGTAATTGATTTTATTTATAAATACTTTTTAGATGTATATCTATTAGATAAATATTAAAAAAAATTGGACAAAGATAGACTAATTGGACATTTTTTTAGTTCACTTAATTATGTCCACTATAGGGACAGTTGAACACGACTCTAAACGCTTAGTGCAATGTAGGATTAACCACATATAAATATTCAATTTAAAAATATTTAAATTATAAATATGGATGATTTGTTGGGAAATTGATAATCTAATAAGATATTCATAAATATGTTGGGATATAGCGCTTATGTTATATAATATGTTCAATTCTTAATGCAGGGAGTTGTCCTTAGGAAGAATTGAAAAATGCGATGTAATACCTGGCTGAACTTGAGGGCGGGCTACTGGAGGTTGGATACCGAGTTTGATCAGTGTTAATTTTATTGTTGCAGGTCAAGTTGAAATCAATGTGATGACAAAGGGTTTAAAAAAATTCATTTTTGCTACATTTAGATTGTGTTACATAGGGGTGAACACGGGTCGTACCCAACCCGCCGATCCGCCAAATCCGACCCAATCCGACCCGGGCGGGTCGGATTTGGCGGGGCGGCGGGTCAGACCCGCGCTACCCGCTGAAGTTGACGGGTCGAGTCTCGGGTTCAAAACTCTAAAACCGACCTGACCCGTACCCGCCTATATATTACATTTTTATTTTGTAACCCTAATGCAGCCTTTCACTTTCACAAATCACACTCACAGTTTCACTCTCTCACAGTCCCAGTCCCCACCTTTCCTTAGCCTTCTTCACCCGTGCGCTTCTGCCACGCCGCCGCCCCCGTGTGCATCACCTCTCCTTCGCCTTCGCCCTCGTCCCCTCTACCTCGCCTTCGCGGCTTCGCCCCCGTCCCCTCCGCGCCTTCGCGGCTTTCCCTTTTTCTCCCACTGCCACCACCGTGTCCCTCGGACCTCCGCCAGGCTGCCACCACAGGTTTGATTTCATTTTCCCTCGGCCACTATTTGCTCAAGCTTCGTCCTCACCCCGCGACCCCGGCGAAGGCCAATCTGCGACCGCGACCACCTCGCGACCCCGAGTCTGCCACCGCGACCCCACTCCGCGACCCCGCAGCCACCCCTAATTCAACCCTAATTTTGCTTTTGCTGTGTGACTCTGTCTATGTGTGTGGGGGGGCTGGGTTGTTTGCTCTGTGTGTGTGTGTGGGCTGGGCTGTTTGCTTCTGGTTTTTTTTTTT
>QANU01029220.1:533252-653946 GCA_003254905.1 Nissolia schottii
CCAACCAAAACCCGCATTGGGTGGATAGGCATTGGCGTCATGGGTGGTGCCATGGCCTCTCGCCTCCTCTCCGCCGGCTACTCCCTCACCGTCTACGCCCGCCACCCATCCAAGTCTCTTCCTTTGCAATCCCAAGGTGCCCGTCTCGCCGATTCCCCGAAGCAACTCGCTCTCTGCAGCGACGTTGTGTTCACCATGTTGGGACGCCCACCAGATGTTCGATCAATTGTCTTAGACACCAATGCTGCCAATGGCAGTGGCATTGGCAATGGCCTTCTTTCTTGGCTGAGACCTGGTTGTGTCGCCATTGACATGACCAGCAGCCACCCTGATCTTGCAAGGGAGATATTCGCTGCGGCACGCGAAAGGGGCTGTTGGTCGGTGGATGCACCAGTTTCTGGGGGTGACATCGGTGCTAGAGATGGCAAGTTGGCAATTTTCACAGGCGGGGATTGTGCGGTGGTGAAATGGTTAGAGTCCTTGTTTGAGATTCTGGGGAAGGTTACTTATATGGGCCAAGCTGGTTGTGGGCAGAGCTGCAAGATAGCCAATCAGATCGCCATAAGTTCGAGTTTGGTTGGGTTGAGTGAAGGTTTGGCGTTTGCAGGGCAGGCAGGGCTTGATGCGAAGAAGTTCTTGGAAGCAATCAGAGGTGGGGAAGCAGGGTCTAATGCACTGGAGTTGTTTGGGGAGAGGATGATTGGAAGGAATTGGGGTGGTGGCTTTGTTGGTTACATGGTGAAGGATTTGGGGATGGGGGTGGATGCTGTGGAGGAAGGTGAGGATGGTAAGGTTGTGGTGCTGCCTGGGGCCTCGTTGAACAAGCAGCTGTTTTCTGCCATGGTAGCTATTGGGAATGGAATGCATGGCCCTCAGGGTCTCATCACTGTTATAGACAGGATAAATGGAAAATGAATCTCTCCTTTCTAACCTTGGTTTTGCCGTTGTTATAGAGGGGGAAATAGAGTTCTCTTTGGTTCATATTTTGAAGACATGTAGTGGACTATCATTCAGGTTTTGTTCTGCTCGCAATGCCTCTATGATGAGAGGTTGGTTAAAATTATGTAAGTTGTGCATTGCCGAAATTCAAATCTGTCCCAGATGTAAATTTTGATTTTTATTTTTTCTTGCCCTGGAACCATCGATTATGGAAGATATTTTAAGTCAATATATAGATATAGGTGAATTATAGATATCACAATTGAAGTGGTATTTGAAATGATAAGAGCCAAACCATATGGTCCATTACAATTGCATAAAAACCCAAGATCTTAATTTTCTTTATAATTTGTGACATGCCCAAGGAAACAGGCACATTGTAGGAACATTGTTCACAACAACATTGAAAGGTAAAGCGAACCATGAATAACAACATTTAGCCAAAATTATATCCTGCTTGCAGGAAACATGTACAATCTCATAAAATAAAATAAAATAAACTCTTTCTTTTCCCCCTATCCTGAAAAGAATGTGATGACCTACTATAAAAACAGTCACTGCCATGCTCCTCATGCTGCTTTAAAGCTCTCCGACAAATGCTGATAGAACCGCTTTTGCTGAACCAAACAATGAAACAAGTTCAAACGGCAGTTTTTTTTTTACGGTGAAGTTATCAACTTTACTAAATGAAAGAAATATAGCAAAATAAGCCATACCACGTCTGACACAGAGGGCGAGATTTTACTCAGTGCTACATCGAAATGACTTGTCTTGATGGTCAATGTACCAGAAGTTGTTTCAGTGGACGTCAATTTCTCTTCAAGAGCAGCCATTGCTGCTTCATTCATCTGTGTAATCAAGAAAATCAGCAAATCCCCTAAGTATAATCCTATCCCATACCCACCTACAATCAAACATTTATGCGCTCATACAAGTAACATGCACTACTGATAAAGGGTTGAAATAAGCAACAAAAATAAAGCAGAGACAAACCAATGAAGCAAGGTCTGCGCCACTTAGATGTTCACAAGCATCCATTCTTCCTATGGCACTCAAATCAACATTGGCATCGACGGGCTTCTTCCTTGCAAGAGCTTTCAATATTAAGACTCGCTCGTCAGCGCTTGGCAAAGGGACATAAAGAAGTTTACCAAATCTGCCAGGTCGTAGGACAGCACGATCCATCACTTCAGGCCTGCAAAATGAGAAACTGACTTGAGTGTAATGAGATGGCAAAATAAATGACTAATTAGAAATAATGAACGAAGTTTTACCTGTTGGTAGCACCAATGACAAAAACACCACGCCGTTGCTCTGCACCGTCTAACTCGATAAGTAACTACAATAGCAGATAATCNACCAATGACAAAAACACCACGCCGTTGCTCTGCACCGTCTAACTCGATAAGTAACTGCAATAGCAGATAATCGTGTCATTTTATCCATTACAATATCAAGAGATGCCAACATGAGGATGTTTTATCCAACTAGTAACTGTTTTACCTGGTTCAGTAGTCGTTCAACAACCCATCCACCTTCTTTACCACGTTTGGTTGTCAAAGCATCCACCTGAAGATGATTGAAAATGCCATAAAAATAAATTTTAAAGACATTGAACCAACTAGATACACCTTCCTAAAACAAATTCAGCACACTGAGTACTCAAGTGAGCACTTTATAAGCTAAGAAAATTAACAACAAAAAAGCACACAAGCCCTCATATAATATGTTCATAGAGTAAGATGGTTCACTGCCACAGAGAATGGGTAGTACATCATAGTTCCGTAAAAAAATAACCCATACCATAATCTTCACCATATAAACAAAGTTGAAATCAAATGATCATGCCATGACATTATTATTGAAGTTAATCCACATTCTTGAAAAGAGAACCACAAACCTCATCAAAAAATAGTATACAAGGTGAACAAGTCCTTGCACGACTAAACAATGTTCGAACTGCTAGCTCACTTTCTCCAACATATTTATTTAGAAGTTCAGGCCCCTAAGAATTCAACAAAAGAAATTTAAATCATACAAAGAATTGTTAATTCAAAATAAAACATCCTATAAACCTAAACCAAAATCAAAACAACGACATAGTATTTAGAAAGACCTTAATATGAATAAAATTAGCTCCTGCCTCGTTGGCAACAGCTTTGGCAATCAATGTTTTACCACAACCTGGAGGTCCATAAAGCAAAAATCCTGTCTCAAGATCCACCCCAAATCCCTGAAATTGACAAACCCAAGAACACTGATCAGCCTGTGAAATATAGCTTACCATTATTTTTCTCATGGAAGAGTGAAAAAGGCCAAAATCAATTCGATAATTATTAGATTGAGAACATGAAACTGAGTTAGAGAGCTAAGAGAATGCAGATACCAAATCATTGATCATTCTGTGAATAGTAAATAGAGTACTATTAAACAGATATGGAAGCTCATATGTAGTAGAATTTATCTACATTAGACTCTGGGCCATGAACAAAAAGTGACCTATCTAATAAATTACCTCATACTCCTCGGGATATTTTATACGCCTTACTATATACCGTTCAAACTCCTGTCTTAAAACATCAAGCCCACCAACATCTTCCCATTTTACATTAGGAATGGTCGAGAACCCTTCTCTTCTTGATGAAGGTTGCAGCAATTTGGTGGCTTCCTGCATAAATACCCAGTAAATATAATGATTATCATCTTTTAATTGTGCATAAAAGTGCTCAAGGAAAAACTGAGAATAAAATACACGGGCTGTAACAATTAACATTTTTTATAGAGAAAAAAATGTAAGTATTAGCGAGAAGAAAAGGTAGAAGAAAGGATATCCTCTTAATCGTCGGATAGTAAAGATAGGTATCAACAAACAAAAGTTACGGTACGCAATACAAATCTAGATAAGGCCTCACAAGATTTAAAAATAGTAATAATAATAGAAAAAGAAAACAAAGACACAAATCAAGGGCACCTCAAAATCAGACATTTTGATGGCAAGCTTATCCATCTCTTCAGGCAACCAAGGTTCCCTCCACCAATCTTCAGAATGCTCACTCATAAGATCTTGAGATAGTTCACGTTTCCTTTCATCAATGATTCTCTTCATTGCCAGATTACCAGCTTTGTTCGCCAGGGCAGCCAAATCAGCACCAACAAATCCTGGTGTAGACCTGGCTATTTTTCGTAGATCAAATGAACCCTCAAGTTTGAGATTGCTTGTAAGCACAGAAAGGATCTCCTGCCTTGCAGCTTCATCAGGAATGCCAACAACTATCTCACGATCAAACCTCCCAGGCCTTCTGAGGGCAGGGTCAACAGCATCAGGCCTATTAGTAGCTCCAATTACGAGAACATAGCCAGGAGGAGGATCATCAGAATTTTCAGAATCATCAGCAGGCTGCATAAGTCTGTTTGACTGATCCATGCAAGTCATCAACTGCGTCACAATTCGTTTCTCCATCTCTCGCTGTAAATTCTCTCTTTTTGAAGCAATCGCATCAATCTCATCAATAAAAACAATCGAGGGAGCAGTCCTATAAGCTTTCGAGAAAAGCTCTCTAATATTCTCTTCGGATGCACCTAAATAATTCATCAACAAAGACAGACACAAACACTTCAAAAACTAGGTCTTAACAGTAGCAGAGCAAGCAACCACACTAATTTGTCAGAACTCATTAAGAACTAAATGAAAACTCCAATTCTGATAAAAGGTTATGTACTTCAGGAGTAAAACAACAACAACAAAAAACACAAAACAAATTTTGTCCTATTAGACGGAGTCAGCTACATGGATAAGAGTAAATCTAAGAGTGAGTCAGTGACAAAAATGAAACCACTAATCAAATACCTGAGACTCCAGATACCACCTCAGTGGCTGATATCTGATAGAATGGAAGACCGGTCTCATTCGCAATGGCATGAGCCAACTTGGTCTTCCCACACCCTGGTGGCCCATGCAGCAATATCCCAGCCATAGGCCTCACTCCCAACTGCCTTGGTAACTGTGGATGGTAAAGTGGCACAATCACTTCCATCTTCAATTCCTCCAAAACCTCTCTCATTCCACCCAAATCCTTGAACTTTGGTCCCTCCTTCCCTTTCCCCTCAACATCACTGCCGCCCCCGCCCCCGCCGCTGCCCTTCAAAACAGAGCCCTTCAAATTTAAGCGTTTCCTCGCCGACTTCGAATCGCCTCCAGTTCCATTCACAACACCAACCTCATTTGTGGTCTTACTACTACTGGCAACTTCCAATTCAACGTTCTTCTCCTCCATAACCGGCTTCTTCTTCACGGCGTCCTTCGTTTTCGTGTATGAATTCCGCAGCATTGTCTTCATCAGGTCGAACTCCGGCTCGAACTTCTCCCCGTAGATTGCGTCCTCCGACGTCGACTCAGATACAGCTCCGCCCTCACTCGAGCTTGAAGCGGAGGACGTCGATGTGGACCCCTCAACCTCGTCGCTCCGCATCCTTCTTCGGAGGTGCGAAGCCTCCATCTTCTGCAACCGCTCTTCGCTCTCGTCAATTCTCTTCCGCCTCTTGCGCGACGCGCTTCGACCTCCATCTTCTTCGTCTTCTTCGTCGTCGTCGCCGCTGCGCTTCTGCGGGGGAGTGGATTTGGGCGCGTGGGTGGCACGTGACTGGAGAGCCTGGTGGACGAGGCGGGTGAGAGTTTGGGTCTTGGTGCGGTGGTAATCAGGGTAAGTGGATTGAAGGTGGTTGACGATTTCATCGACGGCGGAGAGCTTGCACGACTCCAATCGACGGCGGAGGGTTTCTTGCAATGATCTTCCCCCGTTTTTTCTTCCCATCGCTCCTTCTTTCTTCTTCTTCTTCCTCCTCATGCTATGCCTTGTTCCACTGATAAACCCTAATAATCGAAACGGTGCGTTTCCATAATATTATTTTTTTCTCAATTTTCTTGTGGTTATATTATTTTGGAGTCAACCGTCGCTTTCTTCTTTTTCCTTATTAACGGTTGTTTATCTCTTTTTATACATATTAATAAGGTTTATTACATAAATATAAATTAAGGATTATGAGTTTAATGTCTTGCACATTTTTCTTTTTGTGTTAGTAGATTAGTGAGGTCATGAGTGGGATTAGTAACCTATGAGTTAGTAGGATTATGAGAAAATTACACAACTTTTGGAGTAATATTGCACGATCAAAATCCTCTCAGGCCATGAGAGGGTCATTCGGTCATGTTTGAATCTCTACCTTTTATTATTAATATGAGCAAAGTTATATTAATATGAGGAGGTTACGTTGATTTATAATATACATCTATAATATATAATTAAAAGTCTTTCACTAACATTGTTATGTGATTCTTTTTTAATTTTTTATTTATAATTATAATTATTCTTTCATTACTAATTTATTTTATTAGTGTTATTTCAATATAACTATTATCTTACATGTTTTAAAGTTTGTTTTAATTACTATAAATACTATTTATTGTATTTTTAACCTTTCATTTTGCTCGACACTTTAACTTTTCATTTTCAATAGCTATATGTAAAAAATCAAAGCGTAACAATTTTTAATATTAGCATGCATGCAATGTATAAAATAGTTTGTTTATAAACATATCCAAGAAGGGGAAAAAATTACACTTTAATTTATGTATTTAATAAGGAAAAAAATGTTATCAAAGTATAGTTATGGTTGCTTTAAGTATTATTTTATTAAAAACCTACACAGTGAAAATTATAAATATTTTTCACATCGTAAAAATAATTTATTTTAAAATATGATTTTTTTTTATCTAATCTATTTATATAAAGTTTAATGTACATTAAAATTAAATTACACAAATTTATTATTATTTTAACATGTATCATAATTATATTTAAATTATCTTGAGGCCTTGACCCACCACACCACCACCATTAGAAAACGGAAGAGGTACATGGCATTCACTAAGACATTACACAACTAACAACTATTCCTAGCTTCTTTCAAGGAGAAAAGGGTTTTGATAGATGCTTATTAAGCGGGTTAAAGCATAGATGGTTCTTGAAGGCTAGATCCATGTTGATGATTGATGAACTAATCTCAGTTAGAAAAGAAGAAACGGTTAATCAATAACTAAAATCAGTTAATTGAAAGGGTTATCTTCTTTATTATAATTGGTTAAGGTTATATCTTCTTTACTGATATGTTCTCCCTGATTTTTTTACTAAGTCAATTTGATTTGATTTATCACTTTTTAGATCATTTTGTGATGATAGATTTATTTATGTATATTATAATCTCTTTGTGACGTTACATACAAATGTTGGTAGAAACAAAATTCAGAAATCAATGATGTTGGATGTGGCTATATCAATTTTAATCTTTATTTTAGTATCTCATATTGAGTAGTTTGATTTAGGACATGCTGCGATTTTGCTTGTTTTAAAAAGTATGTTAATTGTTTACTACGGAATATAATTTAAGTGAATATTTGAAAGATTATCAAATGTTCAAATAACAAATAATATCCAAAAGATTTGGTAGAGTTGATTCTATGTGTCGTCATGGCATAAAATTTTAACAAGACAGTTCAATAAGTTAAAAACAATATTTTGCTACTTTTCATTTGATGTTTGCATATTTTTTGTATCTCCCAATCACCTTATGCTTTTACTCATGGTTTGGATCTTTGAGATCTCTTCCTCATCAATTTTGGATGTGAACAACATTTTGTTAAAGTTAAAATAACAATTTTTTTTATAAGACATTTGAATCTTAAATTCTTATGTTTAAATTTGTCACTTTTAGAAATCTTTGTTCGCAAAATTTATTGATAATATTTATGGGTAACTAAAATGGTTTACGCATCTTTATTTTTGACAATTATTTCATGATTTAGCAATTTATATGCAAAGTCATTATTATTTGCTAGAGATTTTGGTATCTTATTATGAAGACATATAGTTTTTGTAGACTTGGACCAATTAAACATTTTATCAAAGATATGTTTGTACATTTACTTTGCATTTGGACAAAGTATGATATTTACTTTGATTTGTGTTTTACACGTTAATAAAAAATGTAATCCTAAATAACGTTATATATTTCACAAAAAAATATGATTAAAGAGATAACAAATTATCCTTCAAAATTATCTTCTCATATCTTTGTATGTAGAATTAAGGTGTATCTAAATTAACACATACAAACTAATCATCTGGGATGCCCATGTCCAAACACTAGTAAAATGGCAAAGGTTGGGATAAAGTTAGATTTTGTTTAACCGATTATTTTGAATACTCCCACTTAAAATCTAATAAACACTATGTTAATAAGTTAATGGATCCTTCCTCTCATATATCTCGTACTTACTTTATCACTAACCAATATGATTTTTTTTTACACTTATACTTAAAACTCAACCTAATATAATGTACACGTAGAATTCATTGACAATTGCTGTTATTCATTTCATGATACGCAATGGGTTGGGCAGGAATCACTACCAAAGGATTCCCGCCTGTGAAGCCACAATGAGGATGAGGGCGATGCTAGGTTGCATCTAATTCCTCCGTGACCTCCTTTTTTTTGAAAAAAAAATTCCCCCACCGAATTTCTCTTTTCTATAACTATATTTTCTTTTTGATGCTAAAGTTGGGTTCTTTTTTCGTTATTCCATGTTCATCCCGTGGTTAGCACTATGCTTATTTAGATGTATGGTAGGGATCTTGAACCCTAATCCACCTTTAATGGCATTGATAATTCCCCCAATTTATTGTTTACCTTACATTATTCGAGCAGGTTGAATTGAAACGGATATTTGCAATTTGGGTATCAATTGATACTTCATCTTTTCACTTTATCTCAACGTATAATATGATTTTTAAAATATGAGTAAGTATTGATTATTAGATTTCATATCTACTGTTGTCCAATTACCTTAAAAATTGGTATGGTTGATTATCAATATAATATTGCATAATTCAATGGATTGATTAAATTCAATTTGCATAACAAGGTTTTGAGAGGAATAAATGTAATATGACTTACTTCTACAATTAATAGATCCTCACTCACACACATACATCATATACAAGCAAATTGGATGCCCTAGGACACTAAAGAAATTAAAATGAGATAAGATAACAAAATTCAAAAAAATTAAAAGTTTAAAAATGAAATACGCAGTTTGTGTTTTTTTTAAATGAGAATATCATATTGGTCCAAAAAATGTGATCAAAGGTGATTGAACTCGCACAACCATTTTATTAATAGTGTGTATATTTTATATATATATATANTACACTAGTTTAAGAAATCTAAAGAGCGCATCAATTTTTCTTCTTCTTTTTACCTTATTTAATGAATAAGTGAAAATAATATTGAATAAAAGAAATAAGGTCATTAAATAAAGAAATTTTTATACGAGTACAATTCTAAACAATTGGATTTAATACACTGAACAATATGTGGAGGAGTCCCGTGAACTTTATTCAAAGTACACACTTGCTTGTAGGTTACAAGCATGCATAATAATTAAGTTGGATTTCCTAGTGATTAGACACACAACACAAGCCCCAACATTAAAACACAAAAATTACAATATTGTGAACCCAACTAAATGAAAAAGAAGAAAACTGTATAGTAAAGATACAGTTGTCTCCCCCTAAGTCTAATGATAGCAAAGATGGTCATCTGAGTAGTTTCCATCTAGTGGCAGTGAAAGATCGACAGGGTAGTGGAAGCGTTGTTTCATAAGGGCCCTACATTCTCCTAAAACTTCAATAGTTCTTCGTAGTAACCAGTGGTTCAAAAGTCTTACCATCAGGTTGCAAGAAATTGTTAGGCTGCTTACTTCATCACCATTATAGTTGCTCGCAGTAAACAGTGGTTCAGAAGTCTCATCATCCGCAACAAGTTGCAAGAAATTGCTAGGCGGCCTCTGATCAGTAGTGTTACTCTTTTTTGGAATGGGATTACAATTATAACTGCCCATCAAAAGCTTTTCATCATTGGAAACGGCAGTGGTTTAGGAACATTTTCCATGTAGCTGCACTCTTTTTCACTCTCATACCACCGGTGCATGATATACTGAATGATGTAACCGTGATTGATGAAATTACCATTGCCGCCTCCCTTGAACGTTCCATCATTGGCAACAAGGCTTCTTCGCACAATATGGGTTCATATGGCTAAATCAGCGAAGCACGGGTTATATATAGCAGGACTGGAAAAGGGAAGCGTTGTTCTTCTGCTAGGTAATGCTAGCTAGCATCTAATTCCTTCATGAATCTTCTGTTTTTTTAATTTCCCCACCGAATTTCTCTTTTCTTTAACTATAATTTGTTCTCGATGCTA
The DNA here is from genome assembly GCA_003254905.1 of Nissolia schottii. Classification (NCBI taxonomy): domain Eukaryota; kingdom Viridiplantae; phylum Streptophyta; class Magnoliopsida; order Fabales; family Fabaceae; genus Nissolia; species Nissolia schottii. Next base: position 543,510 of record QANU01029220.1, read on the forward strand.
AAGTTTGATTCTTATTTTTTATCCTTTTGTAAAGCACTGCAAGAGATGAGGAAGGAGTGCAAATAACATTGCTGAACAAGAAATTGACAACACTACACGTTCAGAATGAATTCTAATGGGACTCATGTGACAAGGATCAGGAACTATACAAACTATAAAGCTAATTTGTAATTACAGTTAATGTTGCCCTATAACAGTTGGTTGTATGATTTTGATACACAAAAAAAAAATATACTAATATCCAATCTAATGTTTGCACCTTACCGAGTTAACAATCCCATAAGATGTCAAACTCGTTAAATGACAACACATTATTGGATAACAGTATAATTTTTTTTTTTAATTCACATTTACAATGAATCAAATTAAGTTGTTCCTGGTATGGTTTGTTTTATTTGGTCCATAAATGAGTGTACCAACAACATTCTGTAATCCAGTATAAGGCTTTCGTTTCTGTTCTGTGGGAAAGGAAACAGAACATTACTGGGGCTCCTCAGCCTGCACATTCGAGTAAGAGTAAGAGTAGCTCTCGACGTTGTTGTTGCCCGCTTTGACCTTCATCCACGAAACTCTCCATATTTGAAGTAAAGTTTGCCTGCATGAAAGATCATGTCGTCGTTAATGCCAAAGTTACGGGTGAATATAGGAGAAAACAAGATAGCAACAGTTTACTTTGTTGAATAAATGGTGTTCCTAAACTAGATGCATGATCCTTTTAGCCCTTGACCTTAGATAGCATATTTCACAGTGATGCTGCCAAACTTGTATTGGAGGTTCGCATAATTGTTTGGCTAATAATCCAAAATGAAGTACATGAAATCTACCATGTGTTACTTATAGACTTATATGCTAGTAAAGGAAAAATAATAATAAGAAGATAATAAACACAATAAGAACATAATTACCAGCGAAAGTGAACATGTTTCCCAAACAATTAGTAATCAAATGCAATAATTAGATCCAAAAACAATGGCTGTGTAAAATAGCTACAAGAAAGTGTTTGTAATTAAGATATACCATATTGCCAACCAGAAAAACAGGAAAAATATTCAGAAACAAGATTCCCTTTCTTAAGTTAACTGAGAGTTTTATAATTTCAAGTTCCATACACATCTGAACAGCCACGCTGAGACTTCTTAAAAAGAACAAAGGACATAAGCCTAATGTGGCACCAACTCAGTTAGTGAAATATTAAATCCGGTAATTAGAAGAAGTTTAAGTTGCAGTGATGCATATACCTCTCTGCATCGACACTCCTCTTTGCAAGCATAAATGTCAAGAAGACAGGAACCATTGCCGCAAACAAGTGCTTAAGTGTGTGACCACTGACAATATGATGAGTCCATTCGTAGATCACCTTATCAGTAGCCTCTAGCACCTTAGCTAGAAGATAAAATCCTGAGAAGATATTAATAAAAATTTAAGCGTGGTTGGTGGTCAGAATAGACTTCAAGGCGCTATAATACCATAACACAAATCCGAACCTGCGGCCCAGAGCCAGTATGTTGAATGTGTGTACATAGGAGGCAACAAAACAGCCATGAGAGGAATGGCAATGCATGGTACAAATTGGACCAGTGCATATGGACGGAGGTCATCAGCAAACCTGAAGCATATGGAGGACGAGCAATTATCTCAAGAGTTAAAGTTCAAAACACTCAGCTGAATGGTCAAGTACTTCACATATAACCTCAAATAGAAATCACATAAATAATAACGAAATCGACAAATGACTAGTCCAACTTTTGGCATCATCTAATATATTCCATGATTTATCCCTCAGACCAGCACAATGAATTGTGTAACCATATATGGCAACTATATTTGCAGGATTGGCAATTAGTTTACCAACTGTCTTTACTTATCGAATCAGGAATTCTAACAAATCAAAGACTGGACTTCCAAAAATATTTGGTATAAGCGAATGAACTATTGTAAATAAAAGTACAAAACAGAAGGCTTGCCTCCAATACACAATGCTTATTACACCTGCCAAAACTAGAGGTATAATTGAAATCATTCCCTTCCTCTCATCAATCCTCTCAATGATGAATATCGCCACGATCGACGTAAAAGCAATAGTCATCTGTAATAGTAAACAGTTTGGGAATCAAAATTGACAAATCAAAATGAACTTCTATAATGACTAAATTCAACTTCCATAAAAGGAACTCACGGGCAACCTATCCCACACAAGGCGAGCATCATCTGGCTTGAGATGATAGTATGAAGATCCAACAGCAACTGCAGCCACACCAACATAGAAGCATGTCCAGCCCCATAGTTCACCTTGCAAGCTTTTGCCAAGAAAATTCATATCAATAACAACAACAATTACACACAAATGGATCTTGTTACATGGAAGCAGTAGTAAAATTTATTGTCACACTCACACAGAATACATTACCTGAGCCTAAAATAGTTTCCATGATGACAAAGTATAAGCCCAATTAGCCCAATAATCAGAAATGGGAAATTTGATATCACATTAAGTGCATTAGGAATGCCTGCAAGTCAAGGATATAAAGTCGCAGACCCTTAAAATTGGAAAATTCTCCACACAGCTCAAACCAATACATCTAGAATCTTGTCTAGTACACCACCAAGTTCAAATTTTGAAGGTAACCCAGTTGAAACGAGCTCAAAGGGTGTAAAGAAAAACAGCTCAATAGAGAATTGCAGAAGAATTCAGTTAGGAGGGTTTTTACCAAAGAAGGTGCGATGGTCGGCGAAATCATGATATTCTTGGGACTGAGGGATGGCTGGGGTCACGATCATCAGTACTACGAAGAGAACAACTGCTACTACCCACGCATAAATGGTGCGGTTCCCCATTTTTCTCCACGAAGAACTGGATCAGAGAAGAGCGAGTGTGAGAGACACGGGGCTTAGAAAGGAAACACTGACGATATCAGGAAAGAGGAAGGAGGAAAGGAAAGCCGCGTGCGGTGGCGGTTAGCTGCAAAAAAGGGCCCAATGCTATTAACTTGAGGCGCTTGTATTTCTTTTTTTTTACTCATTGGGCCCTGCAATGGTTTGCTATGATTAAAACAAAATTTAAACTAGGCTTTTTATTGTATTAAAAAAACCCTAATGTTTTCAGCCTTTTTGTTTTTATTCATTCCCTTGTTTTGTTGTATTTGGGAACATTACAACAAACACAAAACTATAAGTTGAACAAACAAATAAATCATCATTGTAGGGATGTCAAAAACTCCTATAGGGCGAAGTCAAGGGTCTTCGCAGGGATTCCTATGAGGCAGGAATGTAGTTGGGATATTTTTTTTTCACGAAGACAGGCATACGAATAAAAGTTTTTCCTAAGCATATTTAGAGATGGGGACGATGATCACACTCTGCATCTCACGGAAATCTCGTATATACAAAAAGACTAAAATATCCTTACTTAGTCTTTCAAAAGTCCATGTATATACCTTTTTTTTACGATATTTCACACTTAATTTAATATAAAATGAGAATAAAAGAGTATAAAAATCCTTATTTCATTCACTCCCATGTCCATCTACGTCTTTCTCACTCTCTCTCCTCTTTTCTCTCTCTACGAGAATAATCTTCCTCCCCCTCAGCAAGGATGAGGTAGGCAGCCCACCCCAGGTGAATGACATTCCTAAATATGACTACCTCACTCCATATGTTAAATATATATGAAAGGATACAACCAAAACATTGGATGTGTAGTAAGCAATTTGATAATAACACAAGTTCAATTATTAAGAATTGTACTTATTGAGGGGAAGTTAACTGCTCTGTATCTCTCAAAATTATGAGAATAATGTCTCACATGCTTATTTTTTCTCGCATTGATATGTAGACTCTATTATTAGTGAGATTGAATGATTCAACCGAGAGTATCATAACTGTTTTTCTCGATGCAAATTTTTTCTTTCCTTGATCTTAAACTCAAAATCCTTTAAACACAAAAATAAAAATAAAAATTATCTACCACTTGATAAACCTTATCAGTATATCTCACAATTTTATGGGGAAAAAAAAAGATTGAGAATTTTTTTTGCGTAATCGTCAAATATATTTAATACAGTACTTGAGATACATATTAAAATTAAGATTAATTAATAATTAATAATGTGGTTTGACGGCAGAGGAGCGAGTCAATAATAATTCACCGAAACCAAAACGAAAACCAAAACCCTGTCTTACACTGACGCCATATAAAAACCTCATTCCCTTGAATACAAAGCAAAAACCCTCACACTCTACGCCTCTGAGCACCACGCCTCTCTCAACTCTCCACCGAAGAAAAAAGAGGAATTCAGAGGGAGAGAGAGATGGCGCAGTCGCTGGAGCTTTTGCTGATTCAATTCCTGATGCCCGACAACGACGCCCGCCGTCAGGCCGAGGACCAAATCAAGCGCCTCGCCAAGGACCCCCAGGTGGTCCCCGCCCTAGTCCACCACCTCCGCACCGCCAAGACCCCCAACGTCCGCCAGCTCGCCGCCGTCCTCCTCCGCAAGAAGATCACCGGGCACTGGGCCAAGCTCTCCCCTCAGCTCAAGCAGCTCGTCAAGCAGTCCCTCATTGAGAGCATCACCTTGGAGCACAGGCACATATCCATCCCCATTTTCGCTTCCCAATTTTATTTAACTCGTCATCACATTCATATCATCATCATAGCTAAGTCTTCAATTGAGTACCTTAGTAGTCTAACTTTGACTCCGGCTTCTTCGTTGAAATTGGATTGAATATGATACTAGATCGTGTAACTTAATGACGGTTATTCACTTGTAACTGCTTTTGTTAGTTAGTTAGTTATATTTTCCTTCTGCGTTATTACTAATGACTTGCGTATAAGTCAGTGTTAGTTATCGGATGGTTTTGGTTATGATATGATCATCGTCGTCTGGTTTCATTTTGTCACGTGCAGCCCACCTGTAAGGAAAGCAAGTGCCAATGTAGTCAGCATTGTTGCTAAGTATGCTGTTCCGTCCGGCGAGTGGCCCAATTTATTGCCCTTCCTATTCCAATGTAGCCAGAGTGCGCAGGAAGACCATCGAGAAGTAAGCACTTGCTGCCAGTCACATATGTTGCATTCGTGTTATTCTTCTATATTTAGTATATTTGATCTTGTGTCAGCATTCCTGTTTGATAGACTCGACGTCTAACCGAGTGATTTTGCTTTTGGGGAATAAGGTGGCGTTGATTCTCTTCAGCTCTTTAACTGAAACAATTGGGAGTGCTTTCCAGCCGCATTTTACTGATCTGCAAGTTCTTCTACTCAAGTGCTTGCAGGATGAGACTAGCAACCGTGTTAGGGTTGCTGCACTCAAGTGAGTTAATACTTTGTTCATGTATGTACAAAACAAATTGTAGTATCACATTGTTGCTTATGAAGAGCTGTGTCTGTTTTGTCAGGGCGGTGGGATCTTTTATGGAGTTCACTCATGATGGGGATGAAGTGGTGAGTCACCTCCCTTCATGTAATTGCATCATTTAAAATAAAAAAGGAAAAGGAAAATTTTATTTCGCTACTACTTTTCTATATTGTGTTACCAAACCATGTGCACATCATTAGAAATTAGTAAAGGATTGCCATATTGGTTCTAAATACTGAGTTGGATACTTGGAAATATTAATGTGTGGCACGTAAGTGAAAATCAACTTGATGCAATTGACTCCTTGATAAGCTTAGGCAATGAAAGTTGATTATAACCTTCAAGAAGGGGGTAAAAATCAGAAGTAAAGTAAGAAGAATGAACAATGCAGTGCAAATTTCAACTTTACCAAACAACAAATTCTCTTCAAATGCTATTTAAATTTTAAGGTTTCATGGGCTTTCTAAAGGTTATTTTTATTGATCTCGTGCTAGCTGTAGAACTATCATAGGGTGGCATGAAGTTTATCTACACTAGAAAAAATAATAGATTTTTTCTCGGTTATGAGTGGTTTCAGGAATAATATGCAATGTTCTGAATTTAAGTCACTTTGTTGATACTAATACATAGTCTTAGTGACTGTTATCATTGTTCACAGTATTTTATGGCATGCATTTTTTGACTGAAATTTCTTTTTCAGTGAGCACTAGCTTCTTTTTTTCATGAAGTTATTTATCATAGGAAGTAATAATCTACTGTTGTTCAACTGTGATGTTTTGATATACATTGTATTCCTTTGGCATAGCTATGATGAAGGCAGTAGTTTATGGTTTACATGGAATTTTGTTGATTTGCAAGTTACTTATATTATGTTGCCCAATCAGCTGGAGCAGCTTGTTGTGTTTTTTCTTCCTCCTCCTAGTTTTTGCTGATTTGAATTATGCAATGTGTATGCAGATTAAGTTCCGTGAATTCATTCCAAGTATCTTGAATGTTGCACGGCAATGCCTTGCTTCAGGAGAAGAGGATGTTGCCATAATTGCTTTTGAAATTTTTGATGAGCTGATAGAATCTCCTGCACCTCTTCTTGGAGATTCAGTCAAATCCATAGTGCAGTTCTCCCTTGAGGTTTGCTCAAGTCAAAGTTTGGAGTCTAACACGCGTCATCAGGTTGGTTGGGATCATGAAGCACATTGCTACAACTTTTTTATACTCTTGCTGTTATAGTTGTTTTTGCTCACATACTTGCTCCATCTAACAGGCAATTCAGATCATTTCATGGCTGGCAAAGTACAAGTCCTCTACTTTGAAAAAGCATAAGCTGGTCCTCCCTATCCTACATGTTTTATGCCCTTTGCTTGCTGAATCAACAAATGAAAATGATGATGATGATGATCTTGCACCAGATAGAGCTGCTGCAGAAGTTATTGATACAATGGCTTTGAACATCCCAAAGCATGTGTTCCCACCAGTTTTTGAATTTTCGTCTGTAAGCTGTCAAAATGCCAACCCAAAGTTTCGTGAAGCATCTGTTACTGCATTGGGTGTCATTTCAGAAGGTTGTTTGGAGCCCATGAAGAGTAAGCTGGAGCCTGTTCTCCATATTGTCCTCGGAGCTCTGAGGGATCCAGAACAAATGGTCAGAGGAGCAGCTTCATTTGCTTTGGGTCAATTTGCTGAGCACTTACAGCCTGAAATTGTATCCCATTATGAGAGTGTTCTTCCCTGCATTTTAAACGCTCTCGAGGATGCATCTGATGAAGTAAAGGTATACACAGTGGGGAAGAGACTAGGTTATTGATAGATTATGTGCTACTACAAAAGATAAAATATTAAATAGATTGTCTGTATGTTTTTTGAGCATTACATTTTAATTTATGCAGGAAAAGTCATACTATGCTTTGGCTGCATTTTGCGAGAACATGGGCGAGGAAATCCTTCCTTTCCTAGATCCTTTGATGGGAAGACTGCTGACAGCTCTCCAAAATAGTGCTCGAAATTTGCAGGAAACATGCATGGTAAGGGGATGATTTAGGATGCTGTTAATAATCATAATGAATCAGCTATTGTTTTCTTGGTTTGGTATCTAAATTTTTATTTTTCATTTGATGCCATATTGCCCTTGCTTGCAGTCTGCCATTGGGTCTATTGCTTCTGCTGCAGAGCAGGCTTTCATTCCTTATGCTGAAAGGGTCTTAGAGTTGATGAAAAACTTCATGGTGTTAACTAATGATGAGGATCTCCGATCCCGTGCAAGAGCAACTGAACTAGTTGGAATTGTTGCAATGTCTGTTGGGAGAGTGAGAATGGAACCAATATTACCTCCTTATATAGAAGCTGCAATTTCGGTAAGTTCCTTAGCACTCTATTGCTGACTGTGATTTTTGCCTTCTCCTTGGATCAACTTTCTTGTTATTTTCAGGGATTTGGGTTGGAGTTTAGTGAGCTTCGAGAGTATACACATGGATTCTTCAGCAATGTTGCTGAGATTTTGGATGATAATTTTGCACAGGTTTGCATAGATTTGCTTTATGCCTTTATGTAGTTCCTAGATCATACTCTTACAAGTGAAATTTTGTATTGGTAAACAGTATCTTCCTCATGTTGTACCACTTGCATTTTCTTCCTGCAATCTTGATGATGGCTCTGCAGTGGACATTGATGACGGTGATGATGAAATTGCTAATGGATTTGGAGGAGTTTCATCAGATGATGAAGCTCATGATGAGCCAAGAGTTCGAAATATAAGTATTAGAACTGGAGTGTTGGATGAAAAAGCAGCTGCAACCCAAGCCCTCGGCCTGTTTGCACAGCACACAAAGATTTCTTATGCTCCGTATCCTTTACTGAATTACTTAATTATATTGTTCTTACCCTTTTCACAACACTAATGGCTAAGTTTGAATTCTTAAATCATTTTAAGCTATTTGGAGGAGACACTAAGAATCTTGGTTAAACACTCTGGTTATTTTCATGAAGATGTTAGACTTCAGGCAATCATTGCTTTAAAACGTAAGTGGATACTACTTTCTGAGTGTTCTGTTTCCAAATTGTATTTGTTTGTTTTATCTATTCTCCTTTTCTGTAGTTTGTCTGATGTTTTTAATTCATGGTAGAAATCTTGTACTTCTCTTATGTACTTTTTTCTGGTTGGTTACGCCCAAGATGCATTTTTTCCATGCATAATATTATTCTGAATGGTGCCCAATAATGTACCCAAATCTCCCATGATGTTATATTAAACCTATATGTGAAATCATACATCCATACCAAGGCAATGAGGAAATGAAGTAAAAACATAATGCAGGGAAGTATTCTGCCTTTGTTTATTTGGGCATGATATTTTACATGTATTTTCACGCAAATTCATACACACAACCTTCTACGCTAATTGTGTTTGGGAATACCTCAGTTTTATTTATAGACTATATATCTCATCATCAAATGCTGAGGTATGTTTGATTTTGACTGCAGATATTTTAACTGCAGCTCATGCAATCTTCCAAAGTCAAAATGTAAGTCTGATCAATGCCCCTTTCTTTTATCTTCCCATTCCTTTATTTTTAAGAAAAAAAATTATGGACTTATGTTTATTTAGTCATTTTGTTTGCTGGCCCCATCTTTTGTGGCTTCCCTATTCTTAGATATAGAATTGTCACAGTAACACTAACAGTGATGTTCATCATTTTTATTAATCAATCATTAATTTGCTTATCATGATTAATGTGTTGGTGAACAGATTAAGAATTATATCTTCTCGCTTATTTTTTAAATGTTTGTACTTTAGTTTGAGGCTTTTCTTTTACAACTACCAAACCTGACTCTACGTGTGCTTTTCAGGAAGGAGCTGCAAAAGCAAAAAAAATTCTTGGTGAGAACATCAACTGGATTAATAGAATCTCTTGGTGTTGTACATGTTCATGACTATCCCGGTCAATTTATCTATATAACCTGTTTAGTCTGATTGATTCTACAGATACCGTGATGAATATTTACATCAAGACTATGGTTGAAGATGACGACAAGGAAGTGGTTGCTCAAGCTTGCACTAGTGTGGCCGACATCATTAGAGATTATGGTTATGCAACTCTTGAGCCTTGTAAGCATAAAATTATGTGACCTATTATTTGAAGTCATTTTGCTGAGCCGATGCTAATGAGAAATTTACTCTGATATCAGACCTGCCACAGCTTGTTGATGCAACTTTATTGTTGCTTCGGGAGGAATCTGCTTGTCAGCAGATAGAGTCCGACAGTGAAATTGATGATGATGATAGTTCACACGATGAAGTGCTTATGGATGCAGTTTCTGATCTTCTCCCTGCATTTGCGAAGTCCATGGGTGCTCAATTTGCTCCCATATTTGCACAGCTATTTGAACCTTTAATGAAATTTGCAGTAAGTTGGCAACCAATTAGTTCTACAAATAGGAATAAATCATAAACTAATATCATCACTTTGAAATGCAGAAAGCGTCCCGTCCCCCTCAAGATAGGACCATGGTAGTTGCTTGCCTTGCTGAAGTTGCTCAGAACATGGGTTCTCCAATTGCAGGCTATGTTGATGTAATTTTATTGATCCCTTTTTGTGACCTCATTGACAATGTTAATGGGCATTTCAAGAATTGTAATTGATGTGTAAAATATGATACTATTTTTCTCAGCGGGTGATGTCATTGGTACTCAAAGAACTAGCATCATCTGATGCAACAAATAGAAGGAATGCTGCATTTTGTGTTGGAGAGTTGTGCAAAAATGGTGGTGATTCCGCTTTAAGGTATGTTTTTTCACGCTACTTATTTGATAGCTGTACATGGTCTTTATACATGATTATATATGTCAATCAATATTTGTTGTATATGCTGTTTTTGAGGTTGAATCCTATCTCTATATACCTCGCATTTTCCTTGATTTAGCATTTACTTTAATCCAATACCAGATACTATGACAATATATTACGTGGACTTCACCCCCTCTTTGGAGAGTCTGAGCCTGATGATGCAGTGAGGGATAATGCAGCTGGTGCTGTGGCAAGGATGATTATGGTACATCCTGAATCTATTCCATTAAATCAGGTAATTTCTTGCGTTATTTATATCATTAGATGACTCATGCCCAATCAATTAAATCGTCATTTTTTCCCATGAAAATTTGAACTTAATAGTACATTGCACCTTTAATTTCCTCGTTTGATTTTGTTGAGAATACCCTTTACAGGTTCTTCCTGTTTTCTTGAAAGCTCTTCCTTTAAAAGAAGACCAAGAAGAGTCTATGGCTGTCTATAGTTGTGTGTCTACTCTTGTGTTCTCATCCAATCCCCAGGTAATTTTTCTTTTCTTTAGGGTGTGTTTTGCAAGTTTTGTTTTGGAGGGGAAGGAGAGAAAATGAAAGGTTTTTTTTTTTNAAAATCATGATTAAGCCACCCAAAACCTTTCCCTTCCTTTCCTTCCGAAACAAAATTTGCAAACACATCCTTAAAGAACCTTTTAAGGTCCTTTCCTTGTTTTGTTGTTTCCCCTATTGCAATATACTCATAGTCTCATACCAAATTTTATTTTTCCATTTCTAAATGTAAATGCAGATCCTCTCCCTAGTCCCCGACTTAGTTAATCTCTTTGCTCAAGTGGTGGCATCCCCTGTTGAGACGTCTGAAGTTAAGTCTCTCGTAGGTAGAGCGTTTACTCATCTAGTTTCGTTATATGGGCAACAAATGCAGCCCCTTCTGAGCAATCTCCCACCTGCACTTGCAAATGCGTTATCTTCATTTGCCCCAAGAAGTTGACCGTACAATCATTGAGCAAAATGGAAATTATATCCAGTTTTTCACTTGTTCATTACAAAGTATGTTTATGAAGAAATGGCTTGTTTATAAAGTGAAAGTGGAGCTGTTCGCCCCTGATGCTGGCAAAAAGTCGTTGCCCTTACCAGGTATGCTGGTTTTAAGAAATTTTACCGATGTTAAAAATAAAATATGGTATTTCAGTTATCCACAAAACACTTTAAACAGATCCTTCTCCCTATGATCTTCTATGCAATACCCTGCATGATGCAGGAATTTCTGAAACCCTCCCCTTTAAGAGGACTTGTAATATCTCACATTGTTGTTGTAAATTTATAAGGGTCCATTTTGTATGGATTTTGGTAGGATTGCTTTAGAAATAATTATAGTTGGAAAGAATTGATTTTAAGAGAATTTGGTTTTGTAAGAATTGATTTATGTTTGAGAATGATGTGAAAAAAGTGAGTTTAGAAGAATTAAACGTGAGATGCAAAAGCAAATGATAATATTTTCAGCTTTTAGTAGAATCATTGTTAGTATCAACAAACCTTGCTAGGTGGAGTAATCATTGCAAGACAAATTTTGCCTGTAGTAGGACAAGGTTGTAGGACAATGCCAACAACCTTGGTCCACATTATTTCCTTTTAGTTGTATTTCCCTTTTAATCAAATACAGCTTGAGCTCATACTCTTACTTTTTGCAGGCTGCCTGCTTCTCCTTCCGGTGCCTTCTCAATTTTTCTTTTGGAGACACAGTTTTTCCTCTTTTTCTTATTTTAATGTTTCTCGTGTTATTCTTTAGTTTTAAAATTTATATTCATTTACTTTTTTTTTTTCCCTCCCTGTATTATGAAATTTTGATTGTGTTGATTTCATTGGCTTGGAAGGGTGAGAGTTGTGTCCTCGAGGTTTTTATGTAGCCTGAATCTTGACCTATATGGGATATATATATATATATTCTGCTGTGTATGCCAGTTGTATTTAGATGGAAAGTTATTGAACATCTGCAGGACAAATTCTTGTTTGTATACAATTCTATGTCTATCACCTCACACTCACGATAAGGTTGAAGTTGGTGGGACCAAAAAACAAAGTGTATCATAATCGAAATGGACTCACCTTTATTTTAAAGATGTTTACATGTGAGCCGTTGAAATTGCATCTTTCCGACTACTGCTGTCTGCCATCCACCCATGCTCTGATGCATGTCCTTGAACTCAGCTTAGCGAAGTCTATGAGCAACTCTTACATTGTGGGTTCAATTGCCACTTTTGAGTATTGCTTGACATAGTCTTCCTCTCCAAATTTTAATTATGTGGGTCATTTTGTTCAATGAGATATTATACAAATACTGGATAGTTGGTAATTCATAATCGCAATCACATGTGCTGTACCTCACTCATGATATTGTAAGAATAAGTACCTAAGAACAACGAAGTGGATTTTGTTTTTTAATAAAATAATTCTTTAAATATTATATGGATTGTATTTGCTGTTTATTGAGGGGGTTGGTGCATCATCACGCTCACGCTCACGCTCTGTGGATTGGTGGAGGTCTGGTCTTGTTTGTCGAGATTATAGATATATCATTTGTTTATTAAAATTGTGCCGTGGGCTTATCTAGTTTTGAGGGTACTTATAATTGTCATCTTGAAAACGATGGTGAAGTGTATAAAACAGCTCGCAGAATACCCGTGCGGAGCACAGACTAGCTGTTATTTTTATTATTTAATTTAATATTATTCTTGATAGTTTTGTGTGGCTTAGAAAAGAGGGATTAAATCTAAGTATGTACTTTTTCGAAAAGTTAGACTCTCTTTAGAAAAGTTATCTCCCAAACTAGGGAGACAAGTTTTTTGAAAATGTTCTTTTTCTAAATTGAAAACAAAATTTCTTTTAACAGATGGAAAATATAAATAGTGAAGGGAAGAGAATATCACACACAGAATTTCTACATGATTGATTCCTAAGAGTTAAAAATTTACGTCCAGTTCTTCAAACACCTAGATCACTCTTCTTTCACAAGGCTTTCAAATACAAACATTAATTGAAAAACAAAACTCTCAAATGATCCTCACTGAAATTCTAAACACTTAAGAATAGAGATACACAAATATGATTTTTCTCAAAAATATCTCTATACTATGCATCTTTTACGCTTAAAGACTCAAACAAAATAATGCTTCTCTCACAAAGAAATGAATCAGAACAAGAAGATTATATAGAAGATTTCAGAGTAGATAGGTTTTGAGAGGAGAAAAAGAATAAAGTAGTGCTTTAGATTGTAGGCTTAATAGTAGCCTGTTTTTGCTCTTCTTTTTCTACCTTTTGAATGGTCACATCTTCCCTGTTTTTTATATGTTGAATTCACTCTGACCGTTGCAGGTTTGAATTTTTGGACGTTGCAGGAATTTGATGTGTTGTTTATCTCTTATTGGTTCGTACAAGTCCTTTTGTATCATATTATCCATGCATTCTTTTATCCATTATACAAAAGCATTTCTTTGTACTATTTCACCAAAAAGGTGCTGTCACCTCACACTCCCTTTCTCTCTCCTAATGTCCTCTTTTGTATTCCAAAATTCAACTTTGTCTTTTCTTCCTTTCACTTCTTTCAAAAATCTGACGTTCCTATTTTTCACTGCAGCACGTTTCCTTTATTTTTATTTCTTTATTCTTTACTTTCCTTTGAGGAGAAAGTTTCTTTGTCAGCCTTGGTATGTACTTTGTTGCTGCTTATATTTCTTTTCAACGTTGGAAGTTTGCTGTTTCATTTCATTTTTCTTTCTTCAAAAAAAAATGATGCCTCCTTTTGGCAACCACAACACGTCTTCTTTCTCTCTCTTTCTTTTATTTCTTATTTCCTTTGAAACATTTCCTTGTCAGCCACATAGGGAATAGATATTTCTCTTCCCCATACTCACTTGTCTTTTCATGTCATTTCCATATGCTGACAGCTTGACTTTTTCTTCATAATTTACGGATGGCTTCCCTGTTTCCCATTTCATTCTTTATTCAACATGTTGGACCAATTTTCTTGGGCTCCATCTGTTTCTAATTTTTTTTTGTTCTATTGGGTCGTAAGTCTTGGGCTTCAGCTGCTGCAATTTTATTTTTCGTTTGGGCCGAATATTGGATTTAAAGACCCATTTCTTTCTTATCTTTCCTTTTGCATAAAAAGCAGATTGGGCCTAAAATTTTGTAGGCCATAAAAAACTTGGACCTAAAACACTTTAACACACATATTTAAAAAGTTCATACAATGTTTGTCATCACATTTTAATTTTGCAAATTGAATCAACAATCTCCCCCTTGATGACAAACATATATAAGATAATCAAGGTAAGTAAAAGTTTCATATATACCTTTTAGTGGCAAAGTATCCCCCTTAATGTTGGCTCCCCCTGAATCTTGGCTTCTAATATGTATCCCTAACTTTGCATGACTTCATCTCAATGATTTTGACAGAAGTGCATGTTTCAGGAATCATTTCTTTTATTTTCTAAGTATCGCTTGATTTCTTTTCTTAGAAATGCAAGAGGCTTAGATTTTATTTATGAATTTTTGGGATTTATCCCTTTCTTGATCTCTCCCTTTTTTATGAAAAAAGAAGGTACAAGATGGGTCTCACACACAAGTAGTTAGGCAAGAATTAAAGCATGTAGCATTCATGCAATAAGATAGTACAAGTCCAATCAAAATTCAATCATCACACTTAACACATATTGACTTGGAAAATCTCCAATCCAATCATACATCCATGAACATTCAGAGTGTGTGATTGTGAAAAATGTGAAATATTTGTGTGTGGAGTGCACAGAACAGAATAATACAAATAGATAACAGATCAGAATAATACAAATAGATACAAGATAAGCAGCAAGTTGAGCAGTTAGGAGACAAGTTGACACGTTAGGAGATAAGTTGGGCTAAGTTAGGATATAAGTTCAGAGACTAGCTTAAATTTACTATTTGTTGTGCTTGTTTATCCTCTTGTTCATCTTCCTTTGGTATTTTATCCTCCTTTTATCATCAAGGGATTAGTCAACCTGTGTACAAGACAAAAAAAAAAGAAGAATACAAGCCATATAGCAGCAGTTTCCGAATAATAATTTACTAGTTAGTTCTGGACATTTAGAGATTATGCATTATTACAAACCAATGAGTAGTTAAGCAAGACTCGAGGGTCTTGGCAAAAACAAACAAAAACAACAAAAAAAAATTGTTCAGTCATAGTAGGAAAAATAAGTCAATCAGTTCCAACAGTTCCATCATTTCAATATATTTAAAAATCCTCTGATGAGTCGTTAGAGGCAAGGGTGGTTTGGATCTGGGTTTGAAGACACTTCACTCTGGCTTTCCCATTCTTAAACACGTGGATTGCATTCTTCCTCTCATCGGCTTGTCTTTGCGCCACCAAAGAGATAGTGTTTTGCAGACACATAATTTCTTTCAGGATTTGCAGCATGACGTGTTTGATGGATGGACCCCTAGAAGATTTTGATCTTGTCTTCCTCTTTAGTGAGGATCCAGAGGATCCGGTTGACATTGTCGCTGGTTCATGCATTTTCGCCTTCCCTTTCCCTTTGTCGTACATGTGCCGTGTCGTGTCTTCATTATGTTCTCCGTCCAAAGGTATTTCATAAAATTTAAACAGACAGGTTAACAACATAGCATAAGGAAGGGTTTGTGATTGAGAAGAGCAAGCTACAATGTGCCTATTGAAGAGATAGGGGAAGCTGATAGGAATTTCATTGATCAGGCAATATAAAACTACGACATCCATCTTAGTAACTTTGTCAAAACTTCCTTGTCTCAGATGTATGACATGTGTAATAATGCGATGGAGTTGCCAGTTATCCTGATTTAAGGCAGGTGAAGTTAACTTTCTCCCAAAAAGCTTGGATCTGTCTTCAGTGAGGAGGGCGATGACCTTATCATAAGTGAATGGTAGTGTAGTGTCCCATTTTCGGTTGAGAAATATTTCAGCACTATCGAAGGGAACATTGAATATTTGGGCAATAAGACGAAGGGAGATGGTCACTAGGGTTATATTCGTGTCTTTGTGATTTACTAGGTGAGATTTACTAGGGTTATATTTGTGTCTTTGTGATTGTTTGAATACTTGTTAATTGTTATGCCTTATATTCTATGTTTTTGTATGATAGTTGATTGTTTTGAGTGAAACCTTAATTTCCCATTTGAGATTCAATATCCGTGAGTGTGATACATTTTTGTACTGCTCATTATTTTGAATCTTAAAATCTAAATCAGACAATTTAGAAATAAACTTTTTCTTAATTTGGTTAATGTTTGTTTTTATATCTCAAATTATATGATTGATGAAATTTCTTCCTTTCTTTTGGTGCTTATACTTGATGAAATTTTGATCATTGCATTTCCTTTTGTTCTCTGGGTGCATACTTGGTCATGGTAAATGTTACCATGCTCAAGTCGTATACTTAGAGACCAATGAAAAATGCTGCCAAAATTTTGTCAAGAATATAATTTGAGGTATAAGGATCAAACATTAATCAAATTTAGAAAGAAAAAAAAACTCTGAATGGGATAAGACCATACCTTATAAAGAGAGAGTTTAGAGGTGAGGAATTTAGAAATGATTATGAATCATTATAATTTTGGATATTTTATTTTGCTTGTTTTGGTTTTCATATATTTTTTTGTTTGTTTTAATGTTTAAGAATTTATAAAATAGTATTATGGAGTTTATAAATGTTGAGAGTACGGACATGGATGATGAAGTTGTTGGTGAAACTCTTGTTGGAGTGTTTGTGAGTAAAACTAGTGCGTTATCTAAGAAGGAACCCTCGAATGTCAGGAGGTTTTTTAAGAGAATGAAGAAATATAAGGATGGTTTTGAAAGAGTTGCATACAATTTCTCAATTGATTGAGTTTTAAATGAAGAGTTCAATATGCAAAGTAATGAAGAAGAAGAATGAAGTTGTTCTATTTATTTATTACAATTAGTTTTTAGGCTTTTTAAGAAGAAGGAAAAAATAGTAATAATTAACAATTATGTGTTTTATTTGACAAATTGAAATTTTGTGACCATCTTAGACAATTTCTAGGACCAGTCTATTATAAAAAAAAATAGGAATCAATCATTCAAGAAAAATAAATAAGAGTGGGGTCAAACCCATGAGCTTTTTTGGTCTTGTTGGCCCATGCATCAGCATGACACTTTTTCCTCCAACCCCTTTCTCTCTTGGGTAGTTAAGGATGCAATAACAGAGAGTCGTAGACAAATGTAGGCGGAGCAGTGACTTGATGGGGTTGTGGAAGTATAGTGGTCGCAAGATTGCCAAAACGAAGTAAACATAGATGATGCAGTTAGGTGGGCGTAAAAGGAGTTGGGAAAGAGGAAACCAAAGGGGTTGAGATAGGGGAAGAAAGAATGTAATGATAATTTCTTTGATGTGCTTAACTACACTTCTAAAAGTACATGTGTAATCTCGTAAGCAATGAAAGCTCCATCATGGATTTTCCTTCCACCACAAATGCATATTGTTTTTTCCCAACAAGATGATGACCCTCCTTGTTCTAGTTGCTAAGATCTTGGAAATAGCTTTATACAAGTTTTCTAGTTCCCACCATACTGATAGGTTTGAATTCTTCAATTTCTGTTGTTCCATCCACCTTAGAGATTATTGCTACCCAAGACATATTAGATTCGTGTAGCAGAACCCAATGCTTAAAGAAATTCATCACAATGGCACAAAACTCTTAATTTCACCCCACATTTTTTTTATGAAGTTAAATTTTCCTGGATCACAAGACTAGATTACAACTTTAATCTCTTCAAGTGCTGGTAAGACTTCTACATTATTTGTAGTGTCCCAATAAACACAATCGATTATCACGAACAAGTTTCACCATAGCTGACTGCTTGGGACTGAATATTAGGGGCCCAAAATGATCTCTTAATTGAAGTTAACTAATGAGCCAAGGGACGTTGTCTGAATTGAGCCCAATGGTGTCCCTTTGAAGGCCAACGTGGATGACATTCTCATAGCCCATTATGCTTAGGGAACAAGTTGGGTCAACATAGGGAACTATCCAGGTACGTGGACAGGTGGCTTTGGGATGACACAAACACCTCATGGAAAGAATCTCTCCTAACGAGGTCCCCAAGAAGGCTCGTTGGACGAATCGGTCACTGTAGCGACATACGGACGCCGCACCCTAGGATAACTTAGGTTAGGGAGAGGAAAAACTATTTGTTGGTATCATTTAAGAACTAGTCCCACTGCTAACCAAAAGTCACTTTAACCTTAGGCATAGAAAAAATCTACGGTCTGACGTTGCTATTGATCAACAAGGAAAAGTGCAAAGCACCCCATGCAACGTCAGCAGTGAGTGGTCACCATTACTCCAAGCTGGATAGGTTTGAGAGGGAAAATATGGAGGGAAAAAGAGAATAAAAAGAGGATGAAGTAAATGAGAAAGGGACAGGCATATAGATGGAAGATAGGGAGGGAAGGGATACACCCAACTCTAAAGAAATCATCACCTCATCCTCTAAAATCAGCTTCAGACATGGAAAGACCAGAAAAGAGAGAGAATCCAAACAGACCTAGAGCACTCGAGAGATGTCAGAGCGTCCAATAGAGCTACGGTGACAGGCTCTTCAAATCATCCTCTGGAGAATCTTCGTGGTGGTGTTTTACGTTCACCACTCGTGTCCATGGATCAACATAGTTCCATCCTCTTTTATCATTCTTCACATTTTTCTCTAGGTTTACGAACCTAACTTTTGGTTTGAAACACTGATTTACCAATGCCCAACCCCTAACATTCCAACTCACTACTTTCATTGGGTTACCCAATACAGTAGACACTCCTGATAATTTTTTCTCATGGACTTGTCTCTTCTTTTTCGTTGTATTCTAGAGTGTAGCTTCTCCCTTTTATTTTTTTTGGACATCTCTTTCACGATTTTTCCTTTCTAAGATTGCCATTATGCATCCATCATCATTTGTTTCCATGCTCACCTGCTTACATATCATCCAAGAATGCTATGCATCTTTGCTATTTCATTTTTTGAAGATAGATATATTTTTAGGTTAGACACATTATATGTCCTTTAGATGAGTCAAAAACACAGTTCTTTTAATTTATCCATTGACACAAAATTAAAGGAGATGCCACATGAGCTATTAGCTCTGGACGTGCTCTGCATCTTTGCTTGCGTGGTCCCTAGTAGCATTTCGCCAAATCCTTTTTATTTCTTGAATGCTTTTGGAATTTCATGCAGATATATATACATTTTTTTTATACTCAAAAGAGGCTCTGTTACTATACTAATCTTATTTTGAAAACTTCTCAAGCGATTAAACAAGTTTCACTTGAGATTACAATTTCTTCTGGGGATTCACCAACTTGAGGTCAGATTGAACATATTTGGTGAGTCATACATGACCATATGAGACCCATCTAATCTAACTGGAGGTACGTGCATTCCATTTGAAATGCTTCTATACCTGAATCACAAACAGATAATATGAAAAAATTAACAGAAAAAATAGAGCTATCATCTAACAATGTTTTGGGAATAGATCTTTCCAATTGAGTTTTTTTTTTTTTTTGTCAATAGAAGTTAAGAGTGATATCTCACTGTTAATTAAGCAAATAGAATCCATACATAATATAAACCAATGTTTCATTTTTTCATACTTAAGCGCACTTAATAGGCACAAGGAGGGATGCATATATTGCATTGCGGGGGCACTTGTCCCCATTTTTTCACTAAAATATGAGTATACTGAGATTTTTGTCCCCCATTAAATAATCAATCTTATCCCACTAGTTAATTAATCTCACCCTCACAATACAATAAAAAAAATATTAAAAGGAATAAACTTTTTTTGAATTTTTTTAATGCACTCATTACACCATTATTAGTTTTGATCTTATCGATAGCAATTGCATTAGTTGAAAGAACTTTATCTTTTATAAATATTATAAAGAATCGGCTTCGTGATGACATGAAAGATGAACGATTGAATAATTATTTAATAACATGTATATAAAATGAGATATTTAATGATATTAATAATAAAAAGATCTTTCATCGCTTTCAAAATATGAAAATGAAAAAAAACAATTATAAATTAACTTTTGATATTTTGGATTAATATTTTTTATGTCTAAACGTAATTATGTAAAATAAATATATTATACTTTTATAATTTCGTCCTTAGATCCTAAATATTTTGGATCTATCACCTAATAGATAAACTATATATGGCTATACTAAGGTGGCATGACAATAAGAAGTAAGGCATTCATCTAGCAAACAATTTTTTTTCCCTTTAATTAAAGTGTGTTTAGAAAAATCGTAAAATTAAATTTATTTTAATAATTACTTATTTTAACAATAGATTTTTTTATATAATTGATTATACAAAAATTAATTTATATTTAAATACTTTAAAAAGTAATTTTAAGATAATATGTTTTGTTTAGAATGTATGGAAAAAATTATTTTTATATGATAAATTATTAAAAAAGATATAAAATAATTATTTATATTATAGTATTTGATAGTTAGGGTTAATCTGGTAAAATTATGATAAAAATATTTTTTTAATAAAAAAAGCAAACAACTTTCTTGCATAATTATGTCCAAAATGTTGCTTTATATTTTTTTAAAAATAAAATAGATTTTTTGAATATAAAATAACTTTAATTTTTTTCGAATCTTACCCGAACATGTTAGATTATTCACAAACAGTTTTTTATGAGGAAAAAAAAAAGCCTTTTGTATTAATTCCCAATTCCCAGTCATGCTCAAAGTTGTTTCACCAAAATCCTTCTTACTTGAAGAAAATCTTTTTTCTAATATTTAAAAGTTGTGTTTTTTTTCTTTCACGCCATTACGAGTGAGACTGATTAATCCAGCTCACTGTATTGTAATTAACCCTCCCAACATTTCAAACACGAAATCCTTTAAAAAGGAGTCAAGCTTACTTACCTCATGACCATCCTTGTATCATTTAAAAGTTATTCTTTGAAAATAAGCTTACAACTAAAATGTGGGCATTATTTATATGAAAAGTTTTTTGCATCATACTAACAATATTATGTTTTTATCAAATTAACCTAACCACCAAGTGTTATATATTATAAATAATTATTTCATACACATTTTAGTAATTTTATCATATAAGTAATTTTTTTATATAATTCAAACAAAATAGATCATCTTAAAATTTATTTTCACCTAAAATATTTAAACATAAATTAATTATCACATAATTAATTATATAAAAAATTCAGTTGTTATAATAAGAGTTTAGTCATTATGCACTAATATTGTAAAGTTTTTTTTTAATGTGATCCAATTAAATTATTATATATATAATGTTTTAAATAGTAGATGAGAAAATCAACTATTTTTATTGATGTGATAATATTTTTTAATGGATAACAATGTAATCTTTTTTTTTACATGTCAATACCTAACAATTAATCCATTTGTTCCTCAATATTAGTATCTTTTAAAAAATTAAATTATTCTATATTATTAGTTCGTTTAGCTTTCAATGTAGAATTAATAACTATAAATTAACTTTATCCTTAATGAGGAGAGACTTAGTGAGAAGATGAATAATTAATAGAGAAATAAAAATATAAAAAAATAATTTAATAAATTAGCCTTATTTTCTAATAAAATTCAGATAATTTAATGAATTTTTAATTATTGAGCATTAACCCACTAATATTGAGAAATGAAGGAAATGAACTATTATAATAAATAATTATTAAAATAAATTTAATTTTCAGCTTTTTAAATCACACGAAGTTGAGAGTTTGGTTATAATGTTATTCGTATACGCGGGATTACCTGGCGTGAATCGAGGCGAAGGGACAGAGAAGACAAGGAAAACAAAATAATTAAAAAGGAAAAAAGAAAAAAAAAAAAAGGAGTGATCTTTTTTCCTTTCTTTTGTTTTGTTTTTGCTGCAAGTATTTTGAAAATTGTAATCGTAAATCGTACATCCTCGTTGAAAACGTGAAGGATCATACAAATAAATAGATAGATTATAGAGAAAATCAAAGCACCATCTTCAGAAAATGGATCCGGAGCAGACCTTCATCCGAGTGCAAGAGAGGTTCTCGCAGATGTTGACGCCGAAACTCAGAGTTGCTTTGGAGTACTTGTACCTAGTCATTGCCATCACCTTGTTCTGTATTCTCGTTGTTATGCACGCCAATTACGTTCAGCAGGTATCGTCATATTCCTCTTTTGCTTCTCAATTCTGAACTTCATGTTCTCTTTTAGGGCTTTTAGATTTTAATTTCTGAATTTCTGATTGAATTTTCTACTGTCGGTTTTTTCTTTTTTTAATTTTTGAATCTTTAGAGTGAGTTAATTACTGATAGGGTTTGAATGCTTTGATTATGCCTCAAATTAAATGTGTAATCGTGAAGTTGAATCGGAATAGGCGAAGGAAGTGAAATGAAACCGAAATTCTGTTTGTATGAGTTTTGGAAAGTGGAGCTAGATTACTTACTTAGGTTTTTATGTTTGTTTCAAATCGTTTGAGTGTCAAGTAGTGAGGTATTCTTGGCTGCTGCTTGTTTTGTGGAAGAATGTTGGGAATTGAGTTATTCATTAGGTGATGCATTTGGTATACGAGACAATCAGTATGTGATAGAGCATATTGGGGGGTTCTTTGAACTAGACTGCTGCGGATTCTGTTAATTGGAAAGCTAGATGAGGCACAGTTCATCAATTTTTTTAACATGGAGTCATGGATTTTGCTTTTCTGCTAACACCAAGGGTTATGGTGATTGGTGAATTTCTTTTTGGTGAAGTAAATTAAGACTGTTGTCAACAAAGAAGTTTCCTGTGTTAGGGTACCGAGGAAAAGTTAATAGTACTATTTAAATAGAAAGATATCTGAAATTAGCTGCTCTTCTAACTGCAACTTAATTCCTAGTCTGTGGTGCATCGAGCCTGTTGCCCTGTTGGATTGTCACATTGAATCTGAGCTTGAAAGAAAAATCTGTATTTAGCACAACTGGTTCAGAAACATATTCAATCCAACCGTGAAAAACACAACCACCAAAGTCAAATATTTTAGTAGAATTGATTTTGAAAGAGTTGATGTTGAAAGAATGGTTTTAAAACAATTGATATCTTTCTTGTTCTTATCCTCATTCATGATCTTTCTTCAACTCCTTGCTATTATATCTATGGGTTTGCATTTGTATTTCTGCATTTTACATGTCCAAATTACATTAAATGATTATTTGCTATACTTAACCATGAGGTCAGAAAACTATTTGTTTGTTGTTGACCTATGTCTAGGGTTTTACTGTTTGGTAACCCGAGAATGAAGGTAGTTCCAGTTCATTTCATTATTAGTCACTGTTTTCTGCTTGATTTATTACCCACTTCAATTTTGCTTTATTATTGGTTCATGTTTCCTCACAAGTCTATTCTTCTCTATGTGAAGCCTGGTTGTTCAAGTGAGCTATCTAAAGTTGACACAACAGAAGCCCAACTTATTATGATTAAGGTATATATTGCCTTCTATTCGTTAGATGCACATTCTAATTTGTGATTTTAACAGTTTTTCTCCATGAATCAAACTGTGATTTGATAATATCTGTTATGTTATAAGAAATTGAATATCTAAGTGATTAAGTCTTTCTTGCAGATTCTTTTATTTTTGTTTAAATATATATTGTTTCATATGAAAGTTTGTTCTAGCCACTTTACTGGATCTTTGCTTTAGATAGCTCCAATAGCCTACTTTAAGGTTTAGCTCATGTTTGGGTGATAATCTATGTTGCTTTTGTTGCCTTCCTGCATATATGACTCGCTTTAAATCGTTGTTGTAGATTACCGTTGCTGGCTTCTGGTCTCATAATGATTCTGTATCGAACAAAATAGGTCCTCCTGTAACAGAAATTGCAAAAGATAAAATAGAGGTTTCTGATGTCAATGGAGATGCATTGACATATTTGGCTTCAAAGTTTTGGTGGAATTGGATTGGTTCAGGTTCTAGGAGGGGAAAATTGGTGTTCAAGTTTTGGAAGACGGATACTGAACATCAAGCTGAAACCTCGACAAGTAGCCAAAACTCTTGGCCTGTGGTTGAAGATGCTGTCATCAAAATTGATAAAGAGGAGCCAAGAAATAGTTTTACTTTATCAGCCAAAGAGGCCTTAAAAGCAGCTATTATGCATTTTGGTAGAAAATGGTATAGGCGTATCTCATTCATTTGGAGACACACAGTGCAGATGTTTGGAAATTTACAGAAGCTGTGGGTAAGTAGAAATATAGTATAATTCATTATTGCCGCTCCAAGACAGCATTATAAAAGTGAGTAAATGATCAAATTTACTCAATTTTGCTAAACTTTAAATTTTCAAGTGCAGAATATTACTGGTATTCATCTAAATCTTGATATTCCCAAATGGATGCATATGCTTCATCTGGACAAGCTTAACACTAATGCAGGTAATTACAACAGTTTGCCTTAAGTTTAAACTAGAATGCATGCAAATGAAACTTTTAAATGCTGAAATATTTTAAAATCTGTATTGCATACTTTTTTTATGTGAAAGGAAACAAAGAACTGCAGTGATTGGGTTTCCTTTCAATTCTTCATTAACTGTGCATGTATTTGTTTTCACTAATATCTTGTGGGTTTTGAATAACTGTTATTATTCCCTAATCAGTAGAGAAAGTGATTAAAAAGTTATTCAAGGGTACATATTTTATCTAACGATAGAGCTGAGACGTCTTGAGTGGTGTCATAATTCCTTAAAATCTTGTCACAAACTTGTGTTGGCTTTGACTAGTTCACTTCTGAGTGACCTGCATGTAGATGACCTTTCACGCTTATGGTTTTCCTCACTTGGTAAAAATACAAGTTGATAATGGTTGCATAGCATAAAAATGGGTTCTTTCCAAGCTGAATTCTTGGATTTTTGTGGTCTATTTGCATTAGCAATAATTATGAAACATTAAAGGTTGCATGAAGCTTTATTGTCCTTTAGTTAGAAACATAAGAAGTATAAAACATTTTAGATAATCAGTTTTGGAGCCTTTGCATTATGAAGTTATCCCAAATTAATGAATGTATGTTTTTTCTCTCCCTTCTTCCTTTCTCTTTCCGTCTCATTCCATTATGCTTGTATTGTTGTTCAATAATTTGTGTTTTCAATTTCAGTGCAATGGCTTACAAAGAAAAGCAAATCATTTGAACCCACATATTTGTACACTATGGAAAAGGTATATTATTCTTCTTCTTAGTGTATTCGGTTCTTAAGTTGATTAAGACAATGGACTTTATGCTAGATAGTACATACTTCTGATTTCTGGGGTAGATTCTGTCAGTTTGTTGAAGCTATTCTATAGATTCTGTCTTCTATTGTAGACTGCTTGCATTATTGTTGATCATATAAGTTACCTGTTCTACAGGGTTATTTCTTGTTGCCGGAAAGTGCCAAGTCTCGTCATAATGTACGAACTGTGAATGTTAGCATATCAGCTTGGCACTCATGCTTTGGAAACAGGTAAAGCCATTAGTATGACTAAGGTTTGGGTTGGATCAAGAAAGGACAAGTTGTCTCCATTGAGGGCTACTTTTATGCGGTTTTGTTACGGAGGGTTATCATTTTGTTGCTGATTAGAAAAATGTTCCAGGCATTAATTGATGTGATATAGTGATTTTTAGTCACGTTTCTAAGATTTTATCTTATATTTTCTATTGAATATCTTTTTCATTTTCCAGGTGGCAGCAACTACTCATAAACAGCTTTGTTGGATATGATACAATTTTAATCAACAGTTTATTGAGTTCTCCTGGTCAAGGTAACTGTCTGTTCTCTGGAGAAACTAATATATGTTTTTCCTCTAACCACTGTCTTAAAGATTTGTGTAACGGCTCAAATTGTTTTGGAACTTAATGGCAGGTTATCTTTATAATTATCAAACAAAGGAGTTCTATAACCTTAGTTATGCACAAGAACCGGCAGAAGGCCCGGCTAGATTTGGAGGTTTGTTGATTTTTCCTGCTATTTCTTCGCTTAGGAGTCGTTTGGAGAGAGATTGTATTTCATGGTCCCTACTTTAATTTATGGGTTTCTCATGTTTGCTTACTATGGACCTTTATAGGGACTCGGCATTAATTTCTTATTCAAACCCAAATTTATATTTTAATGGTTCAATATTTGTTCTGCTTTATCCTCAAAATATCCTCACAGCTACTGTAAGCTGGAAATAATCTGTTTGACTTGTTAATACTACTTAATAATTAAATATTTTTAATACAAGTTAATTACTTGATTGACTTGTCTGATGCATTCGAGAATTGCTTCTGGAGAGTTCAACACCTTTTGACACACTAGTAAATTTTTTAGAAGCGCCATACTCCTTTCACCTAATGATACAGATACAGAATATTTGGCTATTACACCTGAAAAACAGTGTGGCTTGAATGGTTAACTGGATTAGGGAATTCAAGGATACTATAAGAAATGAAGATATTAGATCAGTGATGGAAAGCTTTAGAAATAGGACATTAGACAAGAATGCTAAAGATAAAATACATATACAACACCACAAGAAGGATTGGAAAAGGCAGTTAGGTCACAGAATAGAGGAACTAAAGAACCTTTGTAACTCATCTATCTAAATTTTGCTATTTTCACGTTTCTCTGCTCATTTATCTGGTTGCTTGTTATCACCTTAACCCTTCTTGATCCGAGACATTTTGTTTTTCATTCTTCTCTACTTACTCTTGATAAAAAGCCAAAGTTTTCCATAAAAACCTACAGCATAGTGGGGTGTGTTTGAGTGGATGCCTTAAATGATTAAACATTAAGTAATACCATCCATTGGGTTAAACTATATTTGAATTTTGGAAAAAAATAGTATAATTAGCTCTTCTAGATCCAAGTGTGCAGTCTCTTTTGAAAGACCTCCAATTGCCATGAACTTTTTCCCAAAAAGGGAAAATTATATTCAGAAAACCCGCTATGGTTCCATTTTGTTTACCCTTTCAGCATGCATTATATCGTGGTGAGATTGAATCTATTTTGTTTGTTAACATTTTCATTTACAATTAATTATTGATTTTGAACTCTTAAATGTAAATCATAACTTTTGTGGTTGATTTATAACTTATGAATCACCTTGCCTATGCAGACTACCTTGTAACGAAATGTGGCGTGCTTATGATGTCCTTGTTTGTGTTTTTTACTACTACAATGTCCGTGTCATTTACGTTGAGAGAAACACAGACTCGCATGCTGAAGTTTACAGGTAGGCTTTATTTGTTCTGTGTACAAAATGTTTCACTGTGAAAACTGATTTAGTGACCCTTGCTTGTATTGCATAAAGAATGCCATTCATCCCTTTGGCCCAATTAATTGCTTGCTTACAAATTCACTTAAAAATGCGTGGAGGCAATCATTAAATAGTCAGGGTTGTACAGGAATGATATCACTTTGTGATTGGAATGTATATTTTCATAGGGTCCTTTGCCAACTATGTTTTTTGGATCAAGTGTGCTAACTATAAGAATAGATGGTTTTGCCATACTTTTCTTCGCATGAGTTGGAATTTGCTTTTCACATCTGCTAATCTTTGCAGTGCAGCTTCAGCACCATGCCCGGCATCGTCTTCCGACATTTCAGCTGATCTTTGTACATGTAATTGAATCGCTAGTCTTTGTCCCTGTAAGCACTCATTTTAATTGAACTACTTTTTTTCAACATTATCTGTTTGAATTGTCCATATCAGTTGTGCTATTCCTCATTTGTAAATTGTACTAGCTTTGCTGATAAATTGATTTTTGATTTCTGCAGATTATGATTGGTATTCTATTTTTTCTCTTTGAGTTTTATGATGATCAACTGCTTGCCTTCATGGTCTTGATTCTAGTCTGGTTGTGTGAACTTTTTACTCTTATTAGGTATCTCTCTCATTCTCTCCTTCTCTCTCTCTCTCTCTCTCAATGTTGGCCTGTATTGTAAATTTAGCTGCCATCAGCTATAGCCATTGGTAGGGTCAAGGATTCACCATTTTGTTTTGCTTTTGACCATCGCAATACTCTTCCCTTCTGAGACCAATTCCAAATGTGCCAAATATGGGATTGGTTGTAAGGGGCTACAGTTCAAGCACTACCTTTTTATGTTTTTGGCTATAACCAAAGAAGATACTTTTCACTGTTGTTTATATGCCATTTCATTAATATAGTTGTGACTACTGTACTTAATTGACATTGAACTTCTGCAATCTTTGAAATGATGATTAGTGCGGCATGTGTGGTTGTTAGTTTTTGATGGTCAACTAATATGATTGTGCTTGTTGTAACTTGCAGTGTTCGAACACCAATATCGATGAAATTCTTCCCTCGGTTCTTTTTGCTGTATTTTCTCGTCTTTCACATATATTTCTTCTCTTATGCATATGGTATGTTCGTTATGCTTTATTTTTTTCCCTTGTTTTTGTTGAGTTTATTTAATATTATCTGGAAATAATTAATTTCTTAAACATTCCAGGTTTTTCATATTTGGCTCTCTCTACAACTGCAGCTTTTATGCAACACCTTATTCTGTACTTTTGGAATCGGTTCGAGGTAATAAATGATGAACATTGGCATGTTACATGTCATTGAGGCATTGGATGGCTCTTTAGGTTCTTCTCTAGTTATTGTATCTTGGTCATATGTTAAAGGGCGGCAAGATGCTTTTTTGTCATAAGTTGAGGTCCTAAGACCTCATGGACGGGATAAGCAAACGCGGGCTGAGTTTTGTGATTTACAAGGGGGCAAAATAGTTCAACATAAAATTAGGCAAAGGAAACTTTCAGATTTCAATTATTTATAATTATAAGTAGATGGCATACATGTCTATTATATAGAAATTTTAAGGAGCTTTCTTTCTTTTCCTTGCAAGTTTGTTCACGTTTACTTAATTGAAGTTTAACTCCTGCTATGTTCATTAGGTACCAGCATTGCAAAGATTCATCCTAAATCGACGGTCACAACTTCAACAAGACTTTCACATTACCTCATCCACTATTCTTGCATCTACCTTACACATCACAAGATTGAACACAAGGAACCAGGGGTTAACTAACACAGATTTGACTCCTGGGGCAGGGTTCAGGCCCGGGTTTGATCCATCAATGCCTCAGAATGGACCAGGAATCGCCGAGCCTCAAGGAAGGCCAGAAAACAATCAAGACAGGGTAGCCAACCCTGTAGAGATTCCTGGACAAGCCGACATCCAACAAGCAGAAACCGGTCCCAACCCTGGATCCATGAATTCATTCAGTTCTCTGTTACTATGGATCTTAGGAGGTGCTTCATCTGAGGGCCTCAACTCGTTTTTTTCAATGTTCAGAGATGTTAGAGACCAAGGGCAAGTTTTTGCTGGAACTCCTGAGGGTGAAAACCGTGAGAATCAGGATATTGACAGATAGCGGCAAAACGTTTAGATTTTTATCAGAACGACTTGTTAATATAGGAATATTGTACCGTCATATCATATAGGTGACTGGACTCCTTTCTCTTTGGTCCAAATGAAAATAGAAGTGAAAAAAAAATGTGTATATAATATATGTTCTTTATATAAAGCTTTTGTTTTATAATTGCTGAAGGTTTTATGCCAGTGTTTCTGTCATTGGGTGAGCGGAATCGCCCAATATCAAAAGGGATTTCAACTGACACTGAACTTTTTAAACCTCCCCCCAGAAAAAAAAAAAAAAGAGTTGGATTGAAACAATGAAATTGCCAGCGTAATATAGTAAAGATACTTCAAAAATGGTAGTTGTATTAGCTCCAATTTAGCGCGAGCACTAGCTTAAGAAGTACTTGGGAAAATGACCTATAGATGAACCGTGGGATAAAAAGATAACTTCCCATTTCAGTTTCTATAACTTTTTGTAATCAAAATGTAACGTAATTTAGTTCAAACATAGTTAACTATTTGATATACAAACAACACCTTTTTTTTAATTTAAAAAAACAAAAACAAACAAACACAACCCTCTTTCTTCGGCGTGTATTCAATTCATATGCTTTTACTGCAATCTATATTCATCATATTTTAGGGTTTTTATCCTGCTTTACTATGGCAGGATATATTGGAATAGGCCAATAGCTCATTTTATTCGGATCGAGGTTTATTTGCATATTTCTATTGTTGGTTAATGAGACTAGAAAAACCATTATGTAAATAGAATAACTCGAAAACTACGTTTGTTATGTGTCTCGTGAGCATATGGATAAGCAAAATAGCTATGTCCTATATCGCTGAAGCCCATTAAAGCTATATGGATCACTATCATGTTATGGCAAATTAGTTCTCATCTGCATTAATACAAGAATCTTCTTCTTCTAAAATACTAACAGCTTCTTGACGTTGTTCATGGCTTAATTCTTTGGGGAAGTCGATAAGAAACTTGACATGGAGGTCGCCTCTTTGGCCTTTATTTTTGGGGTTGGGCATGCCTTGACCTTCAATAACCCTCTCATATCCAGGGTATATGAGAGTCTCCTCAAACGAGAGAGTCATGTTTTCACCTCCTAATAGAGGAATTGGTATGGAGCAGCCAGTGAGTGCATCTACCAGAGGAATCTCAACACATATCTCCAAGTTGTTGCCATCCCTTGTAAACAAAGGGTGCTTCTTTTCATCAATCAAGAAGACTATATCAGCAGGGAGGTATCCAGGTTTCTCATCACCCTTTCCCTCAAATGTAATCTTTGTTCCTTTTCTCCACCCTGGCTTCACTTGGATCTTTAATATCTCCTCCTCTTGGAGAATCACCCTGTTGAAATTCAAATTAAGTTAGTAATGTCCTGAGCATGTACGTATATGTCGCTTCAAATGATAGAGATTACGTACATACCCGGGATATTTGATAATATCTCTTGTAACTTTAATCTTTTTCTTGCATCCAAAGCACAAGTCCTCAAGCGAGCACTGGATCTTCTTCTCGACTTCTGGCGGCTTCCTTCGCACCGTTGTCTGCGAAAATATGATAGGCGTGGTGGCCCTGCGAGTCAGAGACACTGCAGCTGGGATGTGTTCATTTGTTGGTGACCCTGCATGGTATAGCAATTCAGGCTCTGAGATCTCCCATTCTCTTGTGCTCCTTGACAAGGAACCCGATGAGGTGCCCCTTCTGCTCATGATCCTCTTTAGAGACGATGTGGCGGATTCTGCCGCGCTTTTTCGACTCGAACTTCTCGATAGAGAGGTCGGCGTTGTGCATCGCCGGCTCCCGATTCCCGAAAGGGCCCTTGATGCTGCTGGCGTCGGCGTCTTCGATCTTCTGCTTCCGCCCCTTGACATGAATTTTGGACTCCAAATGTCCTCATCCACTCTTTTATTATCATTATTGTGATCAAAACTTGGGGATGTCGATGCCTCCTGCATTTGTATATATCAAAGATCTAGAGATTATTATTATTTCATGAAATCATGCTAATGATTCTAAAACTTCAACAAGGCTCAGTTGAGATATATATATATATATATATAGGACTTGATCTTCTATTGAAAAATATATGATGCCTTATATATACATGAATGAATGTAATTTAACTTTTTTTTTATGGTCTAATGGAGGATTTCATTTGAAAGTCACGACTTCAAATCTTGTAAACAATCTATCTACTTGTGGAATAATGATGCGTGCGTACATCTATCTCGTTAGACCCCACTAGTTAGGATTGGAAACATTCTTTTTGCTTGTGTTGTAAGGTTGCGTACATCTACCTCTGGATATCCTATCAGGTGAGAGCGTCACGCCCTTACAAGGCTGCCCCGATGGGGAGTTTCATTTATCAACTCAAAATTAAGTTTACATCAATATTGGGTGATTGGATCATTTTTTCCTTCCTACAAGTTTGATCATGAGATAAATGTGCCTATATGAAATAATGAAGTTGAGGATCAGTCATTCACAAATTTTAAGACTATTAAATTACCTCGTTGGTTTTCTTGTCAGGGTGGTGGTGCTTTCTGGATACAATAGATTTGCATGCTTGTCTCACATCTTTGAGAGATGTAGATTTTGTCTTTGGCATTTTAAAGAATTGGTGCAAATCCAATGTTGGTGACCGTGGGTGGTGTCCCATTAATTGGAGAGTGAAATGGAGAAAAGGAATAATCAAAATGGCAATGCATTTATATATATATCATGAAGAAAACAGATAAGAGGAATTAAGGTGAGAATATCCAGAGAAAGAAGAGCTATGTGGAAACAAAAGGTGAAGGAAGCGTTTGAACAGGGTACGTTTGTTTTGATTTTGTACTTTATTTTTATTTTTGTTCATGTGACATGGAGTTTAATTATCCTATATTTGGTGCGGTCTTTGTTCAAGACACTACAATTTTGCTAAACGAAACTTGAAATTAGAATTCTGTTAGTCTCCAACAAAACAAACCCCATCGTTCTAGTCTTATCTTCATTTGTTCGATTTAGAAATTTATTGGCTGGTGGATAACATAATATATATGCAATAAAAATTTATTATGAAAACAAGAAAATAATTTGTTATTATGTGTGTGTAAATATATAGTCATGCATGTACATATACATACATAACATAATAATATTTAGACAGGGAAAATGATTGTTATTCCGAAACCTTCTTTTCGTCCAAATGAACGACAAAGTGTGATTGGTTGGCTTTTTAGTAACCCAAAATTTCAACATAGTGCAACGGTGAATTTCGCCTGTGAAATTATGTGATTGGAGGCAACTTATTGATTTCATGTGTTTCGTGCAATAGTGTTGTGACAAAGATTTATACAAAGCATTTTAAAAAAGAAAGGACGATGTTATATGGTTCAGTGTGCTACTGAATGAAAATGCTCAACACACCCTCTAATCTAACACATGGGGTGTCTAACTAATCATTTCATTTCTTGCAGATTTCACGACAATGTATGAGCAAAACAACATTTTTCAAAATGAAAAATTATCTTTTTTTATGGGCACTCAATATGCACGAATTTTTTTGCTAGAAAAAAATAGAACCTATGATTAAAAATTGTTTATTTATCTTATATTGTATATTGTTTTAAGCTTGTAATAAACACCGAACGATTCGGTTTCTCACATTTGTTGTGCAAACTGTTGTCCAACTATACAACATCATTTTTTTTTATTTGGACTATAATTTAAAGAGGAGTAATGCTTTCGTGACACAAAAGTCCTTTTCGTGAAAAAGTAAGAATCAGTGTACTATCAATCACGAGAGAAGAGAGAATTTACAAAGCATTAATGAAAACGTTAGTTATTTCGCCAAAAGGTTTTTCTCCAACCATAATATTATTTGTACATAAAAAATAAATATAAGAAAATGAATATCTTAAAGAAAAAAACACAAATATGGTGGGTGTGATCAAGACTTTGTGTCGTTCTATTATCTATTTTTGAAGAACAAAAATCATCTAGTTCAAATTTTCGCCACATTTACCTGATGTTAAGATTTACTGGAAGAATAAATACATGGGTATGGAATCTCCAAAAGAAATATTGATGTTCGTCCAAAATAAGTTAAAACTTGAAAATTTAACACACATAATGTCATGGTAATATAACATGTTCTCTCAAAATGCAAAAGTAACGCACAAAATAGAAAGAAAAGTTTCACAATATGAAAATAATGATCATGAAGCAACAAATTAAAGCACCAAATAAGAGTATTTTTTTTTTGGGCCAAAGAGTTAGATATATGAAGACCCTTTTGAAGGAGATCACTCTCTTTCAGTTGGAATTGCAGTGCTTGAAAAAACATCATCGTCAATGGTGGCAGGGACTAGTGTTGCATCGGGGACTATAGTGACACCACTGCCTCCCTTTGTCACCTGTTTCATGTAATCAATCCCACAGGCATTGCACAAAGTCTGCATATAACAGATCATTCGAACAAAAATTAAGACAAGGGATAATTCATTAAATTCCTTATTAAACAATATAATACATGATTATTGATATGTTGTGTTAGCTTTACATATATGCATTCATAAATTGTCTTGAAAGGGTAGAAAGTAGAAAAGGTGAAAAAACAATGGTAGACATGTGCATGTGACAGCGTCATGTCCAATTTCCACGTCATTAATTGACATGGGAGTGGATTCTCTCATGTTTAAAATAGTCACATTTGGTCATGTTAAGAAATAGTAAGACACAAAGACTTTGGACGAGTGGAACATTCTTAAATTGGCAGGATCCAATTCAAATGTTTGTGTCTGTCTTTCCATGTGACATGACCAAACATAACTATTTTGAACATGAGAAGATCCAAATCCAATCAACATAGGAGATTAATGTGAAAATGAGCGAAAAATTCATGACATGTGAATCAGGTGACTGCAATGGTAAGCGGTAATGTTGTCATGTAATTCTTTAATCTTGTGCATGAACCTTCTCACTCATTTGCACCTCAATTTTCAGTGTATATCAACATTCCAAATAACTATAGTGTTGTGCATGCATGTGTTAAGCATAAGTAGCTAGAGCTAGGCTTTAGTCACCTTTGGTCCTAGAGGCCCCTTACGCCACAAGGGAGTTTTTCTTGTCCTACAGTAATAATTTGTGCAGTACCTAAGTGGATCGCTCTGCATTAATGCCGCTCCTGCACGACGACGGTAGCGGCGACGGCCTCCGAGCAAGTCTCTCCCTCTTGCAGTGCCATCAGGTTCACAAGAGATAGAGGTAATATAAACCCTTGTTTGCAAATGCCTTGCGTCATTGTCGTCGGAAGCTCCGACGGCAACAACAGAGTCATTTGCAACAATAACCGACCCTGCAGCTACTGCAGAAGATTGGTGGACTTCATTGTCCCCACCCGACAACAGGTTCATGTTCATGTCCTTTGCACAATCAACCTTAATTATATGTATATAATGTAATATGAGGTCAATATACATGTCACATTTAGATAACAAATAAACTTGGATAAAATTGTTGACTATCAAGCATTTTCCATATTATATTTAACTTAAGTACCTGTGATAAATAAATTTAAGGTTTAGGGTTTAACCTATATTTTATACATCATTTTAGACATATGGATCAATATATAAATATAATTGAAGATCATAATTACGTTGTGGCATATATTAACCAATAATAAATGTGAAATTCTTATCAGATTTACCAGTGAGATAACTAAAATTTACCCTTGATTAATAAAATATTTACCATGATTTTTTACACACAAATTCACTAGCTAGTAATATAGGTAAAAATACTCAGTTATTGATATATGATTCTCCAAATATTTCAATGATGATTAGAAAACTGGCATACCAATGACACATACATTGTTGTTGTTAATATGGAAAATGAATAAGACTCAAACAGGACTTTAAGGATATTTAGTTATTAGAGGTTTTTAGTATCAGCAAGTTCATAAAATATAGCCATACTTTCTATATAGTTAGTTTTGTTCCTCAACTTCATGATAATTAAGGACGTACCTCTGTGTCTTTCTGAGGATCAGTATTCATGTGAATGAGTTGTGAACACTCATTTTCAGTATCAAAATCCAACATCTCCATGCATGGTTCGTTTAAGTCAAAGTCACGAATGTTTGATTTGGGTACAAGATTGGACTTCTCAAAATCCATACTTGTTGCAAGGCAGGGCTCTAACTCCCTTGAGGATCTAATTTTTGCAAAGGAAGAATTCTCATTTAGAAAAAAAATAATAATAATAATAGAAAAGAGTATTGCTAGACAGCTAGAATTAATTTCCAAAAATCAATTGTCAAATACACATGGCAAAATAAGGGTTTATTTATTTTCTGTTTTTTAAATTTTGTGAAGGAGATAATAAAAATGAGAAATAAAAATAAAAAATAATATTTTATTATTTTTACTTTTTTTTACAAAATTCTTAAAACATTAAACACAAGAAATGAAAACAAAAAACAAAAATAGAAACTAAACAAAACCCAAAAATAGTCAAAACATACAGTTAAACACATACAACGTAGTGCCTTATAAGTATACATGCAAAAACACGGCGTTAATTTTGGTTGGCAAGCAATTTCCAAAAAATAAAACAATAAAAATAAATTAGTAAACATCAATGAATCAAGTAGTATAGTGACGAAGTTATATGAAATCATTCCCACCAATAAAATTACCCTTTAGCAGAAATTACGAAGGGTAGGAGAAAGTTAATAAAGATAACAAAACTTCTTTTTTTTTTAGGTTATCTGTCTAGTATCCAAAGCTTAGCCTTGACTAATCCGGGTCGACCCGGGTCGCGCACCTGGCTATGGCGGGTGAGTCTCCCAGCGGGGATAAATGCGTATACAAGGTCTCGAACTCGGGACCTTGCTTAAGCGATATCAAGCTGCTTACCACTTGGACCAACCCCCGTTGGTAAAGATTACAAACTTCTATTAACACTATTCGTAAACAAAAAACAAACAAACAAAACAAGTTCATATTGAATAACATATTCCATTATTACAATTAATGTATTATTAACATATGAATAATTATGTTAATTAGTTAGTTATGACCAGAAGGATAGTTAGTGTGTTAGTTTCACCATTGGTGTGCAGTTTGTGGCAAGCGCATAACCGTCTGTCACTTTGATAGATGTGTAAATACTAACAAAGTGATCAATGAAAATGGTCACACACAACTGTTAAACTACACTGGCTGTCAAACTAACAGACTAACTATCTGCTAACAAAACCTAACTAATTATCACATACCTAACCATGCATATGTTAATAAAACATTACCCATAAATGAAAATGTTCATCTAGAGTAATGCATATAGGTTCTTACAAAGGGGGAGCTTGTCCATCTATTCATATAGAATTCTAGTGTTATGTGCATCATGGAGTTTAAGAGTGTATTTGATTTTTTATTTGAAAACTCTTGACCTATATGGTTTAAGTAAAAGCTTGTCTTTTAAATTTTTTGCTTCAACTATTGTGTTAGTTTTTAAGAGCCAAATTAAGACACAAATTTTGTTATAATATGGACCGTCATTTTTAATTTATGATTTTTGATTTGCATCTTTCACTTTCATAATAGTGTTATATTCTTGAACAAATTGAAAGAATCTCAACCCTTTATCCTTTTTACTTAAATGTGTCATGAAAAGTTTTTTAATTTGTTGTTATTCGTTGTTAATATTTTCTTCTTTTAGTTTTACTAACGTATTTTTGGGCAATGTTTTATACCATTTACGGATAAAATAATGGAAAAGTGTGCCTCTGCATCACTAAGCCAACACTCATTTGTTGAAACACATAATAACACACCCGCGTGCCCTCGCACACAAAACAAACATCATGTAACATGAAAATTGATGGATAAAAGAAAACAAAATGATTTTATAAAATGATAAATAATCGGACAAAGAAGGAATTTTGTATAAAAATGAAATGAAATTCATCAATCAACTACAATGGCCACAAAACCAGCAGTGCAAATTATACATCACACACACACACACATATATATATATATATATATATATATATATATATATATGATAAGCCCATTTTTCATTCATTCATTCAATCAAACACAATCAAACAATCAAAGCCCACCTAGCCACCAAGACACAGCAATATACATTAAGAAGGCAATAAAATAAACCTCATTAAAACTCCAGAAAAAATTCAAAGGGACAGAACCCAAAAGGGGGTATGGAGGGAGAAAAATATCTAAATCATGTTAAAGATTACTATCAAGATCGTGAGGTTAGAGAGACTTAAGTGATGAAATCAAACCTTATTTTATTTCTGTCTTTGCCAAAGTATGGATGAGATTGAGATTGGAAGATATTATTTATGAACAGTTCTGAGGAAAATGTAAATTAAGCATATATAGAATTTTTTTTGAATTAAAAAAGAAAATAAAACAGGTTTATTATAGTTAAATTAAATAATTGATTCTTCTTTCCCCTCTTAGTGTCCTCAGTTAAGTTGTCTTAATAAAATACGAGTTTAATTTTTATGTACAACTAATATAAAAAGTAATTTTCCCGTCATAAACTTTTGATTATGTTATATTATTTCTGTTAAACTTTTGAAATAATAAATGTGAAAAATAAATATTCATATTAGTGTATTATTATATAATTAAATAATTATTAGCGTATCAAAATTAAATTGATGATGTATTGGCAAATAAAATAATTTCTGCCAAGTAAGAAACATGTCTAATATATATTTTTCGTTAGATTTATTTTATTGGAAAACAGTGAGAGACCAGAAGATGCAAATTTTATAGTCAAACTAAACCGTTAGGTGATTTCAAATATTTTATTTGGTTTGTAGTTGCCAAAAACCCTTACATAAATAATTACCTTTTAAACAGGTTACAATAATTTCTTTTTTAATACAAGTAGGGCGTTGCATTATACCGTCTGGTTAGTTAGTATCCTTTATAAATCCCATATATATATTCTCATAATTTTAGACAAAAGTTAATTAAAGAATTTTGATGTATCAGTAAAGTAAAGGTAATTGACTGTTGAGTTAGTACAAGTAAATTAAGATAATTATTTTGGTTGATGTGACTAAATATAATTAAATATTTGTATAAATTTCTTTTTATAAGTAATACTACATCTTCCTATAAATTTTTCTATAATAGAATAAAAACATAAATACAATTAATATTTTAAAATGTTAAAAATATTGAATAATAACTACACTTAATATGTGAGAGAATTTATAGAAAGATTTTGTAAAAAAATGTATAATTATGT
The DNA here is from genome assembly GCA_003254905.1 of Nissolia schottii. Taxonomy (NCBI): domain Eukaryota; kingdom Viridiplantae; phylum Streptophyta; class Magnoliopsida; order Fabales; family Fabaceae; genus Nissolia; species Nissolia schottii. The sequence continues at coordinate 582,397 of QANU01029220.1, forward strand.
TTTTTTAACATGTTTTGGTGCTTATTCTTTTTTATATTGCTAGTGCATTGTAAATAATTTGAAAAGGTAAATACCATAGTAAGTCCCTCGTATTTTCAGATGATTAACTGAACCCAAGATATATTAATACATTATTTTCCTCCTTTCTTTAATGATTATAACTTAATCAGGTAGGCCCAATATGACAATATTTTATCGTAAAAAAACAAATGTGACATAGGATTCAATCTTTCAAATTAGAATGTGATAATCATTGATAATTTTTTTTATATGTAAAAATAATAATCTTTGTAAGAGATTTGACCATCTATCACACCACTTCTTTTATTTATCTTTAGTAGTTTTGTCAGCGCCCCGTTTGATGATTTTTATTTTTTTTACATTAAAGATAACGAAGTTTAAACTTATAAACTCAGGAATACTATCGAAATTTCATACTATTATATAGATCATTCCTATTGATAATAGTTTTATCTTTTCTGCTTTTTTATATCTTTTCTCTTTCACACAAAATTTTAAGTTTATTATATGAGTTTTTGTTAACTAATATCCTAAGGACATTGGTTAAGAAAGCTAAAATAGAAAATTTTAAGTTGATTATGCAATTAATGTCATTGAAAATATACAACTTTCACATTTTGCAATAAAAAAAACCATATATGTTTTCTTAACAAGTGTCATAAAGGAGCGCGTGGTTCGCGGAATGTTTTTCATTCTCGGAAATATTATTCCCAATAATGTTATTCTTGGGAGAAAGTTTCCTAGGAATAAACTTTGACAGTGTTTAGTTGCAAATTGATTTCTTAGTAACATTCTTGAGAATAGGATAAACTTTTCCAAAAATACTATTGACAAGACGATGTATAGAGGCAGTGGTCCAACGTTGTTTGGCGGTGGTTTGGGGGTCGACCGACTAATGATGGTTTGTCTTTAGTTAACTGACAGTGGTCCATCGCTGTTTGGCAATGGTATGTTTATGCCCGTTGTTGGTTCAACGTCGTCCGACGGTGGTCCATCATCTTCGATGGTGGTTTAGTGGTTCAACACTGGTCAACCAGCAAACAGCCGGAGGTGGTCTTTCACCACTAGGCAGTGGTCGGCCGGTAGGTAGTGGTCGACGAAGGGTATGAGGTTTGGGGCAATTTGCCTTTTTTATGTTTGAAAATATTTAAATCGCATGGGAATCCAATAATCCCATACGAAGTGATAGACTGTTTGCTACAAAATATTAGACTGTTTGCCACAAAATATTTTTCCATTTCCATAGATGAGGATCAAACCCCCAACCACATGGTTAATGAACAAAGTGGGCTACCATCACGCTATACCTAATAGTTAATTAATTAATGTGATGTGATATATTTCTTCCATTTTCTTTTATCCATCATTTTAAATAAATTTCTTTTAGTCTAAAATATCTTTTACTTTTATTTTTTATGCAAAATTTATTATTAAATTTTCCGTTATGCTTCTAATTAAGTTTTCTAGTCTGCGTACGTCCAAAATTAAGCATAAAATTGGTGTGTAGAATTAGAATTGGATCTCTTAATTTCAATTATTGTGTTTGACATAACACATAGAATTAGAACTTTGTGAACTAATTCCATAGAATTTGAAAACAACTCAAATGAGTTCTTCCCTATTCTTAGAGTATCTCCCTAAGGGTATGTTTGGATTGGTGGTTTATGATGGAGTGGAATGGACCCCAAAGGAATTTAGTGGGCTTCCATTGTTTGGATTGATGGTTTAGTAAGGGAGTAGAGTGGTTGGCAAGGGAGCTATTCCATCAAAAGATCCATTTTTTGTTCCTCCCAATTTGTGGAGTTTAAAGTGGAATCATAGGGGCATTTACGTAGTTACCCATTTTATTATTTGTAGGTCTCTTTTCTTTCTATTGTATTGAGGATCGTATAGGAATAAAATATTATAATTGTTGGCATTCCATTCTCAATTCCATTGACATATCCAAACAATCGAGTGAAATAATTACTTCATATCCCTTGGGTTCCATTCCACCATTTTCATTCCTTTCCCTTCCACTTTATTGTGCACCATCAATTCAAACATACCCTAAGAGTCTCTATTTTGGACTCAAACCCTTACTACATTGATGCCACATCATTTTAATGCATCATTAAAATCAAAAGTGTATCAAAAGTGTCCATTTTCTTTTCAATGAAAGAGACCAACTTTGGTCCCAACTATGGCCCCACTTTAAATAGGTTTTTCACTTATCATTTTTTATTAAAAAAATGGCGTAATTGCCCTGATTGGTCCCTAAACTGTTCACTTGTGCCCATATTGGTCCCTCAACAATAAAAAGTCCCCACTTGGTCATTGAACACTCCTAATTGTTCCCTGAATATTTCAAACGTTACTGTCATTAGTCGCTAAATATTTTAGGCAGAAGGACTAATGAAGTTAACATTTAAAATGTTCAGGGAATAATTGAGGTTTTTTTTCATTGTTAAGGAACGAATGCGGGCACTAGTAAAAACTTTAGGGACCATTTAGTGCATCCCCTTAAAATAAAACTAATGAATAAGGTTGTCACATGACACATGTGATATAACTATTAGTGGAAAATAAAGGGGGACGAGTCTTTACTTAGAGGGACTCGAGCCATTTTTTTTGCTTATTTCATCAAAGTGGAACTCTCTCTTTCTCACTTCCAACGATGTGGAAAAAAACGAGACTCAAAATAGTGAAACAAGAACTATAAGAGGGAACCATTATAGATGCTCTTATTTTATACCCTATAAATTGTCAATTCCAAAACTCATTAAATTTTTCTCTCCTCGTAAAAGATTATACTCTCTGTACTTCTTATTTATCTGGAAGCAATCATATTTATTAAAAATTAATATTTTAATAAAATATTTTACCTATACAAGTTTCTAAATTTGAATGTGCTATTCTATAAATAAATAATTTTCACAAAAAAAATAAAATATTAGTTTATTAATAAAATAATTAGTTTATTAATAAAATAATTATTTTATTAATACTTTTATTAACTTAAAATTTAAACAAGTAATCATTTAACGAACCCAAATATATAGTTTAAGATTTGAAGTCAATTCCAATTTAAAAAGAATTAATATTGAATATAAAATTTTATATTACAATTTCAATTCTCACGTTTAAAAGAACCATGAGAACGTAACTAGCATAATAATAATAGAATAAGAGGATAAAAATTAAACAAAATTAATCTATGAATTTTTTTCATAAATGACTCTTATTAATTTTTTAATAACTGCACATTTAATCCCATAAAAAAGAATGAGATCATTTGATAATGTATCGAAAACCTAACTTATGAACTTATTTACCAACTTTTACTTTTATGAATGACACTTGACACGGGACAAAATAGGAAAAAGAAAAGAAAATGTTATTTATAGAATTAGATATGTTAATAAGTATTCATTTTGTTCTGTTTTAATTGTCCATTTTTTACTTCTTAGAGTTTTGAAATATTTGATCATTTACAATATTTATGTGTATTTTTTTTTTCATTCATAATCATATCCCTGATTATAATTGAACATTTATTAGTATAATGAAGGTAAGGAGAGTAATAATTGTATTCAAAATTAGATTTTTTTATTTATGTAATGATAATTTTGTCAATTCATACTATTTTATACATTTATCAAAATATTTTTTTTTATTTCAATACACCTACTGTTTAATTTTAGATAATTTAAAATTGAATTGAGAAAATAGATTGCCATAACATTTTTTTATTTGATAAATATTCTTCTAAAATAACCGACCTTCATCATATTTCTCCAAAAGAACATCAAAATTAGCAATACATGAACAAAAATGAATGATTGGGGCACACCCCAATCATGCAACCCACACATTCACCATGTACAAAATACAAAAATTAATTGGTATACGTCATATCTCGTACAAATCACAAAATTTGGAATAACTCACACTACAAGAAAATAACTCATTACCGTTGATTTTACCATCGGAGTTACCATGAGCACACGGTAAAGTTGTCGATGGTAATCATTTTACCGCTGAAAAATGACAACCGACGGTAATTACCGACGGATTAAACCGACGTAATCCGGTTCACATTTGAGTACATTTGAATCGGTTTACCGTTGGTTTAAGGCGACGATAATATAATAATATTTTATTCGCTTACCACCGTCAGTCAACACTGACGGTAACTATGTTTAAATTTTTTTAAAAAAAGAAAATTTTAATTAAATTTGTTGGATTATTTGTTTTAATAAATTTTTATAATTATATTAATAAATAATTGCAATTGATTGTTGTAATTTATAAATAATAAAAATGTATATTTAATATGTAATTAAATATTTTGGAGTTAATTAATAGTAAATATTTATTTGTTTTTATGTTATGTTAGCAGATGTGGTGGACGACATATATTCTATTAATGTTTGGACGATGATGGGTGCGGTAGAATTTAAAGATGGAAGGTGCACATGTGAAAAATATGGTTTCTTAAGTAAGCTGTAACAGTCCAAAAAATTACCTTGCAAAAAGATCGAGATGCTCTTTATCGTACTCGCAAATTGCACTTTGAAAAGCTCAAGTGGCTTGGATTCATGTGCGTGAGCCCAACTCCCTTCTTAACTCTTTTTACCAATACAACAACTACTAAAGGTATATAAACACTTAAAAGGTTTGTGATCTAACTAATGTGAAACTAGAATTTTTGAAATACTTAGACAAATAAATCACAAAATGAAAAAGTTTTCAGATAGGAAACATCTAGATAAAAATTCTATGATGCAGTATTAGGAAGGTAATGTCCAACTCAAAGAATCAATATTTGTATTATATTATTATTAACCTTTAAAATTGGATATCTAGATGCAAGTTCCAGAGATATAAATGACCTTAGATTTGACTTGCAAATAATTATTCACACTAGCAGACAAATCTTGGCATTGCAAATTTGGTTCAATCAAATACTTTAAATTAAAGCTTTGTTTTAACTCTCAAGTCTGTTAAGCAAGCACTTTCTTTTGTCTCTTTCTCTACAAACTGTTCACATTAACATAGTCAATTGATCTTTAGTAGTTGTTATATTCGTAAAAAGAGTTGACAAGGGATTTGGGCTCACGCGCATGAGTCCAAACCATTTGGGTTCTTTGAAGTCCTTTTGAAGTGCAATTCGATGGATCTCCCCCTGCGCGAGTGTCCTGGTATGGTAGTGGCCTGCTAGTGAGACTCGAACCCAAGACCTCTACCATTCATACCAATGCTTTATCCATTAGACTAACATTACTTTTTGCAACATTTTATGCAATCATATTTATTAATATAATTTATTATTTAGTTTTTTTTAAAGAAACCATAATCTAAAGAGTCCCTAGGATTTTCCCACACTCACACTCTCATCTCATTCATCTCATCTGAATAATGTGAGAGAGTTTTGCTGACATTTTCCTTTTTATTTTTTGTTGGTCAAATGCCATATATTCTGTTTATGATCTTACTATCACATACTAAGCAAGAGAATTGGTGATATACATAACAAAGTTAAGCAAATTTTTTTGGGATATGGACTTTGGTTTCTTAATGATAAAATCAATGGATGAAAAATTGATTTTCCTCTCATATAAAGGATATTCATGCTTCTCAGACTTGTCTTTTGATCTGTTTTTTCATGGGCATACCCCAACAGCTTGCAACTTTAGAGTTTCAATTCTTTATTGAAAATGTCTTTTTGATTCATATTGAATTTATACACTCTTACTTGTTATATAGTAAATGTTATATATTCAGTTAAACTCTCTCCCTTCTCTCAAGAAATACCTTTATATATATATATATTAGTTTTTTACTTTAGAATATTACTATATTAAGAAATTAAGTTATTAACAAAAATAATACTTTGTTATGATTATTTTTGAAAAACTAAAAATTTCATATTTTATTTTATTTTATTTTAATATTTATTTTTTATTTTTTTATGATAAAAAAATACATAGGCAGGTCTATCACTGATATATGACATTTTACCAACAAAAAACAAAAAGAAAAATGCCAGCAAAGCTTTCTATGAGATGAGAGTGTGAGTGTGGGAGAGTCTAAAGGACTCTTTAGATTAGGGTTTCTTTAAAAAGAAAAATTAAATAATAAAATTATATTAATAAATATGATTGCATAAAATGTTGTAAAAAATAATGTTATTCTAGTGAATAAGACATTGATCTAAATGGCAGAGGTCTTGGGTTCAAGTCTCACTGAAGGTGAAATTACCGTCTGATAAACTGACGGTAACGTGTGTGGTGATCACATGACTGTTTACAATTGGTGGTAATTTACCGTCTGCTATGTCCGACGGTAATCATTTTTTATTTTCTTCAAATCAAAATCTCAAATTTTTACTAGTGGTTTTTACCAGCGATAAGTTTTTCGCGCCCTTTCCTGCGAACAATTATCGTTGTTGTTACTATCGGCCAGCGTTTCCGACGGTAATCTGATGTCACTTTCCTGTGAACCGATTACCGTCGGTATTATTTTATTTTCTGACGGTAATATCGCCGGCTCGTGTCCGACGGTAATGTCTGGACGGTAATATTTAGTTTTCTAGTAGTGTTAATGACCACACGCCTGTGGCATGCACTTCCATGAGATTTTCCCTCACACCCACGTGCACAAATTTTATATATTAAAATGCACAATCATTATGTGTTATTCTACACAAACTTTAGAGATTAAAATTCGCATAAATATTTTGGTAAGTGTGTGTTTTCATGTTTGTGCACCCTCGTTTCCAATGTTTGTACAATTACGTTGTTAAAGTTTGTGCTTTGATGCTCTAGACGTTTGTTAACATGAAACACAATCATACTTAGAAACACCACACACACACAAACTTTATATATTAAAGTGCACATATTATGTATACAAACTTTAGAGACTAAAATTTGCATAAACATTTGGTAAGAGTGCACAAACCTTAAGTATCAGAATCCACAAACATTGTATACGTCAATGCACAAACATTACCAATTATAACATATATTTCACAAGAAACCCATATAACACACAAATTATCAATGCACAAGCTTTATACACTAAAGTACACACACTTTATGTACTAAAATGTACAAACTCTATAAACTGAATGCACAGACTTTTTGAATAATTTTGCAAATGATTTCCACAAACACAAACAGTAAAGGTCGTCCAAAATTTCAGAATTAAATTACATACATTAGTCGGAAAGCAAGGAAAGTTCAAAAGTCTGCAATCAATTGCGAAAAGTCTAAAAAGTTATAGTTTCGAATCTGAAACATAAATGTAGACATTTGTCGTCAAGTGCTTATCAATTTGCTTGATGGTGAGTGTTTCGTCTACCTTTGTTTAGTGATGGTTTTAGTGAAATTCGGGCAGAGATGAATAGAGAACGATGCTAATTTTGTGAAGGAGATGTGAAAACTCGAGCGATTTCTTTATCGCGTGTATAGATGTGCATGTAATAGACAAGTGAGTGAATGTGGGAGACGAGAATTGTTTAAAAGTTATTATGTGAATATATTAATATGAAGATGAATGTATAATAAATGCTAAAAAAAAAAAGGTGCATATATAGCTTAGCAAAACAAGACGACATGTCACGCTTAGGAAAAGTCAAAGAGACGGTTTTTCTAGTACCATGCGTGTGCGTGTGTATAAGAAAAACGCATCAGTTGCATTGAAGTGAACAAAAACAATTGCGCTTCCAGAAGCTTGCTGTCGGCAAATGCAGCCGGTTCTTTTTTTCCAATATTGAAAATCTGGTTACCAACATAACTACTATAGTTACTGCATGGTGGGAGAATTCTACAGTGCATTGGTCCTACTCATTGACCACTCTACCCAATCATCGATCACTTTGTTTGACCTTATGTTATTTTGGATTGACCCAGCCCTTCACAAGGACCAATCCCACTTCTAAAACACTGCCAATTATCATCATTTGTATCAGACTAATATTTCAATTCAAACACAAATAACCTCCTGTCTATAACCTCAGTCCATATATTTAAACAAGTATAATAAATGAATTGCTATTAGTTTCTTTCATCTTTTAATTTTGTGTTGAATTTATTTAAATGCAATTACATCAGCAGCTACGTAAGTGGAGTTTATCTTATATACATTGACTTTAGGAGACCATTGGAAAATAAATATCTAAATATTGCTGGCTCAGTATTGCTTCTATTGATAATCAATCTATCCACATCGGTGGCACTGTGCGTAGTGGGAAAGTCAGAGAAGAGAACCTTTTCAGTTGGTTTCTTTACTTTACTAATTAGCAAACGTTTCCAGCCCAGCCGCCCATCAAGAGCAGTAGCCACGCCATGACAAAAAGCGCCTACGTGCATACATACATACATACGTACAAACGTTACCAGACAAATTCTCGTGCCGTCATCTTGATAATACGCTAATCACTACTCAATTATAATTATGTTATTTGTATTTATTTTTATAAATTGATAAATTATTTTAACAAAACTCAATATCATCGACATACACCTAAAAAATAAAATAAAAAATTTCATACAGTTTTTCGTTCACTATATTTTTCCAAACAAACAATGAATCACAACACAAATATGTATGAAAACCATTTCTCTTTAGTCTTGATGATAAGAAGCTTTAAACAATGGACCATTTTCTTTGAATTTTGTTAACAAGTTTTTTAAAAGTACTTGTTAAAAAAATATAAATAATAGATTTATATAAAAATGCAAAATTTGTATATTTTTAAAAACATTAAATATTTATCAACTTAAAATTTACTATTTAATTAAGATATTAATTAGAAAAACCCTTAATCTTTTACGTGTTAAAATAGAACGTGGGTCTACTAGTTAACACACAAGAATTCATGTATACATTACTTGTCAAGTTGCCATGTCATGGCACGACAACTCTGTCTTTGTTTCTCCCTTGTACTAATTATTATCAACTTGACCATTTGTTTTTGCTCACTCATTCATCTTAATCAATCAACTTGTTGTCTCTTCCACCATCCAAGACGCGTGTTGTGCACTCTCTCCTCCCCTGAATGTTGCAAGCTCAGTTACACACCTAACCCCGTCACCAGCAGCCAGAAAAACCAACCAGAGAGAAAGACAACTAGCTTTTGACCAAAACATGATATGATACCATTCCCAATAGCCATATCCATCCCCCCTCCACGCCCAACCTCTGTTCATAGCCCCATGCTTCTAGATTAATTCCATCATTCTTTTGACTCGTAGATCCATAAATTCAAAACCAGAAACAAGAAATAAAACATCAGGTTCCAACAGAGAGGATATGAAGAAGATTGCTGAGGCCATGCTTCTTGCTCTGTTTCTATGTATAGCAGCAGGAGCAGCAGCAGCAGCATCGCCTGCACCCTCCGCTTCTTCTTCTCCAGCATGCCCCATGGACCTGAACTACGTTCAGAGGATCCCATGGAACTCATCAGCATGCGAGAATTTCCACCCTCTCTCCTCGAAAAACGAGACGCACTCAAGCACGTGCTGCATCTCCCTCCTCTCCCTCATAGGCATCGGATTCGCCCAGCACCTCAAGGAAACCTCGCAGTTCCAGCTCCAGGACCTGGCCACCTCTCAATCCTGCCTCAAGGACTTCAAATCGAAGCTGGCTTCCCTCCCGAACCTCCCTCCGAACCTCGTCGACTCCTGCTTCGACCCGCTCCAGTTCGTCATCTCGCCCAACATCTGCGCCGGGATCCAAACCCTAGCCGACTGGAACGGCGAGCTCGGCCAGACGACGCCGCTCGACACCGGCTGCAAGCAGGACCTCACGGATCTCTCCCTCTGCGACGTCTGCCTAGCCGCCGGCTTCCAGGTGAAGCAGAAGCTGGTCTCGATCGACGGCAACGCTTCTCATTCCACCAATTGCTTCTACTTCGCGATCCTCTACGCCGCTGGGATCGTCAATCAGTTCGGTCCTGAGAGTAACGGTGCGGTTACCTGTATTTTCGGTATGTCGGTTTATTCCCATATTGGGGGTTCTAAGGGGAAGAGCCGCCAGGCTCTCGTGTTTGGGTTGACCGGCGCCGGCGTTGCATTGTTTGTTATGTCTGCTTTGTTAGGGTTTTATGTTTGGTATGATAGGAAGTATAGGAGGAAGAAGCTTGAGGATTTTGAGTTTGAGATTGATCCTGATGAATTAGGGTCTACTAGGAAAAGGTTGAGGCCGAATACAGGTTCAATTTGGTTCAAGATTGAGGAGCTTGAGAAGGCTACCGATAAATTTTCGTCCAAGAATTTCGTTGGGAGAGGTGGTTTTGGGATGGTTTTCAAGGGTACATTGGCCGATGGATCGGTTGTTGCGGTTAAGAGGATCCTGGAGTCTGATTTCCAAGGGGATCTTGAGTTCTGCAATGAGGTGGAGATCATCAGCAATTTGAAGCACCGGAATCTGGTGCCGCTGAGAGGGTGTTGCGTGGTTGATGACGATGATGAGAGTCGTAATAATGAGAGGGAGAGCAACAGGTATCTGGTTTATGACTACATGCCTAATGGGAATTTGGAGGACCATCTCTTCATATCAGGGGGCAATGAAAAGGGAAACAAGCCATTGACTTGGCCTCAGAGGAAGAGCATAATCTTGGATGTCGCCAAGGGTTTGGCTTATTTGCACTATGGAGTTAAGCCTTCAATTTATCATAGAGATATCAAGGCCACTAATATACTGCTTGATGAAGATATGAGGGCTAGAGTTGCCGATTTTGGGCTTGCGAAACAAAGCAGGGAAGGCCAGTCTCATCTCACTACAAGAGTAGCCGGAACTCATGGATACTTGGCGCCGGAATACGCGCTTTATGGCCAGCTCACCGAGAAGAGCGATGTCTACAGCTTTGGCGTGGTTGTTTTGGAGATAATGTGCGGGCGGAGAGCCCTCGACTTGTCTTCCTCCGGCGATCCAAGGGCGTTCCTGATCACCGATTGGGCCTGGTCATTGGTGAAATCCGAGAACATAGACGATGCTTTGGATGCGTCGTTGTTGAAAGATGACAGCTTGCCTAGTGCAAATCCTAAGAGCATAATGGAGAGGTTCTTGCTGGTGGGAATTCTGTGCTCTCATGTGATGGTTGCTTTGAGGCCAACAATTTCTGATGCATTGAAGATGTTGGAAGGTGACATTGAGGTACCACAAATCCCAGATAGGCCAATGCCTCTTGGGCACCCTGGATTTTACAGTGATGGCAACACTTTTAGCATATCTCCGGCGTTAAGCGGCCCCAAATTGCATACTGGAGACATGCTCAGGTAAATGAAGAACTTGTATACTGTAGTTCCTTGCATTGATAGAAAAAATGTTTAAAGGAAGAGGTTGTTTTGCATTAGAATTGATGAGTCTCATGGTAACATGACTTGGTTTGAGGTTAATAAATTGATGAGCACACAATGGTGCAAAATGAATTTCAATCTCACCATCAACTGTTCTCAAGATCTCTTCCTGACCGAAGCTATAGCAATGGCAATAGGTGTGCTTGTGCCTTGATTGAAGAAATTCTATGCAGTGTTATAATGCCAACCAACCTTGAAGAAACTTAGCAGCTAGCAGGGGCATCAGTAGAATTGGTTTCTTGTTAGGGAATAGGTATTGTATAAGAGTGCGCATTCAAAAGTTATCATCTTTTACAAAGAAGGTTGCACTTTCCACTTCTTATTTGTTTTCATCTTAATTTTCCCTGTAAAACAAGGACACAAATGGTCACTTTTACATTGAAAGTACCTTTTATAAGGAGAACATTGTAAAGGTGACCAGGACAAATAAATGCTCATGTATATAAAGGACAAATAATTTTGGTGGTTGTGTTTTACAAGTTGAAGTGATACTGGGTTGTTTTTCCTATTTCTTTCTCGTCAGCAATTATTTAATTTCTTATATTACGCTGCTATATTGGGTTTCCATAAAGATCTCACCGTTTCACTACAGGTCCATTGGTGAAAGCTGAGCCCTTCATTTCAAAGGGTACTTTTCAAACGCGAGCCATCAAATGGAACTAAATCCTCCCCCCCTTCCCCCTCTCTCCCCTTACTTTTTGTTGTTTAAATAGCTTTGCAGCTTTGTACAAATTCAGTGTAAAACATGTACATGGTTTTGAGTTTTTCTTTTTTTGCCTTGGATTCTAGGGGTATTTTTTTTTCCCCTTTTCTTCTCTATAGACGGACGAGAAGAAATCCACACGAGGGTTATTTTTTTTGCCCTATTTTATTTGGTATAACCACAAGGTGATCCTATTTTAATTGGGTTTGAGCACCTTTTTCTTTCGGGGTTCCCATATGTATTCTCTTAGCAAAAGTATTTCCTTTTTAAATCTCTGATAAACATAGGCGAGACTCTTGTGATGAGTGATAAACATAGGCCCATAATATGAATGATTTTTTCTTCCAAAAAAAACCTATGTTAAAGCACAGGTTTACAAATGTGTGGTTTGAGTTTGTGAATGACAAAAATATTAAAAAAAATTATTCCAATGACTCGTGCCGGGACAAATTATTTAGAGGGTTGCATCGTATAGATTATAGAATAAGATATGATAATATTAAACATGATAACATAAGACTTGATAATATAATATAAAAAATACATTTTATAAATTTATATATTTTCTTATATGTAATGCATCACATACAATTATATAATTTTATCAGATTTAAATTTTACTTAAAATAAATATTCTACCCTTAATTAATTAATCTATTTTTTGTTTTACCTTTTCTTCTTCACTACCCTCACCCCATCCCTACCTCACCACCCTTGTCGATCACAAATACCACCTCACCTTAACACCATTTTCGTCCCATCACTAAAATGCCAAACACATTAATTTCATCCATAAAACCAAAATTACATTAGCAACACCACTGACTAACAAAAAAAAAATGGACCCATTAATTGAAAAATAAAATATGCCAAAATATATAAAAGAAATATAGAAAATTGCAAAAACTACAAAGAAAAAAATTCAATTGGAAATATGAGAAGGGAGGCTTTGAAATGTGTAATGGCTAAATCAAAGGGATTTGCAAAAGTGGATCTCTTCAAAGGTGAGGAAGTACTTGCATAGACAATGAACTATTTGAGGCTAAAAATTGTGGGTGGGAGGGAGTTTATGTTCATTACGAGGGATTAAAATTATGATAGAGTAGATAGTGGGTATATTCTTGAGACATTCATCAATTTTAAGGATTTGAGAAAGGAGGCCCGATTGAAATTTGAAACTAGTTTTTGAAGAGGATGAATTTTTAGCTTAAGGTATGATTGTAAATATGTCATCGCCAAGTAAAGCTTCATGTCATTGTGCTGGCAGGAGGCGACGGTAGACAGTGACTCTAAGTGATACATTGACGGTGGATGAAAGAAAGAAGATGATTAAGGAAGGTTAATTTGTAATTGGGTGAAGAAAATAACAATATACAATGTTATCGGCTTGATAATTTAGTATAATGACTATAAGATAAAAATTGATAAGATTATATAATATAATATTATTTTATGTTACGCCAAACACATAATAAAACTTAATTTTATATTATTAATTAATTTTATTATGTTATAGACTGTGACAAATGATACCTTATAAAGCGTATGAATTATTAGCACTATGGGTTTCTATTATTCAAAGATGTGGCTGTGGCTGTGGCTGCTGGAATTCGAGCCCAGGTCTCCACGGCCACAACGTGGAATTCTCACCACTAAACTACAGCCACTTTGATTAACAGTGTCGGTTTAAGCAAGAGGGAGAGTAATTATGATCTTCTTAACAACAATGCGGTAACAAGTACTTTTTTATTTATTTATAAGCTGAATGGGCCGGCTCAAGTAATTCAATGACACATAGGATTTTGTTGGGCTAATAACATATGAATTTTGTTAATACACTTGTTAAGGTATTAATAAATAGTAAATTTTCATTAATAAAAAGTAAAAGTTTTAAGTGTCTAATATATTTAAAACATTAAAAAATTTAAACTATTTTATTTTAATTTTTTTTAACAATATTAGTTAAATTCATAATTTATTGCAGGTATCTAAAATTGTTGGTTGGGCTAGCACTATCTTATAATTATAGCCTCTTTTTCTCTTTGCTCTCTACCTTTTATGGGCTTCATATTTTCCTGGATAAACTCATTTTGGAATTGATGATCAAGCTGAACTTTTGAGGTGCCTGAGAAAGGACCGTTTACTCTGTCAAGCAAAAAGGTTACTACTAATTTGCAACTAAAAGCTATAAAATTTAATGGTACAAAATATAATGCTCATTAATGACTGAACTCTTTTTTTAAAAGGGCCGTGTTAAAACAGATTCGTGTGAGAAGGGAAGCCCAGTTGGGCCATTCAGCGGTTTTGTTTGCGAGAGAGGGAAGCCAACTGTGCTCTGTGGGTCACTTCCCCATCGACCCAACCAATAATCACACAGCGGTTATGTCACAATATGATGACGTGGCGATGTTACTCTCAATTTCACTAAAAGAATGAAAAATGCATAACTAGTTTGAATCGATAATACTATCCTTAACTTTTATGTAACACGTAATTAAATAACTCTGTAAAATAATATATGCCAGTACACAAGAGGGTGTGGAAAATAACATCACTTATGAGTGTAACTTCAGAGGAAGAACACCATAACAGAGTCGTCGCCTTGGGTTCGTTTTCTACACTCTCGGTCTCTCTTCTTCACTGCTCCACACGTTGATCTGTTCCGTTCTTCAGCTCACCCAATGGTATGTTTGATTTTGATTTGATTTGAAGTGCGGATCGTGCATACCCTACCCTAGCTAGGTGCCGCTGGAACCAAATATGGGTTCTAGATCCAGATGTAGCAGTAGTACTAGGAGTAGTAGTAGCGTTACTAGTGTTCGGGTTCTGATCGTTGCGGCTTGTTTGACACTATTCCTAACGCCCCAATCAGCTTTTGCTGACACTCGACGCCCCAAGAACGTTCAGACCTCCCTTCGCGCTAAGTGGTCCGGCACTCCTCTCCTTTTAGAAGCTGGGTACGTACCCCTCCCTCTTTTTATCCACAATAATAATATTATTATTAATCCTTTATCATTTTTTTTCTACATGTTTTGCTACCTTCGTTTCCTATATTATCACTCATTCAAGGATTTAGTGTTAAGAGTTTCACATTGTTCAGAGATAGGGCTAGTTTTTGAGATTTAGTTAGTTCGGTCAATTTTTATTATGGTATCTTAATTTTCATGATCGTTATTGGGCCATCCAAAGATGATCATTCTTGCAAATTTAACTCTCAATATGTTCATTCCTGAGCGTGAGGGGATGTGTTATACTCTCATGTTGCTTAGAGAAAGAGCTAGTTTTGGGGGATTGAGTTAGACTACTCAATTTTCAATATTTAGCTTCAATTTTTTAGCGGTGAAGAACATGTTATGTTTGTAATGAAATAGTTTGGGCCGCATTTTAAGGGTTGCTATATGACTTTTATGTTCTGCCTTGTGAAACAGTGAACTATTGTCTAAAGAACAGCAGCACCTTTTCTGGGACTTCATTGAGATTTGGCTTAATGCAGACCAGGATGATGCTACTGCTCATTCAGCTAAAGATTGCCTCAAGAAGATTCTAGAACATGGCCGCCCTCTTTTGAGGGAGCCGTTGGGGTCATTGTTTGAGTTCTCTCTTATGCTTAGATCGGCGTCCCCTAGGCTAGTACTTTACCGCCAATTAGCACTGGAGTCTCTTTCCTCGTTTCCACTTAGCGATGATGAGGGTTACTCGGACAATGCTGGTGGTGAGAACACCGAAACAAAAGAGAAGACTGAAGTTAGAAAACTAGACCCCCTGCATGATGGTGTAGAACTCAAGGGTCCTCGAGGGAAATGTTGTTGGCTGGACACTGGTGACCAGTTGTTTTTCGATGTTTCTGACCTGCGGACGTGGCTTCAAAGCCGTGTTGAGCTGTGAGTACTGCTGTTTTCGCTTTAATGTTGTTGTCCTCCTTCGTATTCTTAATGAACTGCATAGAATTCCTCAAATGTTTAAACTTCTGTCATCAGGGTAGGTGATTTGTTTCAGAGGCCCGAAGTATTTGATTTCGATCATGTTCATCTTGATTCAAACATCGCAAGTCCTGTTGCTATCCTCTATGGTGCTCTGGGGACCAGTTGCTTTAAGGAGTTCCATGGTGCTCTCGTTGGAGCTGCCAAGGAGGTTCATTCCTTTACTTTCTGTTTCTAGTTTTGGTATTAACTATTAAGGGAATATTGTATGCTGTAATGCCTTGTAGCTTAAGGGAATTATAGTGACAAAATGGATTTGCTCTCACCTGGATATTTCTTAGGATCAAACTATATAAACACAATCATTTATTTGGATAAAAAAAGTAATGTCAATGATATACATTGTCTTAAATTGGCTTCAATAACTACTGAGTTGTTATGATTCCTTCGCGGAAAATATTTTTGTCATGAATTCCTTTTTTAATTCTCCCAAAAAAATATTGTTGTCCCTCTCAACAACTATTGATTTGTTGTTCAAATATTTTTAGGGAAAAGTTAAGTATGTGTTAAGACCAGTGTTGCCAGCTGGATGTGAAGCAGGCATTGGCCACTGTGGTTCTGTTGGGGCAAGCGAATCAGTAAACTTGGGTGGTTATGGCGTGGAACTAGCATTAAAGAATATGGAATATAAGGCCATGGATGACAGCACAATCAAAAAAGGTTGGAATGATTGACATGATGTAGAGTGCAAATTGCTCCATAAGAATTTATATTTTGAATTTGATGCAATTTTTTTGTATAAATTTGGCACTAATGAATTGCAATTGCTTTACTCTTTTTTCAATTTTTTAACTTTGGCCATTATTTTTGTAAGCCGGTATCATATTATTAGACAAACTACACAATATTATTTTTTTTTTCTCTCTTTTGATTTTTGGCATATTATCTAAATATTTGCATTGCTATTTCTAAATTTTTGTAATTTTGTTACTCCTCGTCGTGAATGATCTCTTTCTATTGCCTCTATTTTTCTTTTGCATGTAATGTTTCTTCATTTTCTGGGGTAATATGTACTAATTCTCAATGTCTGTTCCTGTTGGTCTGGCATTAGATTTCAAGTTTGAAATTCTTATGAAGTTTGATAATTGATTTTCGAAACTGATGATTGAAAAGAAATGTTTCCTAATGTGAATTAATTTGGGGATTCACAAAGTTATTGGCCTTTCAATCCCTCATTCAAATGAAATGGTCAATGCACTCAAGTAACATGAAAAGGTTACAGGTATTTGTGAATAATTATCTCATTAATACAGTTTGTGGGTTGCAGGTGTGACTTTGGAGGATCCCCGGACTGAAGATCTTAGCCAAGACGTCAGAGGATTCATATTCTCAAAAATTCTGGTTTGTACAATCACACCTATATTTGTTTTCCATCACACACAAGAAAAAGAAAACTAATATTTGAATAGCAGTATCAGTTAATTCTAATTTATATTGGAAGTGTATATGCTTTACTTTGACAAATGCTTACCAGGAAAAGAAGCTTTTGTTTCTCAGGAATAAAAACAATTTTTTTGGTTAAAAGACTTGAAAGGAAAACCGCTACTGCATTAGGTATAGACAGTAGCCTTTTACTGCCCCAAAAAAATGAGAAAGAAAGGATAAAAAAAAAAAATTGAAATAGAACCAGACACAAATGAGAAGACAAGACAACTACATCACACTAGAGATTAGAGAATAAATAGGAAAAGGGCCTCATGGTACTTTATTTTTACTATGGAACTATGGTGGCTCCAATTTACCTACAAGTTGACACACACACACACACACACGCTAATAGGTTCTTACCACTCTTGCCATGGATGCTGATTTTAAGTTCCTCATGTTATGATTGTAGCTTACTCTGAATTATTATATTTTATTATACATATTTTGTTACTAAGTGTGCATAACGTTAACTTTTTTGTATATTTGTTAAGTGATAAAAAGATTAGAGTAAACCTTCAAATTTGTCACCAAACGTGGCTAGATCGATCAACTTTGTCTTCAAGTTATGGAAAGTATCAAATTCATTGCTGAGACTGCCAAAAGTCATTCAAATTAGGGCCCGTTTGGGTACACAAGTTAAAAGGAGCTTATCACAAAAAGAATTTTTGAAAAGTAACTTATGAATAAGTTATTTTGTATTTAAAAAATATAATAATTTTGTTTTTGTTTTAAGTATTTTGAAAAGTGTTTTTTGAGTTAGATTTTTCAACTTCTTAAAAAACACTAAAACTGACTTTTCAAGAAGTAATAAGTTGTATAACCAAATAGGATGGAAATTAAAAATATGACTTCTAACTTCTGGAAGTTTAAAAAAAAAGGTCAAAAGCTGTGTTATCCAAACGGGCCCATAGTCTTTCAGCATCGGTCAAGTTAGTATCTCTCAAGGAGTAATTTGATCTACTCTTGGTAATCCTAGGGACAAATTTGGTACTTTCCATAGCTTGGGGGGAAAACTTGACCTATGCGGTCAAGTTTAGGGATGGATTTGAAGGTTTACTCTTTTTAATCCTTCTCTCTTTGTAATCCGCTTCTTTCATAATGAATTTATTTTTCTTTTAAAAGATTACATTTTAAGTCCATCTGCATGCTTGATTTCAATGAATCTAACATTTTGTGGTCTGTATTAGTTAGGTACTAGGAAATCATCTGACTTTACATTTTTGTGTTTACTTGCAGGAGCGTAAGCCCGAGTTAACGTCCGAGATCATGGCTTTCAGGGATTATCTGCTGTCATCAACTGTATCAGATACACTTGATGTTTGGGAACTAAAGGGTATTGAAATCTATTTTACCCTGATAATTGACATTAATTGATTACTTATTTACATTTTAGATGGGTTCAATGAACTGTTCTCTAATATTGCTTTTATTGATAACAGATCTAGGGCATCAGACTGTACAGAGAATAGTCCGTGCCTCTGATCCTCTTCAATCAATGCAGGAAATCAATCAAAATTTCCCTACCATAGTTTCTTCTTTGTCTCGCATGAAGGTAAATAATAATGTTGATTTTGTTGGATCCTGAAATGTTTCTGAGACATTTTTCTCCATGATAATTGTCTATTATTCTTATGGAACTGTTATGTATAACAGCTTGATGATTCTATTCGAGATGAAATAATGGCAAACCAGCGTATGGTCCCACCTGGCAAGTCTTTAATGGCCATCAATGGTGCTATAGTCAATGTTGAAGATGTTGACCTTTATCTGTAATATTTTTTTCTCCTGCTGATATTATTTATATTATAAAGCTAAAATCTTATTTTTTCTTTTTATTTAGTGTTTGTATCTGTGCTGTACATCTAAAATGTTCTTTTAATCAATTGATTCCAATCTGAAATGTACTTATTTGCATGCAACTCAAAGAATACATCTAAGATGTTCTTTTAATCTTGAAGGTTTCCCAAATACACACTAGGCCTGTTGGTATACTTCAGTTTGTGTTTATATTGACTGATGATTATGTATGGTCAAAGGTATTTTTGATATCAATTACTGAATATTATTTGAAAGAATTATATTTGGGTTCTAAGCAAGTAAACATTTGGCAGACATTTGATTGTGGTTTTGTGAGTGCTATTGTTTCATAGACTCAGATTTTCAAACCTGTAGAGGAAGCTATGGTTATTGGCTTTGCTTATTTTGCATTGCTTGGGATTTTAGATTACTCTTTAGTGGGACTTCTTATAGTCATCTTCCAATTCCAATGATGAAATATATCAATCAATACGCATCCTATGTCTTTACCTGACATTATTGTCTTATTCATTTGATTGCAAGCATGGACAGTGGCTGTTGAACTGTTAAAATATTTCCAACTCCACCAAAATACCTTCTTGGCATATGGAATTCATAGTTAATCATGTGAAGCTTGATATTAGGCATGCTTGAACTTCCTTGATGACTTGTAATTGCTGATTGTATAATTGTGGTTTTCTCTGTAGTATGTTCAAAACTCACATGAATGTCAACTTCAAGTTAAATGCAAATTTTCAGATTTCTAATATTATGTTATTGTTGTCTTAATTAGGTTAATTGACTTGGTTAATCAAGATCTGTTGTTAGCTGATCAATTCTCAAAATTGAAGGTGAATGTCATCTAAGTTTCATTTTGGTAAAATTTTAGCACTGGACAAATTTCTATTTAAGTTGTTCAATGACCTAATTTTAGTATACACACAATTAAAATATTAAGACTAACATATTGGTAACTTTCCATTTCTCTTCAAAACTCACTTGTGCATATCCACTGCACGCCGACAGATATTTTTCACTTGATGGATGCTTTGCTGTATATCTAGACTGTAATATTGATGTTCCCAGTAATTGCAGATTCCTCATAGTACTGTGCGGAAACTGCTGTCAACTTTACCTCCTTCAGATTCCAGTATATTCCGTGTTGATTTTCGTTCTACTCATGTACATTATCTTAATAACTTGGAAGAAGATGCTAAGTACAAACGGTGGAGGAGCAATCTAAATGAGGTTAATTAATCTTTGATTTTAAAACTAGACTATGATTATTTTCAAATTATCCTTGTTGTAAATTTTCATCTGAAAATGATTTATTTTTTATTTTATTTAGATCTTGATGCCAGTCTTCCCTGGGCAGCTACGTTACATCCGCAAAAATCTTTTCCATGCTGTTTTTGTTCTTGACCCAGCAACCAGATGTGGTCTTGAGGCAAGTTTATTTCCTAAAGCTTTTGATATTTTCACATTGTTCTTTGTATGTATTTTCACATGAAATCCCTCATTACATTGCTTATTGTTTGGAACCTTGCAGTCTATTGATATGATCATTTCCTTGTATGAGAATAATTTTCCTGTGAGATTTGGGGTTGTGCTGTATTCTTCAAAGTACATCATGCAGCTAGAGAATCATTCTACCAAAGAGGATGGTGACAAATTTGAGGAGGATGCATCGGATATGGTAGTTTTTACCTTTTAGCACGCGTGTGTGTATAGGTTTAACTGGCAAGTTTATGATACATTGTTTTTGTCTGTTCTTTTTTCAGATCATACGACTCTTCAGCTATATAAAGGAGAACTATGATATTCAAATGGCTTTTGAGTTTTTGAGCAATGTATGAATTTCTATTGATTACTAGTTATCTTCTGTTACTTTGTTTCTATGACCTTGCTGTACTTTGTTTAGATTAAAAAGTTTCGTATACAAGTATTACATGACTGAAATCTAATTTGTCAATTTTGAAATTACCTAAGTTCCAAATTTGAATCTGGCAAGTTGCCTGGTTTCACGAAAAAGTACAAATTGTCACCCTTAAGATTCACATTACTTCGTTTTTTCTCCCTTGCCTATAACCACAAAATTTCTAGCAAATCACTAAATTTCAAATTCAAGGGTTTACTAAAAGAGAAGTCATGAACCTAGTGTCCAAGTATTTCACAGCCTCTTAAGTTGTTTCACCCCCTCCCCATTAATAGAGAGAAAATAAGGATTAAAAAAATACTAACTTGTTCATATATGGATGAAAATGAAATGACTATATCATAGATAAGCTTTCTGTCTATGCATGCTGACATTGTTGAATTTGCAATTCAATTGAATGAACAGTTTTCTACATATTTTGTAGGTTAACAAATTACATAGTGAAGCCAATAGTCATGCAGATGGTGCTCTTGAACTGCACCATGTTGAAGAAGCTTTTGTGGAAACAATATTGTGAGTTTTGCAGGACTAATATATTGACCAGTGTGCTACTGACGTAACTCTAATATGGCACTTCTATTCTTTTCCAGTAACATTCTGTGTTTTTATTTATTTATTTATTTATTTATTGTGTATAGACATTGATTAAATGTTCTCGCCATTTTTCTGTAGACCTAAAGTAAAGTCCCCGCCTCAAGAGATATTACTAAAGCTGGAGAAGGAGCAAAAGTTGCAGGAATTGTCACATGAAAGTTCCATGCTTGTTTCTAAGCTTGGTTTGTCTAAGCTTCAGTGTTCTCTGTTAATGAATGGGCTTGTTATTGATCCGAATGAGGTAATGATCTCTTGAATATTTTATCTACCTCATCATATTACTTGCAAAATTCTATAATTTTTAATATTTCTGCATTTCCTTTTTGTTTCCTTTAATAGTAGGCGCATACCTCAATTTGCAATGTTTATTCTTTCTGAGGTAGATGGCATAAAAATTATTGGCTTCATTGTAAATGGTTTTTTAATTAAAAAATTAGAATATTCTTATTTTTTAATCACCAATGGTTAAATGCACCATTTTACTGAAGTGCACCGTGCGTTTTGGGTTGATTGTGTGTGCTCTCAACATTGTTTTCAAGTGTGTCCAGCCTACTAGTTATAAATAATTGATGTCTTGTCATGATGGAGTATTTATAGAATAAGCTGTTCTGTCACTTATATATATATATTTCAACTGATTTTATCAGGAGGCTCTATTAAGTGCCTTGAATGATGAGACTCAAAGAATTCAGGAGCAAGTGTACTTTGGACAAATAAACTCTCACACTGATGTATTAGATAAGTTCCTATCAGAAGCTGGTATTCAGCGCTATAATCTTCGGGTATAGTATTCTAAAAAGTTTAGTTCTGGAAACTTGTGCAACGATGTGTGACTAACCTATTTCTTATTGGTGTAGATTATTTCTGATAACAAACCAAGGTTCACATCTCTATCTGGGTTTATTTTTGGAGAGGGACTGAATGACATGGACTACTTGCATTCTCCTGGAAGTAAGTTGTTGGAGTGTTGGAATCAACAAGTTCATTCTTACTGTGGTTCTTTCCTCTTAACTTGTGGGTTCTGTTTTATCCAACTTAGCAATGGATGATTTGAAGGCCGTGACACATCTTCTTGCTGTTGATATCACTTCATGGAGTGGGATGAAATTACTTCGCCATGGCTTACATTACCTGGTTGGTATTGTTTTGCATATCTGTTGAAAGTTCTTGTTCTTTTAAAGTCTTTTTTCCCGCTAATGCCTATCATGAGTTGGACCTACTAATTCAGTTCTTTTAAACGTATTTGATGTTTTTTTGCATGCTATGCTACAGATAGAAGGGTCTGAAGATGCTCGTGTAGGTATTCTGTTTAATGCTAATCAGAGTACAAATCAGTTTAGCCTCCTTTTTGTGAAGGTTTTTGAAATTACTACATCCTCGTATAGGTTTGTTTCTAATTTGTGAAAGTGGTTGACTTTTAATAGATTGATCAGTATTTGATTCTCCGTAGTTTTGTGAACTCCCTTCAAAATTTTAATTATGGTATTTATATCGGTTGTGGGAATGCATGGTTGTAAACAGCCATAAGAAGAATGTATTGGACTTCTTGGATCAGCTCTGCTCACTCTATCAGCAGAAATACATCCATACATCGGCTGTTGAAGTTGATAGTACTCAAGCATTTATTGATAAGGTCTCTGAGCTTGCTGAAGCTAATGGGTTACCTTCTAAGGTCTACGGATCTGCCCTTTCAGAATTTTCTGCTGGTGAAGTGAGGAAGCGTTTGAGTAAGGTACTTCTGGTTTCTTTGCCATTTAAAGCAGTTTGGTGCGTGTCAGACCCATCTCTGCTCCCCTGCTTCTCTTACTTTTACCTTTTCCCATTCGATCCTAGTACCTCAAAATCATTATCCGCTTCTCCCTTCATCTACTTATTCAGTGGATATTTGCACAGTTCAGACTCAATCCGAGCCTTTCACTGACATTTTTGTTTTTGTTTGCTAATCATAAAAAGTTTGGATTAATGAGGCTTCTTGTTATCAGGTGGAAAGTTTTTTGTATCGGGCACTTGGTTCTGAATCTGGTGTCAATGCTGTCTTCACTAATGGAAGGGTAAGACTGCCTTAGTCTCTTTGGTTATTTTGTAGTATATTCAGTCTCCTGAGTTTATATGTTTTTCCCCCCTTCCCTTCAAGCTTGATTAACTTTCCCTCTGTCAGTCCTCCTGTGTTAACCTTAATATTTATGTTTAATAGGTAACTTATCCTATTGATGAAGGCACATTTTTTAGTGCTGATCTGCATCTTCTTGAATCAATAGAGTTTAAGCAGAGGACAAAGCATATAGTGGAAATTATTGAAGAAGTGAAATGGCAGGATGTTGACCCAGACATGCTGACAAGGTTTCTTGATCTTGCTCTTTCTGTTTTGAACTTTTGGTCATTGCTTGATGTCTCCATAGCTATCATCTTCCCATCGTGCATGTTGCTTGGTATGAAACTATGAATATGAAAGGTGAACAATTTCCAGTATACGTGGATTGCACCAGTTATTTTGTTGATGCAAACAATCACTCACTGGCTTGAATCACATGAAGGTTATCAAATCAAGGCCAGCATTGTGGAGGCCACATAAGTTATTTGATATTCTGTACAACATACTA
This sequence comes from Nissolia schottii, assembly GCA_003254905.1. Lineage (NCBI taxonomy): Eukaryota > Viridiplantae > Streptophyta > Magnoliopsida > Fabales > Fabaceae > Nissolia > Nissolia schottii. Next base: position 606,804 of record QANU01029220.1, read on the forward strand.
CATGATGACTTAGACACAAGAATAATTTAGGAGGAGTGCAAGTTTAACAACATTTTGATGGGCTGTTTGTAGTCTGTTTATGTTCTCTCGAGTCCCTGGGTAGAAATTATATTTTAAGTTAAAAGCTTGTCCATGCTGAGATTTTGTTTAATTGGTATAAGAAATCATTATATGCATGTAGCATTTATTATTTCTTTTTTTCTTTGTTTTTTGGGAAATGTCAGATAATATTTGTAAAGGTTTTATTTACTTATTTATTTATTTATTTTTAATATTTGTCCATCTTTATCTGTTTTCATGACAATCCTTTAATCTTTCCTTATGTTGTTTGCAGCAAATTCATTAGTGATGTTGTCATGGCCATATCATCTTCAATGGCTATGCGGGAACGGAGTTCTGAAAGTGCTCGTTTTGAGATTCTGAGTGATCAACATAGGTAGTTTTAATTAAAGTGTACCTCATGTTCATAGTTGTAAATTGTGCTTGACTTTATCATCTCTTTTCTCTTTTGAGGTTTCTCATGCTTAGGTTGCTGACTTAAGATTATATGACATTAATATTCTTCTGTGCAGTGCCATTCTTTTGCCTGATGAAAATTCTAGCATTCATATTGATGCGGTTCTTGATCCTTTAAGTCCAACCAGCCAGAAATTGTCTGGGATTCTTCGGGTTTTGTGGAAATACATTCAGCCCAGCATGAGGATTGTACTGAATCCATTGGTTCGTTGATATCTTTAGTTCTACTTCTGTTTATAACTATAAAAAAAATTTGTTTTTCCACTGTGTAACGTTACTTTTTCAATAGTCTTCTTAAGCCTTTCAGTTTTGGATCAAAATGATAAAGGTGAATAGAGAATTTTTTCTCTTTGACCTCAAATGTGACATTTGGCTTTTATAGATCCTTGACCTTGTGTTGCATTGCCAAACATGTGGGATTTTCTTCAACTACAAGCTATATTTTCTTTTACTATACTGCCAACACAATGCACCTACAAAATCATTTTTTACATTTCATTTTTGATAGAACCGATATTGAATGTATTTTTTTCCCATTTTGTGCCAGAGTTCCCTTGCTGATCTCCCTCTGAAGAACTACTACAGATATGTAGTACCAACTATGGTAAATCTCACACTTAGTTATTAGAATTCCACAAGACATTTGCTGTTTAGTTTCTTAGGTTTTTATTACTTTTACAGGATGACTTTAGCATCACTGACTCTTCAATACATGGCCCAAAAGCATTTTTTGCCAACATGCCCTTGTCGAAGACTCTCACCATGAATCTTGATGTTCCTGAACCCTGGCTTGTTGAGCCCGTAATTGCTGTGTATGTATTGTCCTTAACTTTTATTACATATAAAGCCATTCATGAGCCTTAACCTAGCACACCAAAAAGCTTATTCTGTTAAGTACTAGACATAGTACCATAAAAGTTTAAGCTGTTAGGCCGAGGATAATGAATGGTTTTGTGTCTAATAGAATTACCTGTTAATTTGCTTGTTCCTTGATTCACCTTTATTTTCTGTCTACTTGCTTGAAATTAGAGAAGGTTTAAGACAAGGTGTGTGTGCCTATATTCAGAATAAATCATATTGACAGTCCTCTCCCTCATTTTAGAATTTTAGCATAACTATTGCCTCGTGTTAAGTCACTGTTGTTCTTGTTAGACCATGCTAATACCATGTTTGATGTTATTATTTTGTATCGCAAAATAATCCTTATCTTTGATTGATTTGAATGAACACTTTTTAAACTGTAAAATGATGTGAACTGTGAAGAATAACAAAGGAATGTGGCATTCAGGGATTCTAAACTTGGGTTTGTTTCATAATTAGCTGAAGGTACCGACTTTGAAACATATAACAAATCAAGTTAAATTGATTACGAGTATAAATGAATGCTGTGTTTTTTTGCTACTAATAAGGTAAATCCCTTTGTTATTTATGAAACAAGAAGGGAAATAGATGCAATTTTTTTTAGCTTGAGGGAGGTCTGCTTCGTTTACTTTAACATGTATTCTGTATTTGTGTGTGTAATTAATACTTTTATGGGTTTTGAAATTTTGATAGTCTCTAGTATCAATTTTCATGTTGCAGTCATGACCTCGATAACATTCTGCTTGAGAACCTCGGTGACACAAGAACATTGCAAGCGGTTTTTGAACTTGAAGCTCTTGTCCTCACAGGTAAAATTGCATTTTATTTATTACAATTATAAGCTGTTGATTGTTTGTGATATTGTCAATAAATAGCATTAATTTTTTCTATGAATCTTTTGTCATTTCTTATCAATTGTACAACTAATCAGGTCATTGCTCTGAGAAAGATCATGATCCTCCTAGAGGTCTTCAGCTGATCCTTGGAACCAAAAGCGCACCCCATTTAGTTGATACCCTTGTGATGGCCAATCTTGGCTATTGGCAAATGAAAGTCTCTCCTGGGGTTTGGTTCTTACAGCTTGCTCCTGGTAGAAGTTCTGAGCTCTATATTTTAAAGGAGGATGCTGATGGAAGTCTGGACAAACAGTCATCAAAACTCATTACTATTAATGATTTACGGGGTAAAGTAGTTCATATGGAAGTAGTGAAAAGAAAAGGCAAGGAGCGTGAGAAATTGCTGATTCCTGACAGTGATGAAGATACACGAGATAAGAAGAAAGTAAGTGCTTGTTATTTTGAAGTTTTATTTTGATTAAAAAAAAGTGCAAAGCCTCACAGATTTCTTTGATATTTTCATAGGAAAGTAGCTGGAATTCCAACATACTAAAATGGGCTTCTGGCTTCATTAGTGGCAGTGAACTATCTAAAAATACTGAAAGCAGTTCTCAAGTGAGTTTTATTTTATTTCTTCATCCTGTCCCTTATGCATGAAAATCTTGCTTTAGAGACTCTTAAGATATCAATTATGATCGAACTTGGTGTGGTGTCATAATTTTTTTTATTTCATTGATGTTGAGTTTATGCATCAATGCTTTGAAATTGAATTATGTAATGCTTTGCATGAGATAGCTGGGGTTCTAGTTGTTGAATGGCAAGACCACTGTTATATTGCCTTTGATGCATCCAACTAATTATATGTATTATTATCAAAATATGTGCTAAATCTTGGAGTATTTTTTGGCTCCCTACCTTTTTCTCTTTAAGCTTATATATACTCCATTTTCAATGTTGTAATGGACCGAACATATAATAGGATAAAGGAAGGGATGGACGGCATGGAAAAACCATTAATATCTTTTCAATTGCTTCAGGACACTTGTAAGTTGTTCTCTTGTTTTATCCTGGTATTATGATTTGTTTTGAATCATGGCAAAAGTCACTTCTTTTTCCCATATATTTGCTTTCACTTTTGACCTTTAATATTTTTTCATTCCTTTGAATTTCAAGAGTTAAAGTCTTTTTCCTTGATTCAAAATCTGTCAGATGGACCTTCATGTGGTCATGGCATGGCGAAAACCATGCATGGCAGAAAGATATGATGGCTTCATGTTAGAGTTTTACTTTATATAGTCACAAATGCAACCGTCACTTTATTTGTTTTGTTTTTTTGGTAGGTATGAACGCTTTCTGAAGATCATGATTCTAAGTGTTCTAAAGAATACCCACCGTCCGGTTAAATTCTGGTTCATAAAGAACTACCTCTCTCCTCCTTTTAAGGTTATACATTCACACAATATATGCTTCAATATTTATTCATCTGGGCATTGGAACTTTAAAGTAGAATATAATGAGTATTCTTAACACAGGATCTGATTCCCCACATGGCCCAAGAGTATGGTTTTGAATATGAACTAATCACATACAAGTGGCCTACATGGTTGCATAAGCAAAAGGAAAAGCAGCGGATAATTTGGGCATATAAAATCTTATTCCTAGATGTCATCTTTCCCCTTTCCTTAGAGAAGGTATCATGATTATCTTCTGCATCAAACTCTCTTCCGTTTCATCGTCCTCTACACATGACATTGACAAGGATGGTGCTTAATAAAAAGGAAAAGCCCAAGTTATAATGTGTGTTTAAACTCTGCCAATATTTTCAGGTCATTTTTGTGGATGCTGATCAGATTGTCAGGGCTGACATGGGAGAACTCTATGACATGGATTTAAAAGGAAGACCTCTGGCATACACTCCATTTTGTGATAATAATAAGGAGATGGACGGATATCGATTTTGGAGACAAGTAAATGGCACTGATGATCTTCTATTTATAATTTATTGTGCTACTTCATTGTTACATGAACTCTTGGTTTGCAATGTTTCATCATACCCATACAATTATACACAGACGCCACACTGGATGCTAAACTTCTGTTCACTTCATTTTTGTGTCATAGGGTTTTTGGAAGGATCATTTGCGGGGAAGACCATACCATATCAGGTTAGTGACTACTTTCTTGATACTCTTGCCTAAAACGATTGACTTTATGGAAGGTCATCTCTATGGTTGTTGATTCTATTCCTTTTTGCAGTGCTTTGTATGTTGTTGATCTGAAGAAGTTCCGAGAGACTGCAGCTGGAGATAATCTTAGAGTTTTCTATGAAACCCTTAGCAAGGATCCAAATAGTTTAGCCAACTTAGATCAGGTAAGAGGTTTAGTCATAGTTTTCCTTTGTTTGTTTATTTATTTAGTTAGGAAAGTATCGCATAAAAGATTATGAATGGTTGAATGGTTTTCCATTTTTGTTTTTATTTTCTGTGGTGTCAATTGCATTGACCAAACACTGGACTTTGAGTGAAATCTGAATAATTGTTTCATAGAATTACTGAAAAAGGCTTATTACTTAAATGTATGATACAAGAGCTATAGATTTTTTTTTAGTGTTTTTATTTATTTATTTATTTATATTTTGCTGAAATTTGCCTTCAATGGTTCAGGATCTTCCTAATTATGCTCAGCATACTGTGCCCATTTTTTCTTTGCCACAAGAGTGGCTATGGTGTGAATCATGGTGTGGTAATGCTACAAAATCCAGGGCAAAAACAATTGATCTGTGCAACAATCCCATGACAAAAGAACCCAAGCTTCAGGTGAATATTTGCTGTTAGAAATTTTTTTTCTTTTGTTCGTACTCACGTCATATCATTGCTGATGTTTTTGCAGCTCCTCTTCGTCTTCTATATGTACTTGTTAACTTATCTATACTTTGATCTTCAGGGCGCTAGACGAATAGTTTCTGAGTGGCCAGACCTTGATTTGGAGGCAAGAAGATTCACTTCACGAATCTCAGGTGATGATCAAGAACCTATGCAATCCCCTGATCAATCAACAGATTTGACGAGCAAAGATTCTCCAAAAGAGAACTTGGAATCCAAGGCTGAGTTGTGAAAACGATAATAGAAATGTTTTTGCTCCCGTTCCTTGATGCAGCTTGGCACCATATGGCGTCATGATATCTCTCTTACCAAGGATGGCTTGCCAGTTTTCCATACACAATAACAAGTAACAACAGTGAAATGCAATGAAGATTTGCCTTCTCTGTCGGGCAATACCTGGGTCACAAAAGAGATTTTGATTAGAGAGATGTTAGTAAATTTTAATTGACTTCAATTACAATCATTGTGAACATAGTTAGCTATCCTTTGCCATTAATCCTATTTTAAAGAATATGAATCTTTTGAATAGGGAAGAATGTCTGGAATTTAGCAGTGCCAAATGCAAGGCAGTGGTAGTCTAACTTTATTTCTCATTACATCTCTCTGCTTCTCTGTCTTGCACTAGGTTCATGCTGCCACATTCACATAATTAAGGTTAGGGCTGGGAGGAAATAATATTTTGAACATATTTTGTTCCCCTCCCCCCCACTTTGTTTCATTCCTGTTATAGGGAAAAATTGCAATTTACCACCCCCTTAACGTTATGTGCATTTTATTTGAGTTTTAAAATGTACAAATTGATTTGGTAACGTTTTATAATAGTGCATTTTATCCTCTTATATATGATACGCAAGTTGCCTTTAAACAAATTTTGAACACTCTTTAATCTTGAAGGACATAGCAAAATGGGGCACTAAGGAACTTCGACTTAAGTCTTGTCCTTCAAGTAAACGCATCTTTGCATCAGGGACGGATCTAGGGGATTTGCTGGGGTCGCCCCTCAATCTATAAAATTTCTATATCAGAGACAGACTTAGAAGGGTTTATGGCAAAATAAGCTTTTGGTTCACAACCAATTTAAAGCAGGTGCATTTTATGACACTGGTGGCTATCGTAATACCCCACTTATTTGGTACTATTCAATGGTACCCCAAAACTTGACACTCAATTACAATATTGCCATCACATTGCTTTATTTGAAGTTTTTAAAAATTACAAAAAGAGACATTATCTTTATTTTGTTTGCAAACAAGTCCTTAGAATAAGATGAGATAAGGTGTTTATTTTTTTATTTTGAGTGGAGTAAGGTAGAAGTTAGATAATAACTTCCTACAGTTGTGTGATAATAGATTATGTATGATAATAGTAGCTTTAATTATATAATGGTTAGGTAAGTATATAATTAGGTTATGTTTATAATGGTAAAGGTCACCTATAAATAGGGCGGTTAAAATGAGCCTAGCCGGCGAGCTTGACCCGTTTACCCTATTAAATGGATAGACCAAACGTATAAAATCTAGCATGCGAATGGCAAAAGCTCATTTAAGCCCAGCCCATTTAACTCACGGGCCAAACTAGCCCGTTTAGTATTAACATAAGCATGACTCGCAAACTATCACGTTTACATACATAAATTGACCGACTAAACATACAAAAGTTAGCCCACAAATAGTAAAAGTCCATTTAGACCTAACACATTTAAACCGCAGATTAGTTGGGCCTAAACAGGTCAGGCTAGCCCGTTTGACAACCCTACCTATAAAGTTGGATAAAAAAAGTTATTTCTTGTCGTTGTATCGTAGATAGTGTTACCTGTTATGCTTTGAGGTACACGCAATGTCTATCTGTAAGCACCAGCCCCTGAAAAAAACATCGGGCTCTCTTTTTTTTTTTTTGATGGTTATTGGGCTCACTGTTTTCATAATTTCACTAGCACCCCCAAGTAGTCACTAGTACCGGCAAACTAGCTCGATACCGGAAATCTCTTATTTACTTTTCGTTGACCCAAATTGATTTGCCAAACATTTCTGGTTTCTTTACCGTTAACGAGCAACGTTTCCATTCTTCTCATTTGAATAATTTCTTGCTTCTTTTCTCTATTGCACTCCACAGTCACCATCACATAAACCCGCATCATCATTGAATTTCAACAGAGGATAATGGCCTCTCTCGTGACATGTTTTAACCCTTGTGACATTTCTGTTTGATGGCGTTGTAGTAGGAGCCAATGGCATTGTAGAACCACTCGGAGACTTTATCAACTACATGGTCAACCACGTCAGAGAACTGCTTCTTCATTATCCTAGGCCTCTGCATCCGTTGCTTAAGCAAGCAGTTTTTTTGTTTGTCTTTTAACCTGGTGGTCGACAATGTAGTTGATAATCTATAATGCCATTGGCTCCTACTACATCGCCATCAAACCTATTAACATCAAATACAAATAGAAATGTCACAAGGGTTACAGGGATGTCACGAAAGAGGGCATAATCCTCTGCCAGAATTCCAATGATGATATGATGGTCACCATGGAAGAAAAGAAAAGAAACAAGAAATGATTCAAATAAGTTGCTCACTAACGATAGAGAAAATGAAACAAACCAAAAATGTTTAACAAGAATTGGTGACAAATCAATTTGGGTGAAGGAAAAGTAAATAAAAGATTTTCAGTGGGATGGTGAAGAAAGAAAATTTTTGGATTACTAGGGCGGGCGCTAATGAAATGGAGAGTAATAACAGTGAGCTCAATAACATAAAAATAAAAAAATGAGAGCCCGGTGTATTTATTTATTTTTGGGTCAGAGGGTGGAGGAAAAAAGTTCTACATGGACTACTAGTTGGGAGTGCTTCTGAAATGGGAAAAACAATGAGCCCAATAACCAAAAAATGAGCCCATTTTTTTGACAAGAAATAACTTTTTTATAGGTGACTTTTACCCTTATAACCACAACTTAATTATATACTTACCCAACCACTATATAATTAAAACGCTACTATTATCATAGTTATTATCTAACTTCTATCTGATTCCACTCCACTGTATCTCGTCTTATTCTAAAGACCTTTTTTTGCAAATTTTTTGTGATTTTTTAAAAACATTAAATCCACAGCCCCGAGCCCTAACCATCAGCATACCTGAAACTGAAAGTAACCAATTTGGAAGAAAAACCAAACAGAACCCGCGAATCAGAAAACAGAGAACAAACCCACAAATCGGCCACCCAATCCCTCACCACCGAAACCAAATCCTAAGCCCCAAATGACACACCCTCAGAACCCAGAACCCTAACCACCCACACAAAACCACCACCATTGACACACATGCAACATCGAAACCGGAACCAAGAGAGAAGAGAGACAGCTCTGAGATCGACAGAGGGAGATGAGATCGGGAAATGGAGATCGGGAGAGGAAGAGCGAAAAACAGAGCAAATAGGGAGTAAGAGAGATCCAAGAGCGGGAGTCCTGGACGGAGGGGGGAAGGGCGTCTCGCCACCGCCGGCGATCTGCCATGGCGGTGGCAGTCCCTTGAGGCCGCGAGAGAAGGAAACCAGAGAGCAGCGAGTGAGAGCTTGAGGGCGAGGGAGCCGTGAGAGGGTTGAACCCGAGCGGAAGGCGGAAGAAGCGTGGCCACCGCCAGCGACCCGCTGTGGCGGCGTCACCGGTTGCAAGAAAGAGGGAGAGGGATATCGTGTGAGAGAGATGAGAGCAGAAAGAGAGAAGAGAGAGCAAAAGAAAAAGAAAGAAAAGAGAGGAGAGAACAGTGGACGTAGAGAGAGAGAGATAGATGTTTTATTATTATTATTATTATTATTATTAATTTTGGGCCAGCCGAAGTACTTGGTCCTGTTTGAATTTCTTTCTTTTTTCTGTTTTTGTTTTAGGTTTCAGTTGGGTTGGTCCATGTGGTTTTCTGCAAATTCATTTTCTTTATTTCTTTTTTTGGTCTAACAAAGTTGTTGGGCCAGAACATTTATTTTGTTAGTTTTGTTGTTTTGTTTGGTCAACATTGGGCCAAAATTCTTTTATTTTATTTTGGGTTAAATATATTTTTAGTATCTATAAAATTAAAAATTTTGTATTTGGTTCCTAAAATTTTTTTGTTAGGAATTAGTTCTTGAAATGGTGGTGCCACGTGGCAAATTTAATAGTCACATCATCACTTAACGTCTCCTTCTAACGACAGAGACTAAAACCTACAAAAGGAAAATTTCAGGGACTAATTTCTAACAAAAAAATTTTCAAGGACCAAATACAAAATTTTTAATTTTACAGGGACTAAAAACATATTTAATCCATTTATTTTTATGTTAAAAAGTTTTATTTGAAGTTCCCTTTTTACCCTTCTAAATAAATAAGATCTATTAACATGTAATTTCATAGTATTTTATGATAATAATGCTAATATCATGCTTAATTTTCTTACTATGTATGTGTGTGTGTAATAGTAATATATTTAGCAGTACAAAAGCAATTCCAATGGTTTAAAATGTTCAAAGTTTTATATTGCCAATGTTTGTCAAGATACCCTCAGGATATGTGAGAGAACTCATACCCTTAAATCTCACCTACGAAATCTTTAGCCACCTCTTCCTTCATTCCGTTAAGCCAACAACCAAACCCGAAGTCTGCATGATTAAAGCACCTTCAATAGATCATTGCTTGCCCAAGTTCCAGCGTTGGAAGACTTAGGTGAATTTCTCGCAGTTTGTTGCCTAGTAAATTGATGTGCACCTCTTTTGAGACTTATGCTGTGGGTAGATCATTATGTTTACAGTTATTTTCCTATATTATTATGATATATCCATTTTGATGATAGAGTTATGAAACTTTGAACTAAATTGTAATTAAGAACTCTGTTTATAAAAGAACCATTTTCGAACGTTACACTCGGGACGAGACCTATGATTATTAATGCATGAAATTGAAATTCTGCATTTTAAAATTATTGTTGTTGGAAATTACTGATTTGGAAGAAAAGCCCAAGGGACGTTTACTCTGATTAAATGGTTTGGAAGCATACTACTGTTAGAAATCTATAATATGAAAATGATTTGGAATCATACTACTTTTCTAGAAATAATTTTGTGGATAAGTTAAGGCGTTGGACATGGTGCACCACGATGATATTGTGGTATATGTTCGTCGCTAGTAAGAGACAGATCATACTAGTTCAGAACATTGAAGTCAATGTTGTTGGTTCGTGTTGAGTGTATGTTAGAGTAACAACTTTAACAGGTTGTTGAGAATTGTGACATCGTGGGACTTTAAATTTTTTAATGATGTTTATTTTAAATGTGAGAGAACGTTAATAAGATAATGAATAATTAGTGGAGTGCAATGGAAAAAGTTTAAAGAAATTTTAGCAAAAAATTTCCTCCAAAACTAGTGCTAGAAAAACATAAAAAAATTTAGTTGATATAGATAACATAAATGTGTCAAGTCGAAGAAGTTATGAATTGTATTTCATATATATCTATATATATTTAATTTCTAAAGGTCTCAGATTAAATTGAAACATAATTTTTAAATTTACTTTTCTAAAGTATAGGCTTATCATGATGTTCTATGTTTTTTTATAAAAAAAATTGAGTATAGAACAAATAAAATTAACTTACTTAAAAAATTAAAGAATACAATTAGCATAAATATAAAATACTCGCAACAAAATTCGCAACAAAGTAAATTTGCAAGAAATTTTGCAGCTAAGTAATTCACAACGAAAACTACAGCAAGAAAAAAATGCAACAAAATTAGCATGAAAGAAAATTCGTAAGAAAATGCAAAGCAAAGTAAATTACAGGAAAATTTGCAGCAAACAAATTCACACCAAAATTCACAACAAATTAAATTTGCAACAATGCAAATCAGCCAGAAACTTTGCAACTAAATAATTCACAAGAAAATTCACAGCAACAAAATTTGCAGCAAAGCAAATCCACAATAAACTTCGCAGCTAAGTAATTCGCAACATAATTCGCTACACAAAAATTTCCAACACAATTTGTAACAATTTTTTTTTTGCAAAAAAATTGGCAACATAGCAATTCGCAAGTAAATACTCAATAGCGGAAATTCTTAGGTAAATTTGCAAAAAAAAAAAAAAATCCGCAAGTAAATTCGTAGATGTCGTTTCATGGGGATTTAGCTATGAAAATCGTGTTCATCAAACATTTTAATTTTTTTTTGATGATTTGCAAAATTATTTGCGGATCTGTTACAAACAAAATATTTCTCAATAAAATTCTCAAGTAAATATTTTTCGCCATGTCGATGGAAGTTACTTGCGAATTTTGCTACAAATTTTGAAGTTTGCAGCAAAAAGTCCATTAGCTTGCTTAAAGGCAATAATTCGCAGCATAAGTTATAGATATTACCCAAAAAAAATTCATAGATAAATTTCGCAGCTATTTTGATATTTTTTTTTAGTAGTGATTCTCTTGACACTAATAGAGTGAATAAGCAAAGCTTTTCAAGCTTGCCATGAACAGCATGTATAACAAACAGAATTAGTTTAGTTAAATAACATTTATGTTAGTTTCCAATTAGTTGTGAAGCTTGCAATCCAAGCTACCATGTATGTATATATATTGAGCAAATTGCTCCAATACAATTTGAGAATTCTTTTTCAATTCATTCATAGATTTATGAGACACCATGGAGACAAACGTTGATCAATAGGAACCCACTCTATGTTGTGCCTTGTTGATAAGATTACTGGCAACATATTAAGAAGTGGGTTGCTTGCTCAGAAGGCAGAACTGCCATTATTTTTGCGGTTTCATATTTTCCTCATTTATAGTGAAAACTAGCTATTTCAAATTACTACTACTAGTAGTAGTAAGTAGTATATGAGCAAGTGGGTAATGTGGAGAACGAATAAGTACGAAAAAAATCTTATATTCCTAAGGGAGCCAAGAATCGATTCTACAGGAAGTAAGAAAGAAAAAAAAATATCACTTTTCTTGCCTTCAATCGATTTTGTTGCCCCTTGACGTATTTGTAAGCACGTTGCAAGTTACATGTATCTATTCTAACCAATTTTTTGATTAAATAATGACATATTAATACATATTTTTTTTGAGATAAGTGTATATTTTTAATTTTTAAATTACTCATTTTAAAAAAATGTTGTCCACATTTACTCATTTAATTAGAGAATTGAATGTAATAGATATAACAAACTTAATTCTTGTCCATCAAATAAGTCATTTGTGCATGCTTTGGTTCTTTGTTCTGCTGCTGGCTCACTGCCACCACACCAACAAGAGAGCTTTTGAAACTATAACCTTTAATAGTGAAGAGATTCTATTGATTTTTCTCACTATTATTATCTTGACATTGTGTAGAGATTCTGCATTTGATAGAGGTTGAACCCTTGCACGAGTAGAAGTGTGGAACAAACAAAGAACATTGTGGTTTAAATCAAAGTTACTGGCAGCCATAGTGGACTCATTATGCTCCTTAGTCAGCACCCAAGACTAAATCATTATTGTTTTCCATGGAAGACAAATGAGTATTGAATTTGCAACGAAATGAGGTTTCTACAATAAAAGGAATTTCATAAATCAAATACATATACTATAGTTTATATTCATTGAAAAGTAAAAAAAAAAATTATTAGATGTTGGCACTGGGTCTCTAGATCGATCACTGAGATTGTGACTCCCACTATTGCAAGAAATTTCTCAGAAAAAATGCATTATCGAATTGAAAGTTGTCGTTATTTTAAGACTACCTTTTTTCTTTGATGAAATAAAAAAATGGATTAAATACGTTTTTAATTCTTAAAAAGTTATAAATTTTGTGTTTTTAACCCAACTTGATGGTAGGAACTAAATCCTACCCAAAAAAAAAATTTGTTAAGACTATTTTCTAACAGAAAATTTTTTATAGGCAAAACATAAAATTTGTAATTTTTTAGGGGCCAAAAACATACTTAACCCAAAAAAATAAAAGGATCATTTAGTACTTTATTTATTATTATTGTGATAGTGTCTTAAGATTAAAGGGCTTAACATTTTTTATTAAACATTACTTAAACGTACTTCTTTTTTGCTTTAAGTAAAAACATTAATTATTAGAACATGTAGATATTAATCTTTCACATATTATTCTGAAGAAGAGATTCTCTCACTAATTATGTTTTTGGAGTTTAAACATTAACTTTTTTTATAAAAATAAAAAATAAAAAAATAAAAAAAGAAGAAAGTTTGAGTCGTTCAGTGCACTATCACAGTAATTCCTCATTCATGCTAAATATACTTCTTTTAAATGTTCATCACACTTTAAATATCCGTTGGCTTAAGAGGATTTATAATATATTCACTTTAATTTTCAGTTTAATAATTTGGAAACAGAAGGAAAAATATGTAGACATGATAATTATGAGCACAGAGAAAATATGCTGCGTGTGTGCAACATCTTAACATTATTTTTTGATGTTGGAAGAAGGGTCCCAAAGAAAGTGGAGAATTATTAAATCTGTGAATTGTCATTGTTGCTAGATTCGGTCCTCAATATCTTATCATAAAAATTACAGGACCAATACTTTACGTGACTACATGCAATCCTTTCTTTTCCTTTGCGCAAAAACGGAAGAAAACAATCAGGTAAAGTAAATAAATGTTACCTCAGCTGGTAAGTGGTAACATCTACTGAAAAAAAATATATATTTAATTTTCTTTTGTTGTCCACGAAAATATTATATTATATGACTTCATAATTTTTTTAATAGTTGATATTGGTCCCACTAAAAAAAAGAAAAGTCGTTGCCACAATTCGCATGGCACCCTCTCGAGTCATAAATCATTTCGCTTTCAGATATCGTCCCAATTGGCAAGATGAGGTGACTAAATTTTATGGAAAACAAAAAAATCAAGAGAGTAATAGTCACATTTCCTTAGACATTAAATCCAATCGATCACATGTGAGCGCGTAACGAGTCATGACTTAAATATGTGAAAAAAAAAAAAAAACTCAACTTAAAATACTAACTAATTAAGTGAGAAAATTTTATAACTTACAATATTGTATAATTCGAAGAATAATTTTTCATTTCGATGGTCTGACGGTCATGTCAAGGGTCCAACAATGGCCTAACAAGGCCAACAGTGGTTAGTGACGGCCATCAGTAGCGGGGTATTTTCGACTCCAACAATAGTCTAGTGGTAGTCAGCAATGGTCCATTCATAATTTGGTGACAATGATGATTGTGATGGTTGTTCATTTAGGGTTTATAAGTAATTTAATCTTTTTATTATCAAAAATATTTTCTTCCCAAGCACCCCCCCTTTTTTTAAGGAGGATGAAAATAAATTTTGGACATTTTATTTATTTATGAGAATACTTAAGATTTTTTTTTTTCAAACCGAACATGTGAATGCCATTTTCAAACTCAGATTTAGGGTTTATAAACATTCTGCTAATCACTTTAGTTTAGTTACTTACTCACTATGTAGCTCATAACATTGTCACCTTAATAAATTCAATGAAAGCAGCATTATATTGATCTTATGTAACGCTGCTTTCAAATTTTTAGGATCAATTCAATTATAACGCATTTTTATAGTGTAAGATCAATGTAACGCTGCTACCCAACTATAAAAATGTGTAGGAAATCAATTCAATTAATAAAATGTAGATACAGTAATAAATACAACAATGATATTTGAATATCTTAAAATATGTATACACCTTGTCACTCTTTTGCAACACATCATGAGATTCACTTTATAAAAAGTGAGACCCATAATGTGTTGTAAGGGAGTGACAAGTTGTATACATATTTTAATATCTTCGAATATCACTTTTTTGTAATAAATAAGTGACAACAACATACCAACACAGGATATATTAGCTCCTAGCTACGTATTGGCTGTAAGATTGATAGTAAATGAGTTTGTTTGTTCTTTTCTTTTTTTTTATGGATGAAAGCTCAAGCCACCGAAAAGGAAGGGAAGCAGAGACAAGATACAGAGCACAAACAAATTTTTGGATAAACATAAATATAACATATCCTTCTTATTTGCATAAACAATAGACGTGAAAATACAAGGCGAAATTATGATCAAGACCCTTGGATCCACATCCAGCCAACCATAGGACCATGGTATTGCCATTCCAAAAGTAATTCCATCAAGGTAGAAGACATATGATTATGATGCCAAAGAGATCATACACTTTGCAATGCTTTCCAATTCCTTATTTTGGGAGAAATTGTGGATGAACGACTCTAGTATATAAGGAATTATTATACCATCCTTTTGTCTAGTAACCTAGCCTTAGCATAATATTATTGAATTTGTGATTCCAATTTGGCTTGAATTCTTGAAATACAACCTTGTTCCTGATCTACCGTAAGGACCAAACCACCACAAAAATCAAAGAAGTACAAAGTTTCGTGGCCTACATATATGTGTATGGTATGTTGCAAGAATTGATTCGAATTAAATATAATGGGACAATTTCTCTATGTTTCTATTTCACCGTTATTTTTGGATTTAAAACACAAAAGTTGCTAAAATAGTTATTTGATAAATAATCCAAATCTTTTTTTATTATTATTTTATATTGAATACAACTAATAATTAACTCTCTATTTTTGCCTACAGAAAGATTTAATGATTATTTGTATCCAAAATAAAAATAAAATTTTTTCAATTATTTTATCATAAAATTGTCTTCACAACTTTTGTGTGTTGAAACCCAAAAACAACAGTGATAACACAAACATAAAAAAATCTCCCTCATTATATTTATTTACCTGTATCGTGCCAAGAGATGAATTCTTGCAATATATTATGCACATAAATGTACGCCAAGATTCTTTTTACCTTCCTCTGACCGCATTAATTTGCAGCTGGTCACACACTTTGTACGTGTGTATACATTTCATTATTGATATTGTAGCTAAGTCCACCAAATATGTAACATCAGAAAATGATGTGCAATTATATCAAAAAGAAAGAAAAAATAGAGGGTATGAATGGGCACAAAGCACACGGATCTGCCACACCCACGAGGCCAATTTCAATGAGTCTTGAATTTGAATACATACATACATACATACATATACATACATATATACATATATATATTATGACCCACCATTTCTGCTTCAAGTTGATCTTATCTCACACAGTATCCTTCCCCTGTTGGTGCTTCCCTTATAACCATTTTGCTCTCAGCAATTGACGCTTTATTATTTGAGAGGGTCACTTCATTTACAAGAAATTTTTGTGTGCTCATGATCAGTTATATATTTCAAATCAGATAATAAATGATATTTTAGTTATAAATATTAAATAGTGAGTCATCCATTTATTTATTGAATTGTATAAAACACGGTTATGCGATAATTTCTTATTTACACATACTAGTCATTAGTACTACATGTGAGAAAATGCCGCCCCCCCCCCCCACTACCCTCCTACCACCACAATATTCAATATCATCACATCACACCATAAAAATTCTTTGCTCCTTTAATTTTATATATTGAAACTTGCCCTCTATTATTTTTGTTCCTTTTCTTTTCCTGTAATCAATTTTATACTCAGAATCTATTCTAAGACCCTCTAAGCTACCTCTTTTTCTGTCCCTCTTACCTACTACTTTCTACCAAGAAACTTATTGTGCCTTTGTGTAGAGAAGTAGTGAGAATGGAGAGGAATTTCAGTTCATATGATCCTCATCATCACTTAGCCTCTGGCTTGAAGAAGAGTAGTAACAAGCAGCACCATGATGGTGATGATTCAGGGGAAGATGATATGTCTCCATCATCTTTCAATCTGCAGAATGTTTCAAAGCTCATTCTTCCACCACTTGGTGTTTCCAACAACAACCCTCTTGACTCAAGAGGCTGGATCATTTCACCAGTGGATTCCAGATACAGGTACCAAAATCAAGATTTCCTAAACCCTCTAAGATCCTGCATGTTTAATTTTGAAACCACAAGGCATGTGTTCTTGGTGAATTAATCTTGGCACTTGCTACTCTGCTAGTAAAGCAATGTTCT
Source organism: Nissolia schottii (assembly GCA_003254905.1). Taxonomy (NCBI): domain Eukaryota; kingdom Viridiplantae; phylum Streptophyta; class Magnoliopsida; order Fabales; family Fabaceae; genus Nissolia; species Nissolia schottii. Next base: position 623,915 of record QANU01029220.1, read on the forward strand.
TTGTGAATTCTTGAAACTCATGAAGAAACTATAACTGGTCTTTGTGATCTCTTGATACTTATGCCTAATTCATAAGCATGTTCATAGCTACTGGGTTCTTTCATTTACTCGGCGTACCGCTTATTGTTCCCAGTTTCACATATTTGCATACCGAATAATTATCTCTAAGAAAATGTTTGTATTTTTCTTCTTGTATTTTTTCACAAACTGTTGCGAGTCTCAAAACAAACTACATATATCTATATCGCGTACCCGTTAACTACCAACATGTTCAATGGGCATGCTAGATTGTTTTATAACTCAACTCACAATAAAAAGTTCATCTCAAAAGACTAATTTACTATACAGAAAATTTTCATAATACAAGTACTACGTTGAGTTTACACTATTTGCTCTACGTGAGACTCAACATTATGATTGAACACTTCATATGGTATATTAACATCTTGTTAGATAAAAGTTTTTTGAACTCCTCAACCATTGCAAATTAGCCTTTTTTAAATTGATTGGTTCCCTTTAGTACTCCCTTTGAGGTAAAACATTTGACTTGATTTTGACCATAATTAGAAGCATGAGGAAGAGAATAGTGTGCTTGGTTGGTGTTTCACAAGTCACAAATTGGTTGTGCAGGTGTTGGGAGAGTTTCATGGTTCTTCTTGTGGTATATTCTGCATGGGTGTATCCCTTTGAGGTTGCCTTCATGCACTCTTCTCCAAACAGGAAACTCTACATTGTTGACAACATCGTTGACCTTTTCTTTTCCGTTGACATCGTTTTGACTTTCTTTCTTGCTTATATTGACCGAACAACTCATCTCCTCGTTCGTGACTCCAAAAAGATTGCAGTCAGGTAAGTAATAATAATACAAGTTTTTTCACAGTCATATAACTAAATTATACCACATAAATAAAAATATTTAACTTAAATTACCCATCACTTAACAAGTCTTATATATATATATATATATATATATATATATATATATAAAAGATGATTTAATTAAAAAACACTACTATTATTCAAAAACAAGTTGATTAGCAATCTAGAAATCTCTTCCATTTATGGTGAATGTATAGTGTATAGGTCGGTCTAGAAATAGTAATGTGATGTGACGAATTTTATCATATTATTATGGTTGTTAGAAAAGAAATGAATATAAACATGGACTAAAAAGTATAATTATTCTAATGAGAAAGGTCAAAAAGCTTTAGTATCTTACCCCGAAAGAATTTCACTTTGGTATAATTATGTTATTATTCTATATACCCAATCCCAAGCAAGCATAAGCATGAGGGGAATGATTCTTTTTTTTGCTGTTGCCACAGCAAAATGTACTTTCCAAATTCTAATTCTAATTCCTGATATATGTGGGAACGCAAATAATATGCGGCCAAATGTCCACTAAATTTTGATTAGTGTTGGACCAGCTTTTCGGCATAGTTGGTTTGAATTATCAAATTCAACCCAAATAATAATAACGATTTATGATGATTGGTGTAGTAGTTAGTTAGTTGCAATATTAGTTATTATGATAATGGACGTCTGGTCCAATTTTAACCACGTGGAAAAATGGGCCCAGGTCCAAATGTCAGAAAATAACTCAGTAGGTACAAGAAAATTAATATGGGCCAGCCTAGTTAAAAAAACACTTAATTGTCTTATTTTGGTAAAGACTTTGGGCCCTATAATCAATCTGAACAGTAACTAATGATGATAGCATTAGCAATGTTGTTGTGGTAGGTACGTGTCGACATGGTTCCTGATGGATGTGGCATCATCTATACCATTTGAGCCAATTGGGTATTTTCTCACTGGCAAACATAAAGTGGGCCTACTTTACTATCTATTGGGCCTACTCAGATTTTGGAGACTCAGACGTGTCAAGCAATACTTCACAAGGTCTTTCTCTGTCAATTCCTTACCTATGTTATCGAGGCTAAATTCCACGAAGTTTATTAAAATTACCCTCCACTTTAAATTATGTCGTAAAATTTCATTCCATTTCAACTTTTCATTATGATTGATCACTAATGATTTGTTAGGTTTTTATTTTCATTTCATATATTTTTTGTTTTCAAGTTTCTAAAGGAAAGAGTGAAAACTTATGAAAACAATGAAATATTGATTTCAGTTTTAGGATTTTGTGAAGAAAATAGTAAATACAAAAAATAAAAATAAAATATAAGATTTTATCATTTTTGTTATTTTAGCTAACCTATTAGAAAACACAGGAAAAAGAAATGAAAACAAAAACTTAACTAATTAGTAGTAATCAATCATAAAGAAAAACTAAAGTGAAGAGCAATTTTTCATATAGTTTAAGGTGGAGTACAATTTTGACAAACCTCAATGATTATTTGAGCAATTTACCCTATTATCATTAATCCATGTTCACAATTAGGCTATGTTATGTCCAAAAAACAAAATGTGTTGTTACTAAAGCTCAAATTTTGAACCAGCTGCACTTGTTTGACAGGCTTGAGAAAGATATCAGGTTCAGCTATTTCTGGGTCCGATGTGCCAGGCTTCTCTTTGTATGTCTCTCTCCATTACTATTGATCCAAAGGAAAAATAAAATAAAATAAAATCTACTACGGGCTATATAATGAATAAACATCTGCTAGTATGAGAAAAATCTTGCTTTGTTAGGTGCTAAAATGTATTGATTTTTCAAAAAAAAAATAAAATGTAGTTCTTAATTATAAATCACTTTACTTTACTTAGTATGGTGATTACATTTTCCACTAGAAAACAAACAGAGATGTATCCTTAATTTTGGTGCAGGTAACACTATTTTCAGTTCATTGTGCTGGTTGCTTGTATTACCTGCTAGCTGATTGGTATCCTCAGCAAGGAAAGACTTGGATTGGAGCAGTTATTCCAAACTTCAGAGAGACAAGCCTTTGGATCAGATACATTTCAGCCATGTACTGGTCCATCACCACCATGTCAACGGTAGGCTACGGTGATCTGCACGCCGTCAATACCATGGAAATGATCTTCATCATCTTCTACATGCTCTTTAACCTTGGCCTAACTGCTTACTTGATTGGCAACATGACTAACCTTGTTGTCGAAGGAACTCGCCGCACCATGGAATTTGTATGTAACTAACTATATTTGGTTTGATTTCTTGTAGGAATTCTTAAATGTTTTGGACAATAGTTTTGCGAGACGGAGATTTTGTTATCCTATATCTTATTCTTAATTTGGAGAGGCATTTATGTCTTAGCTAGAAATTCATTCGTGCATTTGTGCGCTGCATGATTGGTGCAGAGAAATAGCATTGAAGCAGCATCAAACTTTGTGTGCCGAAATCGGCTGCCTCCAAGGTTAAGAGAGCAGATCCTGGCTTACATGTGCTTGAGATTTAAGGCTGAGAGCTTGAATCAGCATCATCTTATTGAACAGCTGCCAAAGTCTATTTGCCAAAGCATTTGCCAGCATTTGTTTTTCGCCACCGCTGAGAAAGCTTATCTTTTCAAAGGCGTCTCGAAAGAAATCCTGTTGTCCTTGGTATTAATCTAAACTTCGGTTCCAACAGCTATCACCAATGATTGTAAAAGTAAAACTACAACTTCACACTTGAAATGTTCAAGATTTAACAAATTCGTCCCTGAATTAGATAGCACCTAGAATTTAATTCAGTGACGAATTTGTCACGCTGCGAATTGTTAAGGGACAAAATTGTAGCGTTTCTCGTGATTGTACTAGTAAATTGATGCGACAAAATTGTTGATAACTTGACAGGTTGCGAAAATGAAGGCAGAATACATACCGCCAAGGGAAGATGTTATCATGCAAAACGAAGCGCCGGAAGATGTTTACATCATAGTCTCCGGAGAAGTGGAGATGATTGACAGTGCGATGGAGAAAGAGAGAATTTTGGGGACACTACAGACAGGGGACATGTTTGGAGAAGTTGGTGCACTTTGTTGCAGGCCTCAGATCTATACCTATAGAACAAAGACTCTCACACAACTCCTGAGGGTGAAAACCACTACACTTATAGAAGCAATGCAGATTAATAAAGAAGACAATATACAAATACTCAAGAATTTCCTTCAGGTGGGGTGTTACTTTTGGATTGAGGATTACTTGTCATAATGTTTTATGAGTAATGCTAATTTGCCAGAATTTATTGTTAGAATTTTTTACAGAAAACAAAGAGATAAAACTAAGTGGTTTGACCCATTTATCAACTTAAAGATTACCATGCATGCCACATCATTTTCTGGCAATTAAATTTGGACAAAAATTCTTTCATGTTTTATTATGGTTTTAATACTATAATGAATAGGACTTTGTGGTGCAACATGCAGCATTTCAAGCATCTTAAGGATCTTAGTATTAGAGATTTAATGGTAGAGAGTGTGGAAGAAGAGGATCCAAACATGGCTGTGAACTTGTTAACTGTGGCCAGCACAGGCAATGCTGCTTTTCTTGAGGAGCTTCTAAGGGCAGGTTTGGATCCTGACATTGGAGACTCCAAAGGGAAAACCCCATTGGTAAGTCCATTTCTACTATTCAATCCATGCACCTCATTCATTCATTTTATATTCGTGGAAATCAAATTGAATGAGTTCCTAACATTTTATAATTGGTCTTGCATTTCTGGTATAGATCTTAAAGATATTAAAAGCAATCACTCGTGTACCTTTACTTAATAGCTTAACCATTTAGAATGATTCTTCCTTCCTTTACTGCCAAGTTCCTTAGCGGCATGTTGGTTTGGAACATCAACTTTGAACCTTCTGGTTCGAGACCATGCAAAAACATCAACTTCCTCACTTTACTATAGTTTTGGTCATACTAACTCTAAAATTTAAGGAATCATCAACATTTTTTTTTGGGTCAAAACTAACAAATTGTGGTTATGCAGCACATAGCAGCATCAAATGGGCATGAAGAATGTGTTAAAGTTTTACTCAAGCATGCATGCAACTTACATTTAAGAGGTACAAAAAACTTATCTCATTGAAGAATGTCTTGAAGTTTGTCTTGATTAAATTTTACATTCATGTATTGATTTATCTTACTATTATTATTGGCAGATATGAATGGTAACACTGCATTATGGGATGCTATATCATCAAAACACTACTCCATATTCCGGATCCTCTACCAGCTCTCTGCCCTCGCCGATCCACACACATCAGGCGATCTCCTATGCACCGCGGCGAAAAGGAACGATTTAAATGTCATGAAGGAACTTCTAAAGCAAGGACTAAACATAAACTCGAAAGGTCGCCGTGAAATGACAGCAATCCAAATCGCCATGGCTGAAAATCATGTGGACATGGTTCAATTGCTTGTCATGAATGGAGCAGACATCGCCGGCGTACATACTCATGAATTCTCTGCCTCCACCTTAAATGAAATGCTGAAGAGGCGCGAAATCGGACATCGAATAAATGTTGATGAGGCCTTACCAAGTGAATTTGTATTGCAGGGTCAAAACCAAGAAAAGCAGGATCAAAATTTGGGAAGATGTAAGCCTAATGGAGTGAACTATCCAAGAGTGAGCATATATAGAGGCCACCCAATTGAGAGAAAGGAAAATGGTTTCATGGAAGCTGGGAGGCTAATAAGGTTGCCTGATTCATTTGAGGAGCTCAAAATAATTGCAGGTAAGATTGATTTCATATTTTCCCATAAGTTAGTACTTAAATTATGAGAGAAAAAAAATCCTAAAGGGTCTCGGGTTCAAGATGCAGGAAGAAAAAACCTGTGTCTAGAGGGGCTGTGACAGTGCTCCAAATTGAATTAGTTGGTCTAACTAATAGTGAAGTCGGGATATCAGCGCAAGAAACAAAAAAAAAATTATGAAAATTTGCAGTACTCAAACACATTTGATTGTTAACTAGTTGTGTAGAGTCACAAATAAAAAAAAATTAGGCTTAATTAAGTTTTTAGACCCTGTAAAATTTCAAAATTTGTTTTTAGTCCTTATGTAAAATTTTTAGATTTCAAAGTTTGTTTTTAGTCCCTCTGTCTGACTGGAGTTAACGGCGTTGAAGTGGTCGTTAACGGCGCTGACGTGGTCGTGCCACGTGGCACACCACGTCAGCACCGTTAAAAATAAACTTTGAAATTTTATAGGGACTAAAAACAAATTTTGAAATTTTACAGGGGCTAAAAACAAAATTTTATTTAAATAATTTTTTTGTGCCTATGAATGGGTAAAACCAACATCAAACAATTTTTTTGTTTTATATTTATTTTAAATAATTTTAACTAAAATTATTTAAATAATTTTAATCACATATTTAATAATTTAAATAATTTTGACATTTTTTTATTAATATGAACATGATTTAGTAGTTAAATTATTTAAAGTTTGCTAAACTAAAAATAGTTATATTTTTATTTGATATTAGCTAGTATAAATATTAAATATATATTTGAAACATGGTGGCAATATACAAAGAAGATTAGGATGATTACGTTAACAAAAATGGTACATGTACACCCAATTTTATACACCCATACATACACCACTTTATTCTCATGAGTGCACAAACATTACAAACTTATAGATGATATTCTCAATTATACTTAATTAAATGCACAAATATTACATGCATTAAAACACAAACTTTATTTATATAAGTATAGGGTGTATGAATGGTGTATATTTTTTTGTGAACGTGTAACAGGACTCTTATGTTAATTTATTAGGATATATATTAAGATAATTTATGGTATGTAATTAACATACTTCCACTCAATACTTATGTAATCTTCTTTGTATCTTGCCACCATGTTCCAAATATATATTTAATATTTATACTAACTAATATCAAGTAAAAAGAAAAGTATATATAATTATTTTAACAAACTTTAAATAATTTAAACTACTAAATCATGTTCATATTAATGAAAAAAAATGTCAAAATTATTTTAAATTATTTAAATTATTAAATATGTGATTAAATTTATTTAAATAATTTTAGTTAAAATTATTTAAAATAAATATAAGACAAAAAAATTGTTTGATGTTGGTTTTACCTTTTCATAGACACAAAAAAAATATTTAAATAAAATTTAATTTTTAGCCCCTGTAAAATTTCAAAGTTTGTTTTTAGTTCCCGTAAAATTTCAAAGTTTATTTTTAGTCCCTGGCTGGGTTAACGGCGTTGACGTGGCGTGCCACCACGTATCACGGCCACGTCAGTGCTGTTAACCTCAGACAGAGGGACTAAAAACAAACTTTGAAATTTTACAGGGGTTAAAAACTTAATTAAGCAAAAAAATTATATAGCTTTATGTAATGTTGGTCGAACATTGTTTGAGAAAGTGAATTTTGAGGTCTTATTAGTGGTTTATGTACAATTTTTACTTGTGTAATGTGTATGTTATGTTGTTCAACAGGCGAGAAATTTGGGTTTGATGCAAAAGATGCAGTGGTGACAGATGAAGAAGGAGCAGAAATAGATTGCATTGATGTGATCAGAGATAATGATAAACTTTTTTTTGTTGAATAGATAAAAGATCAAATATAGTGAAAGTGTCAATTGTAAATATATTCTCTAACAATAGAAATACTATATATGTAAACCCGAAAGAAAAAAAAGAATGCTATATATGTGTTTTCTTTTCTCTTTTGTTATAAAAAATTGAGTGTGGAATATAATACTTGGAACTAGCTAGGAGAAGCTGGATTAACATGTATTTCACTTCTTTTGATAAGGGAGTGGGGACCAAGTTAAAGACCCCAAATCATTCGAGTTCAGGTTATGAATTCATCAATTCATAAACATTTTGAAATCTTCTTCTCATTCCTTATGCGATCACATAGTTAAATGCATACGATAACAACTAAGCCTTGTTATATTACATGAAGTTGACTAAATTAATCACATGACATCATAGTGACATGTCAAGAACTAATATAGCGCGTAACTTCTGAGCAACAACCTAGCATTAACACTAATTAATGATCCATGTCACGATCCTCTTTTTTCAATCGAGCTTAAGCTTAGATAGTCCATGAGAAAGATTTTCAACAAAGCATGATGCAGGCAGAGGTACACATTGAATGCATAAGTTCACTTATCATGATGATGATGATACATAAATTACATTTGTGCCATAGAAGGTTTTTTTCTTATTCTAATTTTTCAAATTTGAGACTATTTCACGTATGAAAAAGAACACTTTACTCATTTTTATGCTAAAAAATAATAGTTTACTTGATGAATAAGAACCTAATATCAGAATTCTAAGTTGTATTATAAGTTGAGAAAAATGAACGTGTCTGTAAAATAGCTGACCCTTCATTATTCTAACAAATAATAATAATCATAACTGCCTGAGTTTGACACATTATTCTTTACAATTACTTCATTTGATTATTGCTTGTAGAACAATCTCAAACCAAGATATGAATGTTGTTAGAGATATCCTCATTAAAATTTTATAATAAAAAAAATATTCCTTTTTTTTTAATGTCAAATCACTTATTTAAGGAGGATTCACCATACCTCGGATAATGATATGAGTCGATACATTAAAAAGAAAGGAATTTTTTTATAATAGAGAACAAATATCCAAGAATATTTGATATGGTTTCCTCTAGAGGCTGCAACTGCCCTTAAAATCAGCCAAATGTGGGAAAGAGCTATCTAAGTGTGTGTTGTCCTTTTTGTAGATTACTTTGATCTTGATTTGGTACATTGTACGATCCCTTAAATTGAACTATTCCAAGTTGTTCTCAAAATGTAATAGTGAAAGTAGACGACAAAAAAGAAGAAAAAAAACTACCATATATTCAACTTTGTTAATTACCTTACGAACGTCAGCAAGAGCCCCGTAAACATTAACATAATAGTTTGAAAGTTGATAGATAACAAAGTGTGTTTAAGTCAATGGTTAAGAAATAAAATAAAAAATTGAAAGTTATACAATACATTGAAATTTTAAAAATAGATAACTTCTATAGATTAATGCTTATTGAATGAGGTAATGCTTATTCCGATATATAAAATTATAAGTTATTTTGATTTTTGAAATGTAAAACATCATTTTCTTATCTTTGAAATAGTATGTCGTAGTAAATTAAATTAGTCATTTTTTCACATTTTTTCTAACTTATTATATTAAATGAGATTTTGACAACAATTAAGATTGTAAATGAATTATGACGGTACAAGATATTGTAAATGAGATTTGTAGTCTTAAGTGCGTTAACAACTATATTTTCAACTTTAAATGACACTACAATCTCATTTTCTATCTCAGTTGTTATCAATATTATTTAATATAACAAATCAACAAAATCATAAATGATAATGAACTAAATAACTACTTATGACTTATAATTTTAAAGATCAAAAAGTCCACTTTTAAATTTTAATAACCAAAATAACTTATGATCACACTTTCAATTACCAAAATTAGCATTAACCTTTCAAACTACCTATCTGAGTTCTGTTCCCGCTACTTTGCCTTTATACAGTAACCTCTAACATTTTAAGCTAACGATTTGAGTTCGAATCCTGCCATTATCCAATCTTTATATTCTATTCAAACTAAGTAAAAAAAAATTTTGAGGTAGTTAGTATAAGACTCGACATTTTGTACTAATGTGATAACACATTATTAATAACAATGTAAAATGATAATAGATATACAAAATTATTTAATTATCTCTGCTTAATAGCTTAAATTTTTGGAGAAATAATTTTTAATATAATACCATAATCAAATTGACCAGAAAGTCAAGGATTTGATCATTACCAACCGTGAGTATTTTTGTTCGATTAAGTAATCTGTTGTTTATTTACCTTGAAAACAAGATCTCAAGTTCCAGGTAATTGAGACCAAAGATTTGGTGAATATTGTTGATTTGGTCTCCCCAAAATAAAGTGAAGAAAATCATCTTTACAGCTGGCAGATTTTGCAATTAGCTCAGCAAAACTACCGAATTTGTCTCACACTGCACTTGATGGATGGAGCCTTTATGGGGTTATTGTGTGCTGCAGACTGCAGAGGAGAGAATGCATGGTCCATCCATGAGAGGAAAAAATAAAAAGAAAGAAAGAAATGACCCATCCAAATAGTGTGCCCACCATTCTAGAATCCTTGGGAGACATGTTTGGGCGTTATATATATAATAATAATAATAATATATTTTCATTTCATGCAAATGAGGTTGATTTTAATTTAATGCCCCCATAATAGAATGTTGGGTCCTAAAGGAGAAAAAAAGAATCTGCATTGTTATGTGCAAAATATATCTCTACTCCTCCTTAGTACACACTACAGAACAGAATCCTATCATTCGGTTTCTCTTTTCATGAACAAAAGAAAACTACTACCTATACAACTTTCTTTTAAGCATATTTGTGTTAGATCGACTTGTTTAATGTAAGACACAATGTCAACTTATATGTTATTTAGTATCAATGAGTTATATTTTGATACAATTTAAATCAAAAATAAATAAAATATGAGTTTGTTAATGATATTTTATGTCAAATAAATATCACTAACATTTTTTAAATCAGAAAAATTTTGTGCACACGGAAGAATTAAAAATTGAAAAACAATGAAAAAAAGAAGAAGAGAAAGATGATAAAGAGACAAAGGTAGCAGCAGCACTTAATCCAAAAGGGGAACCAAATCAAAATAGAAGAATGAGAAGCAGAATCTTAGTCAAAGTAGTAGTCAAGCCATTTTTAAAAAAACAAACACCACGGAGGAGAAAAAAACACAATCCAACATATCGCATATATAAGAAAAGAGCTTCAACAATTATGTGTTAACAGATATATATATATATATATATATATATATATATATATATATTTTCCTCGCTACCACTTACACACACTTGAGTCCTTCAAGGAATATGAGGAATAACAACAAACAAACATAGAAAAAGGAAAAAACACAAAAGCTGTCAGAGAAAAATCAAAAAGAAGAAAAAAAAACAGAACAAACTCCACACATACACACATGTATGCAAGTTATCTTTAATATGTTACATTTGTTTCTCAATGATATCTAAGAGAAACTTTACCCTTTTTCATTTTTGTTTCTGCTCTTTATATATCAAAAAACCCGTTTCACATAGCAGATTCTCAATCATCCCTTCCACTCCATTGTACAGGAAACAAACATAATTACACCCAACACCATTGAAACCTGAGCTCCTAAACTAAGCTCTTATCTTTTTTTCCTTTCCCTCAAATCTTTCAATTATATAAACCCCCATCAATCTCCATCAACTTTCACCTCAACCACACTCTCACAGAACACACATTTTTTCGTTTTATTTTTGGGCAAAATTGCATGAAATTATGGGTTCTTCTTCATGCAGCAATAGTAGTAACTCCTCTGTGAATGGATTCTACAACTTGCTAACACAAGGCCTCGATGATCTCCACAGCTCCTTCCTATCATCAGAGGGTTTGATGTCAGTCCAGTTCCTGTCAGAGGTCATCTCATCCCTGCAGTCCTTCCACTCCCAGCTGACCGCCCTGGTGCGCCGCCTCCGGCTGCCGGTGGGCGGGAAGTGGCTGGACGAGTACATGGATGAGAGCTCCAGGCTGTGGGATGCCTGCCATGTGCTCAAGTCTGCGGTTTCCGGGATGGAGAACTATTACTCTGCCGGGAATAACATTGCTGCTTCTTTGGATGGTTACCACCATTTCACTCCAGAGATTTCCAGACAGGTTGGTGTCTTGATCAAGATGGATGCTTCATTTTCACGCCTTCATTCATTGTGCTGTGCTAAATGAGCATTTCAGCAATCATATAATTCTGTTCCATTCTTTTTTTGAAATGACCTTAAGGACGTGTTTGGTTTTATTTTTTTTTTGTTTTCGGTTTTTCTCCGTGAATTCCTGAAAAATAAACTAGAAACAGGAACTTAACAGGCCTTTTAGGATGTGTTTTGTTTCTGTTTCCTTCCTGTTTTCATATCTAGTTTTTTTGGGTCGGTTTTCTGCTTATTAAAATTTTGTGGTAAAAATAGTGAAAACTGAATCGATTAATGGGGTCTAATCTAATGTAATGTAATGCACATATGTTCACAGTTGATAAGGGCAATAAATGTTTGCCAGAGGGAGATTCTGGGAATGGAAGAGGAGAACAAGAGCCTAATGGAAACAAGGATCCAACCACTATCCCAATATCTCAACCAAAACATCTCAATGGAATCAAGGCTAAATGGATTCAATGGATTCAGGGGTGTCCTCTATGCAATGAGGAGTGTGAGCTCATTGCTCCTCATGATCCTGCTCTCAGGGCTTGCTTACTCTTGCTTCCACCATGGAGGGTACAGTGAAGAGGGACACAACCACGTGGTCTTTCGATCCGGCTTCGCGGTCTCGATGGCGATGCTGCAGCAAAAAGTGGGAGAGGAGATAGACCAGATTGAAGGGGGCCAGCCAGGGATTCTGCTCTTTGAGTTCCAACAGGCAAAGGGTGCAATGGAGGAGTTGAAGGTGGAGCTGGAGAGAGTAAGGGGTGGATGTGGATCACAGGGGATACAAGAGAAAGTTGAGAACTTGAAGAGTTGCTTTGGGTTGTTGAGATGTGGGGTAGAGGCTCTAACTGGCCAGCTTGATGATTTCTTTGATGAAATAGTTGAAGGGAGGAAGAAGCTTTTGGACATGTGCAGTCAAAGGTAGACTAGAGATTCTTATATGTGTTGAGGTCAAGAGATTTTTCTTATTTTGTTCTATTGAGTGTCTTGCATATTAATATTGTGGATTAATATTATGGGTTATAATATTTATGTGTGAGACATCTAATAAAATAAAATAAAGAAAAATTTTTATATGTTTTGAGAGTAAAAGTTTTTTTATATTCTATTTTATTAAATGTCTTACACATTAATATTGTGAATCAATATTATAAATTATAGAGTTGAAGCCATTCAATAGAAGAGAGAGAGCTATTACTCGTAGCGCCTAAGAATTTTTCAAGGTAGATAGCATCCACTTTTGGGCATGAGCAGCCTTTGAGCAAGAGAGGAAAAAGTACTTGAGAGCAACACGAAACATTTTTTTTTATTGAAAAAGAAAAAGAATATGTTGAAAAATTGAAGCAAAGTGTGACATCCTTTTTGATGCATTAATTATTAATTAATTTCTGTTCTTTTTTTTTTTCTATTATATCTTTTTTTTTTCTATTTTCCTAATTGGTAGTCACCATCAATTGATTGGCAATTGCATACTAAGGCTATGGTGTTGAGGCCTTGAAGAAGCCTTTTGTGATGAAACCTAAGAAAGGAAATTTTTTGGTGCAAGAGAGAACAGAATGTGATTCTTGCTTTGAAGAAAAGCAAACATAACATTACTATTCCTAGATAAGAAACCAGAATATTTAATAAGAAGCCGGTGACTTTAAGAGAAAGAAACATCTTTTTTTTTAATCTATATCCAAAGGGAAGCATTCTCTACCTGTTTTGTACAGAGTGGAAGAAAGATAAAAATGAAGAGACATTCTAAACAAGATAGTATATGATACTTTTTTCTCTCTTTTCTTTATGCTGCTGAATCAGAAAGATGAAGGTATATCTCAGTTGTTTAATAATATATATATATATATATATATATATATATATATATATATGTATGTATGTATATGTATGTATGTATGTATGTATGGAGTCAATGAGAATCTTTTGTGAAGCAATTCTGATTAGTTCTATTCTATTCTTTTCTGTTTCAGTGGGAGAATTTTCACTTAAGATCACAATTTTGTATTTTAATGTGTGTGTAAATGTTATTTTGAATAAAACTAACAGATCTTGTTGTCTGTTAGTTAATATATTTTGGTGTATAAAAATGAATCACGAGAGAAACAGCATAATCTGCATATTATATTAGATACACCCAATTATATATGGTCTATCAATAAGAACCAATTTATTGTGATTATAATTGTACAACTTGGTACCATGAAATGATACTATGCTGGCATGGTCATAGTTTCTCACATGTATTCCTCTCTCATTAGTGATAGTAATGTTGGAGCATTTGAGGTCTTACAACAAGCATGATTTTTGTAACAATGGTTAAATCTCGTAAAGAGAATGGCTTTTTCAATATCAATTATTTTATTCTCATAACTCATAGTCGATAACTCTAATTAAAGGAAAGGGAGAATGTTCTAATTTTGATCTTTAAACTTTTTACTAATATCCACATTAGTCTCTCAATAAAAAAAAATCAATTGGTTCTTGAATATTTCAAATGTTAACTTCATTAGTCATTTCTGAAATGTGTAAGACCAATTTAGGACATTCAAGAATCAATTTAAAACTTTTACTTTTTATGAATCAATATAAACATCAATAAAATATTTAGAAATTAATTAGGACATTTATCCTAAAAAAACACATATCACGTCACTCAAACTGAACATGCTTGACGCATGTCCTCCACTACTATACATAAAAGTAAAAGCTACACAAATTTGCAAGCTGGTTAGATTGCAATTCTTTAAATACATGACTCCACTGATATGAAACCAAAAAAAAAAAAAATGTACAGTCAAAAAATGTGATCTAGGCTTTCCACAAAGGTTTAAAGTATATCCGACATGGTTAAGACATAGGAAGAGAAACTTTCTCCAAGAATTATACATTACAACCCAATAAAGCCTAAAAATGAAAATTATTAGTACTAAGAGAAGAAAGGTACCTTTCAATGAAAGCTCTCTACTCTAGTCCCTATAAGGGCTTAGGGTAGTTGATAATATATCTCACCAACAACAACAAACAGCAGCAAGATCTTCCTCTGTTAAAACCTAAAAGTCAAAAGTGCTTCCTCCACATGGGAAAAATAATAAAGTGGGAAATGATCAATCATGATTATAACATAGAAAAAAGAGGATTATGTTGCCTGCCCACTGGACAAACTGAGAAACTTAGGGAAACAAAATTAATGTCTTAATGAAACAGCAAATTTTCCCTTCTTTTTTTTTAACCTTGTCTAATTGTCTATTTCACATATAATTAGTACTAAAGTGGGGATTACCTAGTGCTAATTTAATTTTAGTAGCCTTAATAATTTACCCACTTTTCTCTTTTCTATTTTTTCTTAAGTCAAAGCCAACGGTAGATTTCATTTACATTTGTCATGTTTAGAGGTAGATATTGCATTGTCTTACATTGCATAACCTTAACAATTGTGGAAAGAAAGTAACATTTCTTTTTAGGAAAAAACTTAATTAAATTTCTTGTATTTATTTTAGCTAATTCTTTAATAAAAAAATAACATGTAAATATTTTTTTTTGAGATAAGTATTTTTTTTTAGTTATTCATGTTTTTAAAAAAATTGTACGCATATCTTTATTTAATTGAAAAAATGAATGTAATAAATATAAGTAACTTGACCTAATTTTTTTTTTTTAAATCATACTTCAATGTTTTTCCACACTTCTTTCTCTTTCCATCACACCTCATTTTTTCATATGATAAGATGGTCCAAGCAGGAAGTAAATTAACTTGTTTATGTCAATACTCCATGAATAATGATGTTTAGATCTTAATAACAATTAATAATGTATATCATAAGGGGACAGAGATCTTGCTATGGTCTTCTTGTTCATATTTTTTTAATTAATTAAATAATTGTATGGAGAAAAATAAAGAGAATTCTTTTTTATTTTATTTTCTTTGTTGTCAACAAAGAATTATTATTACTCTATTTGTTTTATAATGTTAGTCTTTTTTATCATTTTAAGTTATTCATAAACATAAATTATATTGAATTGTGAATAAACCTAAAAGTATAAAAAAATTAACATTATGAAATGAAGTTTAGAAATTCAAAATTTAGAAGCCTGCTTTTCGGAAAGTGAGTTATGATGGTACAATTACATAAAACGACGAAAAAGAACCTTGGTTAAAAACAAATCTTATTAGAGTAGTGGAATGAATGGAAGAATTAGATACGACAAATTCTTTCTTAATCCCCTCAATACCGACTCAAAAGCTTTCATTTTTTAAGGACAAATTTTTATTTTAATCAAGGGAAGGTCACAATCAGCGACGCATTCGTGCCGCTATTAAAAAATTGAAAAATTAATTAGTTCAATTAATTCACTTTTACTTTTGTTATAAGTTGGACTGGTCGACCAATATCACTTTTTCATGAGACAATATCATTCAATGAGTTTAAACTTGATCTTGGACTTGGAATTAAAGTTAATTAAAACTACAACAACAATTATATGATTAAATTAATTTAGTAGTGATAAAAGTGATGAACATAGCCATATATAGGTGATAGGTACAATGATGCATGTGCATGTAGCGGTGTAAGCATATTTTCATTACTTTGTCATTTGCTATAGTAGGTTCAATAACAAAGTAGCTTTATATAGGATGGATGGTCTTTCTTAATTGTTACTACACAAATTTAGCATTATAATTGTGCACGAATTAATACAATTGATTCCATCTTAATTCTGGTGGTTGCTTTTCATCCTGACGTGAATATGTTAGCATAGTCGTGTTAATTAAGCGTAATTATACAGAATGCAACTGCGTGGAGTTAATGCAATAGTGAGCTAAGATATAAAGTGCAAAAGGAATTCTATTTAGACTGTGACGTAAAAGGAACCCCCCACACTCAAACCACTGAGGCTTGACAAAGCTCACCAAGGATATTAAATTTTACTATTTTTTTCACAAAATTATAAAAATAAAAAATAAAAAATTTTAATCATACCCTAATTTATGTGTTTTCACTATATTTTTTTGTAAATCCTAAAAAGAAAATAAAACAGAAAAATTAAATAGGATCTCGTCCATGGAGCTCATTGGGCGTATTAAAATTAGTAACATTTTGTTAGAAAATGAGAGAGACAAGACTTCAACTCGTGATTATGTGATCGTAGATACTCTGATATCATCTATTTATTAAATAAAGACAATAAACTTAAATAGTTAGATAAATACAATTAAATAATTTTATATTTCATTGGAGGAGATGTTAACTTCAATCCCCACCTGACTTGACCAAACCATAAGCTATAAAAGTGCTTATACCATGAAATGGATAAACGTCCTTCATATACCAATGTATCATTTATACATGATGTACCTTAGAGATTCTTTTCCTAACCATGTGAAATGACCAGTCATCCATCCCGGTTGTGAAACAATGATGGCTGGAGAAAACATGCTGATAGAGACAGAGAGAGAAAGAGAGAGCCATGGAGAATCAATGAAATGATACAATCTGTGTTTTATACTCTTAACATGTATAGAGAGCATTTGCTCTTATGATGAAGTTCATCTGTCTCTTTCTTCCCGTTTTTGCATTCCTATCTTTCATTCACTTCACTAGCATTCTAGCAATAATGGGTCTACTTATCTTTTCCATATGTGACCAGACATAAAGATCTTAAACATGAAAAATGAATCATTTTCTTAAAAAAAAATTCTTTAACATCATATAATTACTAAATGAAGTAAAAATTGATTATTTATTAACTTTTTTAACAATTTAACTGATGAAAATTTTGTCAATATTATATAGAACATAAAATAATAATAAAATTTGATTAATTTAACTCTAAAAATTGTAAAAAATAATATAAAAAAATAGTAGGTATCAAAGTTTCACATTACTTAAAGATAAGTTTTGAATAAATTTTATAAATATAAAGCATCCTTCATCCCATAAATTGGTTTTTGAGGTTGAGTTAGGTTATTTCATTTTTAATATAGTATCAGAGCCTACTCTATTGTTAGGCCAACAACAAATGTTTGCAAATTCCACGCTCTGAATATTCAAACATGAGGTGGGTGTGTCAGAGTCTCACATTACTTAGAAATAAAATCTTAATAAACTTTATAAGTATAAGACATTCATTACCCTATGAGCTAGCTTTTAGTGTTAAATTAGGTCACTCAATTCTTAACGATAAGACAAATATTTATCTCATGTAACATATGAAAAACCATCTTATACATGGGTATCTAGCTACCTTCTAAATCATTAAATAGTTTAAGAAAATTAGCCGATCTTTCATTTTCGATGAGGCATCATGTTAAGGAAAAAATTCTCTCAATTAAATAATTTGTCATGTAAAATAATATATGATCTCTTACCCTTTTTTTTTTCTTTATGTTATGTATGAATTGCATAATTTTATTAATTAATAGTGAAAAATCCCATGAAAAAAAATATATAATTCATTCCATCATGCTAAGTTACAATTGACACCAAAACGAAGAGATCTTCGAAGTTTCATCAAACAACTAAACTTTTAATAACGAAAACTAGATAGCAGACAAAGATCCAATCGAAGTTTCCTTAGAAAGCATACATATATAGTAGTAGTATTACTATTAGATGTGGTTCCTACCTATATACATACACTTTATTTGGTGAATTACCTCTATATATATATATATATATACATATACACATACATGTATTCAAGTGTAAAGAATCAAAATCAATTACCAAATCTGACAAGGTACGTTCTCTCTCAATCATGGCCTTCTTTGGCCAGAGGATAGCGTAGACCCTTAGAGAGGGGGCTAGTGGATCCCATCACAGTTTTTTTTTCTTTTGGTCACTCTTTTTCTCTTTTCCCAATTTTTACCCAAATTCTTACAAACCCTTGCCACCGAGATGATTAGTTGCCGTGACAAAAAATTGACAATGATTCCATATATTTAGGTTATGAACAACTTCACAGCCTAAACTGCCACTATAGTCAAGGTAGTGTTGATGACACATATATATTTACATAGCATGAAAGCATCTCTTTTTAATTTATAGTTGAGGCTGAGAAAATCTTGATAATTAAGCCTTCATTATGTAGCCATGAAAACCCTACAAAACTAGTACGCTTCTAGAACATAATTCCAACAGCCATCATTGATTATGCTGACACACTCACACTTATATATAATTACTGGCCCCTTCCCTACCAATTTGATTTTTATAAGGACTTGTTATAAGAATGGCAATCACTTCAACAATCATAGGTTTATAACCATATATAGGAGGCCATATTTGAGATTCACTAATCACATAGAAATAGTGGTAATTTTCTTTTGGGGGGGGGGGCAAAAATATTAACATTTCTCCATCAGAAAACAAATGCTAAGAATTTTCCCAACCACTATCCATCAACTCACAATCTATATCTTAAGGATTATTTCATTTGAACAAAAAAATAAAAATAAATCCTCTTTATTTTCAAGGCTAAGATAGTAATGCAGTCTGAGAGATGGAAATTTTTAATTTTATTTGAAATCACCTATATCAAATCCCACTAAATATTACTCAACCAAATATAACATTACTCGACCAAATATAACTCGAGCTAAGTTAATCTACTGTAAGAGTAAAGTTCATTTAAACTATTTTTTTTCATTTACAAGACGAATATGAATCCTTATTTAAGGAGAATAAGTGTTACCTCTTCAACCAATTGTTAGGGGAGGTGGAACTATTTAATGATATCATAAAGGATGATTCTCCAATACCCTCCAAGGTATTTACTTACTTCATGTCACTAAAATTTATAATCTCTTGACAATGTTTAAAATTAAATTCGTCAAATTTTGTTATCATTTTACACTCTAACATGTGATATACTAATATTTTTAATACAATATTGATAAAGAAGTTTATCATAAGGTTCAATGATCTGTAAATCTTTAAATCTCTTATAAGTTAATTTTAATCAATAATTTGACAAGTAAAAAGTTTGTGAAGACTATATGGAACATAAAATGTGACATATTTTGATGAGTTTTCTTTTTTTAAAAAATATCTAAAATAAAAAATTATTGTAAAAAGTTGTAAATATTCCATAGTGTACCAGAGAATTCTTCTATCACAATAATATATAGTTAATTAAACAATATTAATTGCATTAAATATGAATCAAAATTAAGTTCTATAATCAAACTTGATACTCAGGAGAGAAACTAATATATTTCCACCTTGTGTAGTGATTCACTGATTTTTATTATTGTTATTATTCATGATTCGCAATGTCAAATAATTGAAGCATGATTGAATGAAGCCAATGTATGTTCCAAGCCCAATTCGAGTGTAAAATATTCCAACACAGAATAGCTGATGCTTCAAACAAACGAAAATTGGCTGAGGCGAGAAAGGTCTTTAGACGGTCCAAACAGAAATTTTTTGGTCTTGTGGACCCTCATATATGATTATTAGGATCCTTTATAAAAATTAATATTTGTATGTCCAAACCTTGAAATTGGTATTCTTCAAACCGATTTCAAGGTTTTTTCTTTTCTATAAAAAAAAAAAAGATAAAAACTCAGGTGCTAATAGTGACAAGCACGACGTGCTGACACCGATGTGAACAACCTGAAATTGGCATGCAGCAATCCAATTTTAGGTTCAGTAATTCACTTTTTTTACCATCCATAAATGTGATGTCTTAGAAGGTGATAATTAGGAGAAACTTGCAATGAATATAAATAGATGATGGCCCTTTCGGCAAAACTCACACCTACCCTCACTCTCATATCCTTCTTCCTCTCTCAGTAAATCCTTCATTTTAAATTTTGCCGTAAGAGTTGTATCCATAAAAATATTTTTTTTTAAATTCTTTGATAAGGACAAGTCTAAAATCAGCTTTAACAATGCCGATTTCTGCCTATCATTATCAATTCATGCAACAGCCTCATACAACAAGACCAAAACTTGTGGTATTTTAAATATAAAAAAAAATCTGAAATCGAATTGTGTAATGTCAATTTCAGAGATAAAAACCATATTATTGTGAAAATTTTGCTAGATCCATGATCGTGCAAAATTAACATTTGAGACTCATACATCTTTAGAAAACCCCCCAAAATATATGATCCCTAGTATGCTAGAAATTTGTCTTACATAATTGTGTTAGTGTATATTATCCACTAATATGTGTTGCTCATAAATAGAAAAAATAGATATTAATCATTCAAAATAAGCAGAATTCGGGAGATAAACTTTTGGACTGTTATTTCTCACCGACACACTCCTAATAAATATGAGAATACATTCTCTCAATTGCATATATGATCTTTCACCATTAATTAATTAATAAAGTGGACCTCTTGTATGAGATAAGTAACAACAAAAAAATTATTTATGCATAGAATATAAACCACTAGTTATACATTATACATACTTCATAGCATGCGCTCAAAACAATATTCGTCTTTTGTCTGAATCTAACAATATCAGAGGTTGATGGTCACACTCATTTGAGGGACATTAACAAATGTGTGATTCTGTGAAAGTAGCCTTTTAATCTGCCATTTTTGCTCACCTCAAGTTTGCTTGTCCAACCAATAAATTTATTATAACCTTTCCAGACATTGAAATTATTTGTAATGGGTTGTTAGGTCAATTTACGAGAATAGTGGCAAAGGTGTGCGATATTATTTGAGAGGAAAACAAAAGAAAAGGATTATGTAAGCTTAATTTAAAACTTCCATGTACATTTAAGCCTATCTAATCCTTTCCTTCTACAAAATAAATATTACAAACCCACCCTAGGATACTCTGAATACCTTCATAAACAATAAATCTATAATGAGATTCACAAACATCATATAACATTCTTGGATAATTACACGTATACAACATTACCACAAGCAAGGGTGTTCATAAATTGATCCGGCCCACTAACTTGCATTGGCTCGAAGCATTCGGGTCAAATTGGGTCCGATTTTAAACAACTCTAAAAAAACAAAACCCGATTTTAATTCATATCGGGTTGGGGTTTAGTCTCAGGTCACCCGGCTCGACTCACATACACTACTATACTATGCATTTCTTATTTTCGTTCCTTCCCATCCCATAGCCCACATCTATTTTAGTGTATATTGTAGTTAAACCATGTCTATTTTAGTGTCTATTGTAGTTAAACCATGTTTACTTTGGTGTGTAAAAATCTATTGTAGTGCATTTATTTTATTTTTTGTTTATATCCCACTAAAACTATGAAAGTTTGAGTGAAAATGTTAAAATTATAAATTTTATGTCATTTTGTTGTAGTGTTTAAAATTAATGAGTATTTAGTTAAGAAATATAATGTTTAGTTTGCAATTTTTTTAACATCATTTTTTAATAGATATTATTTATTTTGAAGTTTGAGATGATCTTTTTTAACCTGATCCAAATCCGAATTTTAACTTAGCTCAAAAATGATCCAGTCTATCAATCATATGGCCAAATTCAGATAAAAGTCAATCCGGCGTATGAACACTCCTAACCACAAGCATCTCAGATTTCCTTTCGCACTCAAATTAGACCAAACATACAAGTATGAAATACCTCTCAGAGAGTGAGATTCTCACACCCAAATGAGGCAAGCCAGTTTAAACCCCCAGCATTGCACAAGATAGATAGCAGCCAAAGCAGAAATTTACATAAAAGGAGGTTCGGGGAATCAAAGTGGCAAAATATTCAAAATAATAATTAATTAGGAACACGGCAACTGCCGCTAGATTGATCCATACGCCAAGTCAACTTCCACACTGACAAAACTTGTGCGAACACATGCACTTCTGAAACATGAATTCCCAACTAGCAAAGAATCGTCAAGCTTTTTCTGTTGAGAAAAGAAAAATGCTAAAAGGAGGGTACAAAGCAATCGCATATTTACCACATTAACCTATATGCTATATATCTAACAATTAACACGGCGACATATGCTGATGAAAAAGAGTACAAAAATGATCCCACAAAAGGGTAAATTCTACAAGAACGAGATTATAATATATTGCTTTCAGCATCAAACAGCAGGCAAAAGAATCCAAGGCCTCTTAAGCTTTATCAGATTAATTATTTTCTGCAGATTCACCAGAAGAATTCTGTACTTGGGATGGTTTGGTTGATCAAGAATCCATGTTCCAACCTCTATAATGGCCAACTTGCTGCAACCAGCAGTGAATGCTGCACCTTCCATCGAGGCAGGAACGGGATGCTTGATTACCAACAGAACCTCAAAAGCAGTACGCTCTTGTGTACTGTCTTGTACCACATTGCAGCTCGCAGCAATATACAAAAAACTGACAACATTGTATAAGGCAGAGTGGAGAGGAGAGGAGCAACACAAGATAACTTGCTTTTGCAACAAGCAGGCAGGGCAGTCCACTTGTGTAGCATATATACATAATCAATAATGACAGGTCACCAGCCACGTCATGTTCAAATGTCAAAACCCGGCAGTGCAAATTGAGTTGCAAATGCTTCAACCCTAGCTCGGAGCTCAACGATATCCCTATTACTATCAAGCCCCTGCAAAACAGTCTTCTGCAATTTCCCATGCTCCCTCTGCAATACATTCGCAATTTGTGCAGCTCTGAATAGAAATTCAACCATTGTCTCAAAATCAGCCTCCAAACACCCTCTTGAAGTCATGGCAGGGGTACCTGGGTAATGAAACATAAAAGTTTGTCACATGAAAAGTCAGTTAAAGATGCCAAGCAAACAAAACATTAAAGATTAAAGCGTGTAATAAACTATCACTTACCTATTCTTACACCTCCAGGAATTATAGCTCCATTGTCACCAAAAATAGCAATTTTATTCAAAGTAATATGGCATGCCTCACAGACCTTCTCATAAAATTTACCTACAAGAAAGAAAAAATAAGATTAGGATTGTTAATTATAAACATATAAAAACATAAAAAGAATCAAGTTTAACTAATCGTCCAACGATAACCATAGGGTTCAAGCTAGGAAAATGAAATTTAGAAACTCTCCAAGCAAAAAAAATTTGAGATTGCAAAGCACTTAACAAACTCAAAGCAATACTCCACTATAAGACCAATGATGCGTTATGATAATGAATGATAACTAGCAAAGTGACAACAAGGGTTTAAAACAAACAAACAGCACAACAGATATGTCAATGAGTAGTGGACAAGTTGACACATGCAAGAAAACATAAGATCAGAACAAATATACCCAAGAGAAAGTTGGAATTTTCACCTATTGAAAAGATAATATAACACAAACTCACTAAGGTATGGTTAAGTGATGTCAGCAAAAGATAGAGAAAAGTGTGATTAAAAGGGGTAGACAAAGACATGTATACAGTCAAAGACAATTCAAATAGAAACTGTCATTCAGAAAAACCAAGAGTTCACCATTGCAAGGTGCAGACAACATGCAAATTAGTTGAGTCTAGTTGACTTGTAAGCGTAAGCAAACAAAGAAGCAATGCATCACTTAGATACAACACGGTCATGTAATACCTGTCAATCCCAAGGGCCTTAAATCCCAAAGTATTAAATGGTTGTCTGTACCCCCAGTTACTAGGCGGCATTTTCTCCTCAACAAAGCAGATGCCAAAGCTTGAGCATTTTTCTTCACCTGCTGCATGTATGCCTTATACTCAGGAGTAGCCACTTGTTTTAAAGCTATAGCAAGTGCGGCAATATGATTATTGTGCGGGCCGCCTTGCATGGATGGGAAAACAGCAAAATTTATCTTCTCTTCAAAGTCATATTGGTCACTCTCATTTCCTTGACTTAGCAATATCCCTCTCTTCCTCGGTTTAGTACCCTTGCGAAAAAAAATGATACCTCCCCTTGGACCCCGAAGACTCTTGTGGGTTGTCGAAGTAACAATATCGCAATAGTCAAAAGGGTTCGAACATTCCTGCCAAGACAACAAAAACCATACCAATAAAGCAACAGATTAGCACATTTCTTCAAAATAATAAGTGCATAATCAATTAAGTAGCTATTCCCGCAAATTCCCAAACGTGGCCTCAAGTCATCAAAATCAATAGCCGTAATTTTCATTCAGATAACTCTAAGTAGCAAAATAAACAGGAAAAGCAAATTCAAAACTATCACAAGTTTAACCATCAATGCAAGCTATGACCAAACTTTTCAGAATCAACAAATGAACAATGCAATTTCGCACACGCACCTTCGCCGCAATCAGGCCACTAATCTGTGCCATGTCACACAACAAAACGGCGCCGCACTTATCCGCAATGTGCCTAAGCCTAGCATAATCCCACTCCCTAGGGTACGAGCTCCCACCGCAAATGAGTATCTTGGGGCGAAAATCGAGTGCCCTCTCATCAACCTTATCGTAATCAACATACCCAGTTTGCGGGTTCACCTTGTAAGGCAAGCTCTCAAAGAAAATCGAAGCACCCGAAACCTTCTTCCCATTAGGGGTATAGTAGCCATGACTAGTGTTCCCTCCAGAGGGAGTATCCAACCCCATGATACGATCGCCAGGCAATAGCAAACCCGTGTAAACGGCGAAATTCGCAGAGGTGCACGAATATGGCTGCACGTTCACACCCCAAGATTTAGGGTCAAGATTAAACGCAACCAAAGCTCGCTCGCAGCACATCGTTTCGATCTCATCGATGTATTGGTTACCGCCGTAGTACCGCGCCCCCGGCATCCCCTCCGAGTACTTGTTCGTGAGGTGGGATCCGAGGGCTTCCATCACCGCTCTGCAGACAAAATTCTCCGAAGCTATCAGTTCGATCCCTCTGAATTGACGCGTTTTTTCCTTCTCCATTATGTCAAAGACGTCGGGGTCCGCTACCTGTAATGGCTGGTTCCCCCAATTCCGAACGGAGGCTCTCCGGGACTCGAGATCGGGTTCGAGGGAGACCGGAATTGAAACCCTCTTGGAGGACGAGATTGAAATTGAGGAGGATGACGAGGATTCGCAGTCCCGGCGCCGCTTGAGGCACATTGAGTGGCCTAGGATGCGAAACTCCTCGACCTCGCGGTCGTCTTCGTCGTCGTCGCCGTCGTTGAATTCGGAATCTAGGTTACCGTTTTCGTGACGATTATTGGAGGTGGTGGTCTGAGGCTCGAGGAGCTGGAGGGGGACGGGAGGGTGGGGGTGGGAGGGGTCGCGGAGGCTGGATTCGAGCTGGAGGGTGATGGATTCGTCCGGGATTGGGTGGCGGGCGGAGCGGGGTGGGGAGGCGTGTGAGGAGAACCCCAGAGACAAATTCGACTGAGGATGAGACAGGTCCATCGAAGAAAATAGCTCAATTCGGTGAAATTGAAAGAGGAAGCTAAGAACAACAAGCACAGCAGGAGTTGTTGGAATTGGAGATGGAGGAGGAGGAGGAAGAAGAGTGGGTCATTGAAATTTGAAGGAGGGGGGCGGGGGAAGAAAGAAGAAGAGAAACCCTAACCCTATTTGGGAAAGGAAAGGAAATGAACAGAGAGGAATCGAATGCGTTGGTTTGACGGAGGGGGATGTACCTGGACGCTGCTGCTTTCTTGTGTTTTGTCCCCATACATTATATACTTGTAGTCAGTCTCACTGTGTCCGACTCGTTTTCTGATGAATTTTTTTTAGAAATAGATAAATCATGAATTAGTGCATTCAAATATCTTAAATACAATTAAATATCATATCTTTTTGCATTATATTCTTTTTTCTTTTTTAAGGAAATTATAGTTCCTCCTTCGATTGTTTTTATGTGTTATTTTTATTTTTTATATTTAAAAATTGTGTTTGTTTATATATATATATATATATATATATATATATATTCTTTTTTTTAATAAACTTTAAAAATAAGAGTGACAAATAAAAAGAGGCCGGAGGGAATATAATATTATAATATGTAAGATTTTCTAATGCGCTGCACTTGTTTCCTAAGGATATTTTGTTTGGTGATCAGGATTGGGAATTACAACAACCAGCTTTTTTAGCATTTTACTGATAATTAGATGGACATTCTATTTATTTTCTGTATCTTCAGACCGGTGGGCTTGGTTTAATTTGGTTAGGAAAGTTTTTATTTGGTGATCGATAATCTTATTTGGTTTTAATACCTTGATTTGTGCGACATTCCCTTGTTGTCGTGTTATTTAAACAATAAGTATATATATATATATATGGAGATTTTCCTATTTCAGAAATTTATTAACTCTTTGTTGATTTTATGAAAATAAATTAGTGTGTGAATTTGGACATAACTCATCACCCTTGTTAGGTACATCCTCCATTCTATATTAACAGTTTTTTTTCTTATTTTTTAATTTCATTTATAAATTAATGTCCTTAATATAATTTATTTCTAGATACATTAAATTATAAATAAACCTAAAAAGTAAAAAGAATGCCAATCATGAAACAAAATAAGCACCATCATTAATCATGTGTTTTGAACAATTCATGTGATGAACTTGGACATATTTTATAATGTTGTGAAATTAAGAATATTTTTATTGGTTGGGAAAGTTTTTATTTGGTGATCGAGAATCTTATTTGGTTAATCTTTCTTGATTTGGAGTGAAATTTTCTTGTTTTCTTATTTAAAACAAAATAAGCTATTATATGTTAAGATCTTCCTATTTCAACAAATTATTACCTCTAAATTTTATATGAATTAGTGTATGAATTTAGACACAGCTCATCTACCGGAGGAAATGGCCGAGTTTTAATTTTTGGCATAAATAGACTTGGGCCTGAGTCTATTATTTTTGTTATTGGCTCTTTTTTTCTTAATATTTGACAGGATATTTTTAAAAGTTTAGTTTGACTCAAAAATCTATTTACATATCTATTTAAAACAAAAATAAAATATATAAAAAAATATGTGTTATTTGTCATTGATAATATTAGTGTATCTAATTAAGTCATTAACAAAAAAATATAAAAAAAATATTATTTAGTCATTTAAGATTAACAGTTAACACAGTCTATATAAGCATGAAAGAAAATGAATTATACTAGTAATTAAGAAATAATAATACTCTACAAAATATGAAGTGATATAACAATATAAAACAAATTAACAAACATCATACAACAGACAAAAATATAAAGCGCTTGGTGCCTAGGTTAGAAACAAATACAAAGTGAGAGAAATGGAAAATAAAAAGATTTTAAATATGTTTAGGTCATATTATAATAATATAATAAGATTTTTTTATTCAATAATAAAAAATATTTTTATAAATAGACTGACCTTAATAGGTATTTTTTATCGTCTATGGTCTCATGCTACTCTCATCTATTTAGCTAAACAAGATTTTAAAAAAAACTCTGATTTAACTTATTTATTAAATGAGCTAGACTAAATTAAACCCTAAACGAATCAGACCAAAGGCCTTCGACCATCCAACAGACTATCCGACCTACTTTCACCCCTAAACTCATCAACCTAGGTACTATCATTAATCATTGAACTGTACATTTTGAATAATTTTATTTTATATTCAATGTATTTTGAATAATTCATGTGATGAACTTGGACATATTTTTTTCATTTTATAAAATCACAGTATTAAGAAAAGTATACATTGATTCTACTCCCTCTATCTATTTATTTAGGTCATTTTTATTTCTTAATACATCATTAAAATAATGTATCTAAACACAACTTTTATATATCATTATAACTTGACAATCCCTTGTATCTTGTTTGATTTGTTTCCTGAATTTCATCCTAGCGGTTAGGAACAAATAATTTCTTATAAGAAATTTTTAACAATGTTCATGGAATGCACATTTAGATTTGGTTTGGTAAAACCTTTTTAAGAGGGTTCTTGTTTTCCAAAAAATAAAACAACTTTTTTATGTGTGATAATAAAAAAAAGAGGTTGAATAAGTTTTTAATCCTCAATAAAACTTATTGTATTTTGACCAAATATTATGTTGTGATTTATGTTGATTAAGAGTAATTTTTAGATTATTTTACTAAATAATACTAATATGATTCTTTAAAAGCAACTTATGAAGTGTCTAAAGAGCTCAACAACTTTTAAAGAATTACAACATTCTTAAGCTAAAACCTAAATGTGCTATAAGAATATGTAAGAAATTTTTCTGTCACCTAAGAGGATTTCAACAATTGCTTTTTTTTTCCCCGTCCGGTCAGTAAGGGCTTTCTTGTTTTGTTTCTCGGTTTTATTGCTTTTTGGGTTTTTGTTGGTTGAGTTGAATTTTTGTTTTTTAGTTACAGGGTAGGACCTATTGTTGCAGACTAAGCAATAAGATGAGGCCCTTCTTCTTGATTTTGGGTCTTAGTGAGTGAGGGCCCATCATATGGGATGCAAGCCCAAACCCAACAGTGAAGAATGGATGCCAACACTTGGCCTACGTTGATAGAGTCAAAATCCTAAGTTGCATTCTTACACCGGAGCCTAAAGGCATAAACAAATTAGGGTTAATTATGTTTTTAGTCCCTGTAAAATTTGAAAGTTTAGTTTTAGTCCCTGTATGAAAGTTTTAGTCCCTGCGAAATTTAAAAGTTTGGTTTTAGTCCCTAGAGCTGGATGAGAGTTGACTGTGCTGATGTGGACGCCTCATGCACTGACGTGACATGCCACGTAGGATGCCACGCGGCATGCCACGTGGGATGCCACGTGGCATACCCCCCAAAAACCCAGCCCATGACCCGTGACCCACCTGACCCGACCCATTTTTAAATTAAAATTAAAAAATAAAATTGCATTTCCCCCCAGCCCTCATTTACCCATCCGTGCCCCTAACCCACCCTTTACCCAACCATTGCATATCTCCTCCTCTCATCTCTGTCGAGCCCCCACCCCCCCACCGCCGCTCCTCTCCGCTGCCCAACCGTCGAGCCCCATCCCAACCCATTCCTCTCTCTCGAGTCTCGCAACCCCGTGATGCCGCTGTGCCCTCGCCCTCGCCCTCGAGCCCCACTCCCGCGCCCTCGCTGCCTTGCCTCCCTGGAACCGATTGAAACCATGACCCACCCGCCACCCACCTCCGCGTCAACAGCGTGACCCACCTCTTAGATTTGACTTTGGTTTCTCTCTTTCTTTTGTCTTTTCTTTTTGTAGATCTATTTGGTATGAGATCTGTGTTGGTTATGTGTTGGTTATGATGGTGATGGAGTTGTGGTTGTGGATGGTGTGAGGTTGACGAATTTTGGGTGTTATTCTTGGGTTTGGGAGGTGGTTTAGGTGGTGGTGATGTTGATATGTTGGTGGAAGTGGTTGTTGTGGGATGGTAGAGTCGAGATAGGATCCGCCGGGAGAGATGGGCTGCTCGCGAGACTCGAGAGAGAGGTGGGATGTTGAACGGCGGGGCAGC
>QANU01029220.1:654043-737101 GCA_003254905.1 Nissolia schottii
GGGGGGGTTATGCCACGTGGCATCCCACGTGACGCGCTGCGTCAGCGCATGAGGCGTCCACGTCAGCACAGTCAACTCCCATCCAGCTTCAAGGACTAAAACCAAACCTTTAAATTTCGCAGGGACTAAAACTTTTATATAGGGACTAAAACCATACTTTCAAATTTTACAGGGACTAAAAACATAATTAACCCAACAAATTAATTACTTATAAATTAATTAAAGGTTGTGTTTTGATGGAGTATTTTATACGGTAACGTTATTTTTGAGAGAATTTTAATTGATTTACTCTAAAATTCTGTGTTTGGATATAAGTGAAAGTAATTTCAAAATTACAAGTATATTTTTTAAGGTATTTCATATACTTTAAAATAGTTAATTTTAATTTTCTTTTATACACAAGAAATTCTAAAATTTCTCTCATCTCTACTCATTGTTTTGAATTTCTCATCTTTAAACTCTAACATCATTCATTATTTACTATTCATCGACTGGCTATCACTGATCATCAGGTAGTCACTACTGATTGCTGAACAATCATTGTTGATCGACAATCGACCACCTCCAGTCACAAACTAGGCATCGATTGCCATTCGGCCACCCCAATCATTGGTCGGACGCCAACCAAACTCCACTAGTCATCATTGGTAGTCATTCAAACCTTGCAGGCCGTTGGTGATACCCACATAAAGTAGGTAATACAATTTTATTATTCAAACAAAGTATTTTGTAAATGATGTAATATGATTATATTATCTAAACTAAAAAATTTAAATGAAAGGAATTTAATTGAAACAATTAAATTCGCTTGCATTTTAAATTTCTTTGAATTTAAAAATATCTCATCGAAACACAACATGAGGGTATTCACTATCGATAACAATGATTAATCCTTTTGCAATAACTAAATTCACACAAAAATTATGTATTTAAAATAATTTAATTAGATAGCAACATAAAAAATATTACACAGACAATGCATAATAATCAAACTTTTATGTGAAAATATATTATTGAAAAACTGTTTAATTTTTTTTTATACCAACGATTTTTTAAAACTAAATCATAGAAAATGATACTAATATAACAATCTAAATTGACAACTTTAAAACAACCTCACTTACCACTATAATAAATCTCACAAAATTTTTTTTTGAATGAAGTTATCCCAAATTTATCAACTTGGGTTGTCAGCGCAACATTGCTCATATACCATGACATTTTGGTATTTGGTAGGTTCAAAGGAGAATGTGTGCTCCAACATTCTCTCGCCATGTCTACAACATCCCACGTTAGTGACTGTCATTATTCTTCCTACTACCAGTAATTCTTTAAATTATTAAATTATAAATGATTAAAAAAAAAGGGATCATGCATCAAATTTGAGGTCCACAAACGCAGCACACCTCAAATTTTAATTACTTTTAATCATTAGCTATGCCATGTATGTATGTGGACATGTCCGTGTCTACTTACGTGTTCCTATGTCCGTGGTCTCCACATATGCGAGCAACAATGGCCGCTTATGTTTGTGGGGCTCCTCATTGAGCCGTTTTTATGGTTGAAATCTAATCCCTTCTCTCCAGCTCCACACCACACGTGCTTTTCATGCCATTCGCACGCCTAAGTAATTATCTATTATTTTATTTTATTTTTTCATTTTTCTATTCGGATAAGGGCAATATTCTGCTACATTCCAACCACCGTAACCTCGTGCATCCCATCAATACACGACAGACACGTTAACCAGCGGCGAATGTTGTAGCGCGTTCTTGTGCCGTGACCGATGTATAGGAAAGGGTTACACGTAACTGTGAGATGGAGAGTACGGTCATTTATGTCGTCGCGCGCGTGAGATAAGATGACTGATGAGAGAGCGCGTATCGGGATGATGTGGCAGAGTCAGAGCGAAGCGTCACGGCTTTTCTCGGAGGGAAGTATTGGAGTAAGTGGAATTACGGTGATGCCCTTGTATATTTTCGTTGACGGGGTTGCCCTTGTTGTTTCGGTGGGCCATCGGTACCACATTTTCAATGAGAAAGTCAAAAGCAGCCGAACGAAACGGGAACTGAAATGATTGAGTTCTAATGGAAGAGTAATATTATTTTCTGTTTACTTATAAAATAAAATCTTATATCGACATGTTTTTTATGTTAAAAAATTAAGGTTTAAACTCAAGACGGCCGGGCAAGAAAATTTTAGATAATCATGTGAGTCTAATGGTAATTTATGGACATTATTATTTAATTAAATTTTGTTATGGAAGTAAAATTAATTAATTCTTTCATTCATTACTTAAAAAATTATGCATATAACATAATTTGATTCTATAACGGTATGAAAATATTTACACTATCAATACAAAATAATTAAAAACTAAACATATAAGCTAAGGTTCTTACTATAGCATCCTATAGTTATTTGTAACTAATAATTAGTCATGTGTTTCATTAATTTAAATTACTTATTATTTTAAATATGTAAATTATAGCTACTGAAATACAAAGAGGTGTTGCCGTAAAAATTTGGGCCAAAAAAAAAAGTAAGTTAATGATAGATCTTTGAAGTTAAAATGTTATTAAATTAATAGATAAAATTTCTTTGTATTTGAAGCACAAATAAAGTCCACCTCCAATGAGGCCTTTCAGAGCACGCATTAAATGTGCTCTATAAATATACAACAATTTTTTTTTGTTTTGAGTTTTAATGAGGTCCTATCAATATCTTATGGGAAGCAAGCAAAAATTCAACACTGAAAAGTGAAGATGATACCAATTACGTAACTCAGTCTGCATTTTTTTTTTTGGTTGTATAACATTTATTTATCTGTTTTATAATTTTTTTTATTGAGTGACAAGTGAGTGATTATTTTTTGGATATGCAAATAACATGATTGTCTAAAAATACACGGCTACCATAATGTAAGAAATTACAATTTTTTTATGCCAACAGTTTTTAAAAGTTGAATCATACAGCAATTGGTTTTGTTGTTGGTTTTATACCAAAAGGCTATACCATAAGATTGGTAGGTTCAAAGTATAATGTATTCTCCAACATTCTCTTAGGTAGCACTGAGGTAGATTTCTCATGATGGAAGGACAATTGTGGTGTTGGTATAATAAAAGAGTGCATATTGGAAGCAAATATTAAGTTTGAAAGAATCTGATAAGAATATAAGATATTTCCATACGCTTACCAAGCATAAGAAGAATTTCTCGATGATAAATATTGGGAGTAAATGGTTTTGATATCCACGAGCAATCAAATATCAGGTAAGGAATTATCAGCATTTATATCTACATTTGGAGTGTCCAGATATTTTTTTTGAGGAGGAGTTGGTGTCAAAAATCACACCTGATGAAACACAGTCTTTGAAGTGATATCGTCAACGGAGGAGATATAAAGACAGTTGTGTGAGACTTTGATTTGTCTAAAGCTACTGAACCTGATGGGTATAATTTTAAATTTATCGGCTCTCAATGGGAGGCAATTGGTTCAGATTTTATCAAGTGTGTTTCAGATTTCTTTGTGTGGTTGGAAGTATGAATATTCCAACCAATATCTTAATGCCGACTAAATATCTGAATATTCCATTAGGCGTAAATCCAAATAGAATAGCAACTTGGAGCCCGGTGTTGGATAATTTTCAAAAGAAATTGTGTGGTTGGAAGTGTAATTTGTTATCTTGAGTGGGTAGGCTCACTTTGATCAAATTAGTTCTCAATAACATACCTATGTACTATTTGGGTTTGTTTGAGATGGCGAGGCAGGTGGGGAAAAAGATTATATAGATGCAAAGTAAATTCTTTAAAGGTGGCTATGGGGGCAGAAGGCCTATTTCTTTGGTAAAATGGAAACTAATACAACTTCCAAAGAAATTTGGAGGCCTTGGAGTGGGTGATGTAGCTGTAAAGAATGTTGCGATGTTATTTAAATGGTGGTGGTGATTTTCATCAAGGGAGGTGATTTTGGAAGATAGCGGTGCGCACTTGTAATAGTATCCGACATACACAATTGATACTTGATCTTGGTGCTATGAAGAATTCGGGACTGTGGAAGGCTATTTATGAAGTATGGAAGTTACATGGTGAAGCATAAAATATCATGAGGAATGATAGTAAATTGGTGGTGGGTAACGATCATTGGATTTGATTTCGAGAAGATCGATGGGTGGGAGAAGGTTTCCTTATGGAGAAATTTCCTAGATTATATTCGGTGTCGCTGCAGAAAAATCAACCAATTTCTAAGTGTGGATTTTGGGATGGGATGATGTGGCATTGGAATCTATTATGGCTTAGAACATTCTTTAGTTGGGAAGAAGGGAGCTATGGTGAATTAATGGATTGTCTAGTTGGGGTGTCACTAAATAGTAGTAATGAAGATGGTATCTCATGGGCTTTAAATAGTCAAGGGGAGTACTCAACTAGATCGTTTATCTCAGTAGTTTATGAATCACAAGGTATGCAGTCTTAATCCTTCACTTTTGTTAGTGGGGTGTGGCGGGGGTTGGTCCCTCCCAAAGTAGAGTTGTTGTCGTGATTTATCATTTTGGAGAGGTTGAGTATGAAGGATCGATTGATTTGGCTTGGTATTAGGGGCAATATTGATCCAAAATGTGTTATGTGTGAGGTTAGGCAGGATTGTATTGGACACCTATTCTTTTAGTGTTCATTCTTCTCTGGGGTGTGGTCTAATCACCTTCAAGGTTGGGGTGTTCATTGGGTGTTTTCTAAGTACCCAAGACATAAATTAGTCTTGGATGGAGGTGTGTCTTTCACTGAACTAATTGAGAAGACGGAGGGTGGTGTTCTTTGTTATGATTTGGTCGATTTGGGAGGTACGTAACAAAGTGATCTTTCAAAGTTATATTCCCAGCTCATTGACATTTTTTCTCTGAAGTCTTGTATTGATTTAATTTGTGGGTTAAGGAGAAAGCTAGAAGTTTGAAGTAGTGGTATATTTGGCAGGTGTTGATAAGGTGATTGTGCATCTGAAGTTGTTATCTCTCTCTCTCAATAATTCAAGTGTTTTATAAACACTGGTTGTGTGTGTGTTGGTTAATAGTTTTTGTGTACTATGTGTTGTCTGGGTGCTGTGTGTATGTATGTCGTGTTGGTAAGCGTGGGTCGTGTGCTTTGTGTGTTGGTAGTATGTGTGTCTGCATGGACTTGAATGGACAGGTTTTAATACTATATAATACTTTGTAAATCCTAGTAAGTCTTGTTTATGAGGTTGGTGGAAATGTCCTGAATTGTCATGTGGTATTAAGTAATGTGGTACACTAGGGATCGATGGGGTCTTGATGGCATTGCTGAAGGGACCCTTGGTTCATATAAGTTAGGGTGTTGTCCCAATTCAGAACAGATTAGTATAATGTGATATCAAAACAGGTGCTTCTTTGTGTGGGTGGTTTCTTGGGTCTTGATGGCATTGCTGAAGGGACTTCATGAATCTATCGATGTTTTGTTCGACTTAGGTTGTTGTGTGTTTGATGGTGCAGAGTGGGGTATTGGTAATTGGCTTGGTTATGGAACCATTTGATGGCACCTCTTGGTTTTGATATATTTTAAGTTTGTGTTACTATGGCTACATTAGTATGTATATATGTGTTGAGGAGGTTGTATGATTGGGTGGAGTGTTCTGATTTTTTATAATGTGATATCGTTTATATGAGTTATTGGGTCTTGATGACATTGTCAAAGGGACTTAATTAATCCATTTATGACATGTGTCATGCTAATTGAGGTCGAAGGGTGATTGAGGCTACTAAGTGAATGTGTGATGTTATTATTTTTTAAATTGTCTGTGTACTAGTTATAGATGTATACTTCATAAAGAACAATATTGAATTATTTTAGGAATTATTATGTTTAATTTGGCAGGGATTAATACTCTTTTCTCTCTATAAAAAAAATAAGGGTTTATCACATTGAGTTTTTCTAGAATTTTTGGTGAGTCTTTTCCAACTGAGCTGTTCAATGTAGTGTTTCAGTGATTTGAGGCCTATGTAGTGGTGGCCTTGATCATGGTAGTCATCAGATTATGGATTGTCTAGTGTTATATTTTTGGGTCATATTATGGCCTTCTTACAATTGCATCACTTACCTAAAAAAACTATTTGATAAATGTCACATAACAGATAATATGGAGATGCAGAGACAATAGAGACACGTTTATGCGTCTTTGTGTTTTGTATGTATAAAAATTAATTTAAATTTTTTTAAAAGACTTAATTCATTAACTTATTTATTAATCTATTTACTTGTATAAATAACTGTTGACTTTTTAAAAATAAAATATATCAAATATCATTAAAAATAAATGAGTTAATAAGTTAAGTCTTAAAAACAACATCCATTTTTCAGAATCAATTTTGAGGTCCACGAACCAAGTACACCGAAAATTAGTTATTTTCAATCGTTAGCTATATGAATGTGTCATGTATGTATGTGGGCATTTACTCGTCTACTTACGTGTTCCTATGTCTTTGGTCTCCATGTATATTTTTATGGTTGAAATCCAATCCCTCCTCTCAAGCTCCACACCACACGTGTGTTTTAGGCCATTGGCACGCCTAAATAATTATCCATTTTATTTATTTATTTATTTATCTTTTCATATTTCTATTTGGATAAGAGCAATATTCTGCTACATTCCTCACCACCGTAACGCCATGCATCCCATCAATTCACGACAGACACTTTAATCAAGGACAAATGTTGTACCGCGTTCGCCAACGATCAGATTAATGTACTCGCGCAAGTGAGATAAAAATATGGAGAAATATTTACATGGTGTTAAAATTTAAAGGTTGTATTAACTAGTAACCCACTTGTTAAAATAGGTAAAATAACTTACATGATACTCCATTAGTTAGGTAAATAATTAATAGAGTCTTATTAATAATAAGGGTTAAAATCATATAATTTTTTAATGATTTAAACTAAATCAAATAATTTAAGCCTTTCTTAAATTTTTAACATTTTTTAAGCATTTAATATTAATAGTATTATCCAATCAAATAATTTATTTGTATGACTTTTTAAGTTATAAATAAAAAAATTCAACTATTTTTTATTTGTGAGATAAATTTTATTTACGCGATAGTGTAAAAATATTCGATATAGTGTAAAAATATTCTATACAGTAAATATATAAAAATTAAATTTATTTTTCAAACATTATAAATTATAACTAACGGTCCTAATTAAGATCATGCGAGTATTTATTTAAGACGATAAATGTGGGAATGCCCATTAGGATGACTTGGCGGAGTCATAGCGAAGCGTCACTCACGGCTTTTCTCGGTGTCCTCTGGAACCGAAGTCATGGAGCAACTAGAATTACGGTGATGCCCTTGTCATTTTTTTCATTGACAGGCTTATCCCTACTGTTTTGGTGGGCCATAGGTACCTCATTTTCAATGGAAAAGTCAAAAAGCAGCCTAACGAGGATCACAAACCAAACTTTACGGGAGTAATATTATTTTCTGTTTACTTATTACATATAAAAAAAATGGAAATTTAGATAATAAAAAATATACAAGCTGAAGAACATAAAATAAAAAACTTGAATAAGAAATTGAAAGAATGTCTAATTTGGTCATTCTCTATTTTCATAGACAAAGTAACCCTCCACCATTTAAAAGGAGATACGATAATTTTGAGTTTACTAAGTATTTTTCAACTTTATCTAAATGTACACATGAACATTAATTCGTTGCATTGGTTAACTTCGTCCTGACTTTCAATAATGTTGTTTTGATGTATTTGTAATCCAAAATTTCAACTTAACATAAAAAATTGAAGAAACACGGATTGCATAAGCGCAAAGACATATGCAACAAAACAAATTGTCAGTTTGTTTTTCTTTTTAGAAGTGTTAAACTTAAGTTTAGTAAAAGTAAAAAAAAAAAATTACTTCTTATAAAAGTGTATTAAAAAATTAAATTTCTCATTTTTAAATAAAAATAGTGGAAACCAAACAAATACAAAGTCATTTTATGTTAAAATAAAGTTAATAGAGTCAACTCAAATTAACAGTACACATGTACACATGCATTTCAATCAAGTTGAGAAATAGTGAATTAATTAAGGGATTAACGTATTTTTTTTTATATGGGGGAAGACTAACGTAGAAATTTCAAGTGCTCAAGTTCCTTGTCCCACAAAAATGGTTGGAGATGCCTAAGAAATTTGACTTACTAGGTTAACTTTTAATGTAAATTCTATGAGAAAATGACATCGAAAGCACTATTGAAGTTACTTGAAAAATTATATTAGCTTGGCTAATTTATTTATCACATGAAATCCCAAACCTTTTCCTTATGTAAATATTGAACAAGACAAAACCTTGGGATGGAAAATGAGAGAGAAAGACAAAACAAGAAACGTAAAATAATAGTAATTAATTAATCATTTGTGTATTAGTGTATGCGTTTATATATAAATGTTCTTTTTCTTTTCTCCTAATCAACATGATGTAAGGGGGTGTATTTTATTTTTGGACTAGAGTTAATTTGTATTGTAGATGGGGGCATGGGGCTATCTTTGAAACTAATTAAGCGAAAAATACGCAACGTCAGAACTAGTTAACCATTTAACAAAAGATCTGCATACGGGTTCATAATTCATATATAATATCTTCGCCTTAAAAACGCATAAAATGGAAATCAATAACTTACGTAAACGTAATCGAGTAACATTTTAAAAGGCACGTGTCTTTTTTTACACTGTCATCATCACGGTCACACATACACTTTTTTTTTATGTAATTTTTTAAAATAAAAATAATTACGCAGAGGGACATATACGTTGTTAATTTATTCTAGGGTGACATATTTTGACATATAAATATAAGAGAAGATAATTTGCATTTTGGTTACAATCAAATGATACCCTACAACTTTTCCTATGAATGATTTATTTTTTTCTTCATTAATCCTTACTTACTCAAAAGGCATGGATCATGATTAGCTATGAGCACCCTTGTCTTTGTAACTTTGTTCCCATTATGTGACCTGGCCACATGGGTTCATGGAAACAAGACCTCTACTTTTGAGAATGGATATTGATTTTTTTGGTAATAAATGGATATTGATTTAGTCAATTGTTTGCTTAATAGTTAGTGTGAAGATGAAGGAAAAATTAAAGTGTGATTATGCACTAAATAAAAAAGTGTGATTAAATAACTTCTTTGTGTTAAAATACTTAAATGTCAACTTTATATTATATTATTCGCCTATGCTACATGTGTACAATCCAAATTCATACACTATACATACACCTGTATTAATATACGGTAGGCCCCACGTATTAATTGTCAACTCCACTCACACTCCCACTCTCACTCTCGCTCACTTACGCGTCAAACACACGCGTAACCTTCACCCTCCCACTTCCTTGCCTTGGAAATAAGGATTTAAACACACGAACCGTTTCAATGACCATTATCGTCAAATTTTTTTCACTCTTCATTCTCGTCTCCCTCTTCGTTCTCTCTTCACTCTCGTCTCTCTTCTACAACCTCATCGTGCTCTTTGCACAAATATGTAGCAAACACAATCAAATACCCCTAAGAAAACAACCAATGGTGAGTACATCAAAACTGAGTTCACCATTTATGCTTTTCGTTGATATGCCTTACGTCTAACTTTATAATTTGGTGATGAATGTAAGGGTGTATAGGTTTAGTGGAAACACAAAGCATTGTGTAAAGTGAGCTAATTTATGTTTGACTGAAATCAGTGTTGTACACAAAGTACTTAATGTTTGTGCACTAAGTCATATAATGTTTGTGCACTTCAATCAGACATCATATTCTGCAATATTACTCTACTATACATTAAGTAATATGTATATATGCAAAGTTTATGCATTAGAATGTATAAACGTGTGAGTAAAAGCTTTTGAATTAAATTCGCGATGTTAATTGTTCGTTGTTGCAGAAATGGCTCCTCCACAATCACTCAAAGGGACAATTGTTGCTAAGGACGCTGACAAATATGCTTTACATAATCCAACACCAACGCAAAGTTTTTGCACAATGTCATATAAAGTTTGTGTATGTGTGACTGTAATATTTGTGCATCAGCTGGCCAACAACTACTCCAGCATGACGCTGGATTTCCACACCAACAAGAAGGTTCTGGAAGAAGCACATACTGAAGGACAAAATGAATTACTCAACTGAATCTACCTCCTGACTTGGTTAATGAGCAAGTTTCCACTGCTCGATTAACATCACGTCTCTGAAAAGATGTGCAAATATATGTTGTTATGGTTTAGGGTTTAGGATTTATCTGAACTAATTGTTGTAAAATTTGTTCAATCAAAATGTATAAAGATTGTGAACTTATTTATGTTTGAGTGAAATCACAATGCTGTAAACAAGTGCTTAATGTTTGTGTATAAGGTCATATAATGTTTGTGCACATCGTCATATAATGTTTGTGCACTAAAATTTGATATCATATTCTACAAAAATACTTAACTATTCATTAAGTAATATGCATATATGTAGAGTTTATGCATTAAAATGTATAAAAGTGTGTGCGCACATGTATGTGAACTAATTTTTATAAAGTTTGTCCATTCAAAATGTACAGAGATTGTGAACTTATTTATGTTTGAGTGAAATCACAGTGCTGTAAACAAGTGCTTAATGTTTGTGCATAAGGTCATATAATGTTTGTGCACATCATCATATAATATTTGTGCACTAAAATCTGATATCATATTCTGCAATAATACTTTGTGCACTCCAATCAGATATCATATTCTGTAACATACACTCTTACCACCATTGTTAAAGGATAGATCTCATCCAATTTAAAAGAAAACCAACCTTTTATTATCTTAATTCCATTTTAATCAACTTTCACATGATAAGGGGATGAATCTGAGGAGGATGAGAAGGATGACGATGATGAGAGGATGAGAGATGACGAGGATGACGATGATAAACATAACAGAATAAGGATAAGAGGATGAAGACGATGAGTGAAAACGATGACGAAATCGAGTTCGGGATTGGGGCGCGTTCGAGATTGGTTACGTGAGAAAACTCGCGTGGTAGTGCGTCGTTTCCAAATAAGGAAAGTATACTGTATTCTGTATTAATTGTCATTCAAACCATATAAAATATGGGTGTATATACGAGTGTATGGATTAAGGGTGTACATAAAGCATTTTTTGTTATTTTTTTAGTTTTGCTAATCAATATCCACGAAGTATTTTATTGAGAAATGGAAAATTTATGTTTTTAATTCATTAAATGTGTTTTAAACTTAAAAACCCTTTTACTATTAGTTACTTAACCAATGCCGATAGGCCCTGTTTGGTTCACATTATATAATAAGACTCGACAGTATTAAATGTGATAATATAAGACATGATAGCATAGTATAAAAACCACATTGTATAACTTTATATACTATCATGTGTTTGATCTATCACATATAATTATATGAATTTATCATATTCAATCTTTGTAATATCAATTTATAATTGATACATAAACAAAAAATAAAAATAAAAATCCACTTTATGAAGCATAATCTCTCTTGATCAAAAAAACCTAAATGATATTCTACACTTTCAAGACAATTTATTGTAAAAAAAAAACATAATTTTTTCACCAAAATAAACAATGGTTTATTGTATGCTCATCACCTATGGTTAAATTTTTTTTTTAACCCCTAATATATATAATGACTTACCTTTGTTAGTGCCAGAATTCCTAAAAGAAAAGTGTTATGCTAATTAAGAACCAAAATTGACAAATGGGACATAATTACCACTTTATGAATGGACAAATATAGGTTACATATATGGCAAAGAAAAATTAATCACACGAATAATGAGAACTCATAAAAAAAATAAATGATCTAAAACAAAATTTTTAAATTTTGCATAAACTCACATAAAAATGTTATTTGTCTACAAAAATAGATTTTTATTTCTTTGAGTCTGATTGATAACTGAAAAAGGAATAAACACAAGGTTTATGAGTAGTTTTTGAATTGATATGTGCAAAAAGGTATTAGACTTGAAGAAGAGACGAAAAAATAGCCATGAGAGAGAGAAAAAGAGAATGCAATGATGATGATTAATAATTACATAGTGATGAAAATGGAAAGAGAAGATGAGTAAGAATAGTTTTAGATTGACTAAAAAAATTAATATTATCATGTCTTCTCAAATTTTAGGAAATATGATAAGTTAATAAGATAATCATAATATAAAACTAGATAAAATTGTGTATAAAGTTATACTATCCCATGTTACACTAAATATATGACAAAAATTAATTTTATAGTATTGATTAATATTATCGAGTCTTCTACTCCCTAATAAGACTTTAAGACATTAGTCAGGAAAACTCTTTTTTTTTTTTTATAAATAGTCAAATGTATTTGATTGTGAATTTGAATAGTTAAGCTTTCATGGCATTTAAGATGCATCTATGATCCAGAAAGGCAAACCC
Organism: Nissolia schottii; assembly: GCA_003254905.1. NCBI lineage: Eukaryota > Viridiplantae > Streptophyta > Magnoliopsida > Fabales > Fabaceae > Nissolia > Nissolia schottii. Next base: position 666,530 of record QANU01029220.1, read on the forward strand.
TTATTTGCACACAAATGTATTATTTGATTTGATTTTGACATAGATTTGTAATTATAACGTGGAACAAAATTTGCGTGTTAGCATAACCCATGTCTGCGACTAAGTTGATTATTTAATCATGTCATGTTATGAACTACTTGGGGGGCATATATTCTTCCTCGTGAAATATTGGAATTTTTGCAAATCCACATCCCCAAGCCAACCGAGTTTATTTTGGTCTTAGAAAGAAAAAAAGAAAAGAAAAGAAAGTCTTGTGTACTAGACAATATATTCATTATACTTCATTTAACATTAAATAAAATTTTAATAAAGTGTATGTTCTGGATAAAATTTTTCTAATAATAAATCAATCTAAATAATACAACTTTCCAAAAAGTAAAACACTTGTTAATAATAAAGTTTCCTCACCTTATATATCACACATTTCATAATAAATTTATTGGTGAACCCTAAATAATTTTTGAACTTTTTATTGATGATCACACTAGTCCTTCATAAAATAAAAGTTCCCAATTGGTCACTGAACGCTCCCAATTAGTCCTTAACAGTATGTTTGAAGTTCCATGAAATTGAATTTCCTCTGGAATTAGAATTCAATTCTTTGATTTAAAACACAAAAATAACATAAAATTCAACTATATCAAGAATTCAATTCTTTACCAAAGCCAATAACAAATCTTATCAAAATGGGTTTTATTTATAAATCAAACGTGATAAATGTGAAAAAAACCAAAAATACCTCTATTTCTCACCTTTTCACTTCCTGTATTCCTTCCCTCTAATCAAACTTCACGTTCTCCCTGTATGCCTCCATCACACTACAACAGCTCCCTCCAGCTCTTCTACTCTAGCAAGCAGGTCTGCTTCGTCGTAAATGCTTTTGTTTAAGGAAAGGTTGATGGTGGGCTTGTTGATGGTTGTGGTTTTGGAGAAGTGATGTTTGATGAACAATGACGATGGTCCTCCAAAGACTCTATTTTTCCTTTAACCAATTTCTCAATCATATGATTTAATTTAAATTAAACGCACCCTCACACGCACTATCCTACCTCATTTTGATTTCTCTACTACAACGTTGGGGGCTTGGGTGAAGCGAGAGGTTGGATGGAGAGAAGAAGGGAAAAAGGGTCATGCATAAAATAGATAAAATAATTGAATTCAACTATTTAGTTTAAATTCAGGAAAATTTATCACAATAAAATAAATAATATATCCCATTACTTAAATGAATTAATTCGGTAGTATTATTGTCATTTATTTTGTTTATTTCTTTATCCAATCTTTTATTTCGATTCTGAATAAAATTAATTTGATTTGATTCAACTAAAAAAAATCGAGTTTCAAGGGATCAATTTATAACAAAATTAGTTTATTTTGTGAACAAATTTTAAATTAGTTCATTTGGTAATGGGGTTATATTATTTGTTTTATTGTGGTAAATTTTCCTTCAATTCAATTCTCACTTATATTCAATTATATCAAGAATTGAATTTAATTCTATTTAAGTAAAATATTCTAAACAACCGGTAAACATTTCAAATGATAGTCCCTAAAAATTAAAGTGATTAACATTTGAAATATTGAATGACTAATTAAAGTTTTTTTAAAGGATCAATGTGCATCAATAAAAAGTTTAAGAACTAATTAAGTTATTAATCCTAAATTAATATTAAGGTGAATGTCTTAATTAATTTCTAAAATTTTCACTAATAACTACATTAATTTCTAAAAAAAACTCTTAATTTAGATTTAGATAAAATAACTAATAAAAATAACATTTAAAATACTCTTAATCCAATTGATTTTTTTAAAATACTAATGCAAACCCAAGTAAATATTTAGAGATTAATTAAAGCATTCCCACCCAAGTCATCAATAAATGACATATCACGGAAAGAAAAGAAAAGAACACAAAAACAGAGCTTTGAGTAAAAGTAAATGTCACAGGAAATTGAAAGGAAGGAAGAAAAAAATGGGAAGAAAAATGTCAAATCGAGAAGGTGGTGGATAGAGATAGGAGCAGTGTGGTCAAGAAAGGTAGGGCCAAGGGTATTTAAGTCCCGATCGAAACAAAAGCAAAAAAGAGAGTGCCGTTGAGGGCCATGCTGACGTGTCTAATACCCTCCTTAATCCCCCTGATTAAGTGTTAAACACAACACAAAACACACCACATAATTAAACCCCTTACGCATTATAAACCCAAACACGCCCTTTGCATTTTCAATTGTTGAAAGAAGACGCAAACACTCTCTCTATCTACTTTCTCTCTCTAAAATCTCAAAACCAAAAAAACAAGAAGCTCCAGAAGCTGATTCCACTCGTCGCAACGATTCCCGTTTGAATCGTTTAGAAATTTTCCACTGTTTCTATATATACATCACCGATCACCGATTCTTCGTTCTTGTATTGAATTGAATTGAATTCGTCGCTTTCGATTCTGTGATTTTTGTGCTGATCGTACGGTACGACGTCGTTGCGTTTTCCCTTCGTCGTCGTTCGAAGGGTTTGATCGGTTGTTGCTGCGTCGTCGTGTTGTGGACCGATGGCTTCTGGAGTGGAGTTGCCGGAGGGGAGAGCCGCCGGCGGAGGAGGAATCGCGATGGAATTTCCGGCCGGCGACGTGGATTCTTTCTCGTCGCCGTCGAGAGTGCCGAAGAGGCTCCGCCGGAGGCTACTCGACGCGGCGGAGTGCAAGTCTCCGAGCACGGCGGAGGAAATCGAAGCCAAGCTCCGCGACGCCGATCTCCGCAGACAGGTGACCTTACGATTCCATTCCAAAAACAGTGTCTGTTTTTTGTTCGGTTGGTGAGAAAGTTTAGGAACTTAAAATTGAAGTGATTAGTCGTTTACTTTTTCTTGCCGTGTACATATTCACCACGTGTAATTGATTTTTAAACCCGTTTTCTGGAAGAAACATTAATCGTTTTTGGTAAATTTTATTCTGGCGTTAACGCAATTTTTTATTTTTTAAATTCATCGGCTTGAAGAAAGGGCTTTCGGGTTAATTGTTCTCATGAATTTGGTCGGTTCCTTCATTCGACTTTCCAAGGATTTTTTGTATGTTAGGTAGAATAGGAGAGGGTGCTTTTTTCTGTTCGAATTTTGATTCGCACTCTTGGGTGGTCCCTTTTCACATGGTTCTGTCTTTCTGATAACTTTCGTTTTATGCTTAGTTTAATGAATTGCCTTTTGTTCTCCGTATTGTTTGGAATTCAAGTTATTCTTTAGTAGCATATTATGGTTTCTTCATTAGACACGAATCCTTTCCTGTTAGCTTTCCAACTTTTCGAACTCATTTGTATAGTTACCGTTTATTCTCTTTTAGGTCTTTCAATCTTATGCATTTAGAAAATCCTTTCTGTTGTTCTTTTTTTTGGCTATTGTAACTCTCTGTTTAATTGAAATTCTCTTGACTGCAGAAATATTATGAGAAACTCTCAAGCAAGGCACGTGCAAAGCCAAGGAGCCCCTCACGGTGTTCATCTCAAGATGAAGATCTTGGTCAGCGACTGGAAGCAAAACTGCAGGCTGCTGAACAGAAGAGGTCGGTTTAGTATTGTTCAATTACTCGAACTCAATTTTTTTTTATGCACATGTATGATTAAGTTGTTGCTTAAAGTGTTTATGTTGCTTCATCTGGTAAATCTCTGGGCTTGATATTTTAATATTGTTGGTCATTATTTAACTCTATTGAAAGCAATATTTGGCATATTTGCTCTTGTGAATTTTTTAAGAATTTTAATTTTAAACTGCAAGAGAACTATGAAATAGTTTGTTGATATTAGAATGGTTATTCTTGGTGTTCTAGTTGGGATTGGATTGTCAGTCCTTTTTTTATTTGCTGTCTCCCAATTATGTATGTTGAACTGCGATAGTTGTGTTATATCCCCTTTTTTGTTGGAGAAGTTTAGGTCATGTGTAAACATGACTATCATGAAGTTAAAACCTTATTTATGACACTTTGACTGTTTAGTATCTCCCCATGAACAGTGAAATATATCAGATTCTTACGCTTATACTTAACTGTTCCATTTATTTCTAAAGTCTAAAAATTATGCTTTTGCCCCAAACTGTTGAACATGATTTTTAACGATAAAAATTGATTTCCTTTTAATATTGTTATTGGACTTAATTGAGATAGTTTACTTGACTTCCTAACAGGTTGAGCATTTTAACAAAGGCCCAAATGCGCTTAGCAAGGCAGGATGAATTGCGCCAAGCAGCAAAAACTGGAGTTAAAATGCGCTATGAGAATGAGCGTGAGAAGCTTGGGACGAAAGTGGAATCACGTGTTCAGCAGGCAGAGGCTAATAGGATGCTTATCCTCAAGGCTCACAGACAAAGAAGGGCGTCTCTTAGAGAAAGGTCATCTCAGTCATTGATGAGAAGGATGGCTAGAGAGAGCAAATATAAGGAGTGTGTACGTGCTGCAATTCACCAAAAACGAGCTGCTGCTGAAACGAAACGACTTGGGTTATTGGAAGCTGAGAAGAAGAGGGCTCGAGCTCGGTTCTTGCAGGTAAGACATGTGGCAAAGTCTGTATCTCACCAGCGTGAGATTGAGAGAAGGAAAAAGAAGGATGAGTTGGAAGATCGATTACAAAGGGTACGGTGTTAGCTTGGTGCTGTTGTTTTTCTCCCCATTCTTTTGGGCATTTTCACCATTTTATACTTTCCAAATGGTGCTTGTTGTAACTAAACTTTTGAATTTATACTGATCAGGCAAGAAGACAGAGAGCTGAATATCTCAGGCAGAAGGGACGGTTGCGTGGTTATGGAGGAGAGAATTGGAATAGAATGCCAAAGCAAGCAGAATATCTTTCCAGAAAACTAGCAAGGTTTATTTGCATCTGAAATAAGGATATTTCTGTTTTCACTGTGCTTTACACCGTCGTAGTCATTTTAGAGCACATCTGACCTTAAATATTTATATAGGAATAGGACTATTTTGTATTTGAAGAAGTTCTGCTTCCCTGTTGGGCTAAATTTTTGTACCCTTTTTAAGCTGGAGTGCAATAGAAATTGAATTGCCTTTTGCTAGTTATTACTGTGGGACTTTTCCTAACTTCATTTGCTTCTTTAAGGTGCTGGAGACTGTTCCTAAGACAGAAGAGAACAACCTTTGCCTTGGCAAAGGCTTATGACGCACTTGGGATCAATGACAAATCTGTCAAGTCAATGCCATTTGAACAGCTTGCTCTTCTGATTGAATCAGCTTCGACTCTTCAGACGGTGAAAACTTTTCTTGACCGGATTGAGAGCCGCCTCAGAGTGTCTACAACGGTTGCTCCTGCCAATCATTTGTTTAACTTGGATAACATTGATCACCTTCTTAAGCGGGTTGCTACTCCCAAGAAAAGGGCTACTCCCAGGAGTTCTGTGAGAAGTAGGGTGGCAAAGAGAGCAGAATCAATTAAGGAGTCGAACAAGGGCTTAGTTAGGTTATCAAGATATCCAGTGAGAATTGTTCTTTGCGCTTATATGATATTGGGTCAGCCAGATGCTGTCTTCAGTGGAATGGGAGAACGTGAGATTGCATTGGCCAAGTCTGCACAAGAATTTGTCCAAATGTTTGATCTGTTTGTTAAGATTATACTAGATGGGCCAATGCAGAGTTCTGATGAAGAGACTGACCTAGCAGCTATGAAGCGCTGCACCTTCCGATCTCAGCTTGCTGCTTTTGATAAAGCATGGTGCTCGTACTTGAATTGTTTTGTGGTGTGGAAGGTTAAGGATGCTCAATCACTGGAGGAGGATTTGGTTAGAGCCGCTTGCCAGCTTGAGGCGTCTATGATTCAAACTTGCAAGATAACTCCAGATGGAGTTGGTGTTCAGCTTAGCCATGACATGAAAGCTATTCTGCATCAGGTAATTCTCCATCTCAAGCTAGCTGTGAATTTTCTTTTTTGAATGGTTGCTGCTATTTTGTTGACATTTTTTTGGTAGTATCACGGAACTTTTATGACTTTGGAAACTGAATGTGGTATGGTGAAGATTGTCAGATGTGTATAGAATTTGCTTATTTTGTTGAAAAAGAATTTCCACTCCTTTTGCTTTCTCAACCAAATTTTCTTTATTGCATTGATATAACCATAGAAGTATGGATGGAATCTTGCAGTCGTTTGGATGTTTTCACCTTTAAGCTTTGGCCTTATCTTTTAGCATTTCTTAATCCAGGTCACTGAAGATCAGAAACTTTTGAGAGACAAGGTGCAGCACTTGAGTGGAGACGCTGGGATTGAGCGTATGGAATCTGCACTATCTGAAACACGATCTAGATACTTTGGAGCGAAGGATAATGGAAGCCCAGTGAGGCCGGCAATAACAAAGTCAGTGTCTCCAAGCCCAACCCCACTTACTACTGGTGCCAGCTCAAGTGAAGGAAATACTTCAAATGAGAGTAATCATAAGAGTAGCCGAGTAGTTCGCTCCCTTTTTAAGGAGACTGATTCAGCCCTTGGAGGATCCAGCTTCTCGGCACCTAGAACCACTAGTTCAGATAGTCAGATGGGCTCTTTGCCTGAAAAGTTGATAACAGAGAATGAAGTTCTTGTAAATGAATTACTCCATGAGCATCACCGTAGCTTCGCTGATCGGTTTGATGTCTCTGATCATATTCAAAACGGCATTGAGGTCTGTGTACATCTTTGTCAAATTGTTACCGTGCTAAATTTATGGCTGATTATGTATGATGGTTTAGTTAGAAAGTCTCTGCCTCTGGCCCTTGATGTTGGCCCTGCTAATGTTATCCTTCCAACTATTAAATATCTTCTTAAACTAGAATTCCTCCTTCTGGAGGTATTGCAAAAAATTACAAAAGCAGTATATAACTTGTTAAAATTGATTCACCCATCTATTTTATCTTGCAGGGCAAAATAAAACAGACAATGGAGAAGGCCTTCTGGGATGGTATCATGGAATCTGTAAACCAGGAACAGCCCAACTATGATCGTATTGTGCAGCTTATGGGAGAGGTTAGGGATGAAATTTGTGAGATTGCTCCACAAAGCTGGAAGGAGGATATTTTTGCGGCCATTGATTTAGACATTCTTTCTCAGGTAGAGTGGCTATATGCTTTTTGCAGCTGTGATGGCTATATATGCATTGGCATACCTAACATTAATTCTCCTTTTCTGATATATCTTTCTTCTGCGTATCTCAAGGTGTTGAAATTGGGTAACCTGGATATTGATTACCTGGGAAAGATTCTCGAGTTTTCGCTTGTCAGTTTGCGGAAGCTCTCATCTCCAGCCAATGAGGAGATAATGAAGGCTACCCACCAGAAATTATTTTCTGAGCTGAGGGAAATATGCCAATCAAAGGGTGATTCGAACAAATCATGTGTTGTAGCCTTGGTTAAGGGTTTGCAATTTGTCCTTGAACAGATTCAGGTGTGTTTGCATCTCTATCCTTTATTGATTCTATTTTTACTCTTAGCATATGAGGGGTGCTTCTGAAGTAAAATTATATACTAGGATTTGAATGCCACAGCTTTCAAGTGTAGTTGTTAGGAATACATTGCTGGAGTGTCTTATGATTCGCTGTGAAAAGTTTCCATCAATCATGCATTGTTTGTTGTATAGCACAAAATCTATAACTCCCATCAAAACTGCTGTTCTGTATCTTATTCTAGACCATATTTTGTGGACACTGCACTGACAAAGATGTTTTCTGGCTTGTATATATTTGTTTTCCTTTGGTTTTAGATTATGTAACATATTACATTCTTATGACAGATTCTTAAGAAAGAGATAAGCAAAGCACGCATAAGATTAATGGAGCCTCTGGTTAAAGGACCTGCTGGTCTGGACTACCTTAGGAATGCCTTTGCTAACAAATATGGATCCCCATCTGATGCCAATACATCTTTGCCATCAACACTCAGATGGCTCTCATCTGTTTGGAAATGCAAAGATCGAGAGTGGGATGAACATGTGGGTTTCTCCTCAGCATTGGGTGATGATTCATCCCAAGAACGGCTTCCTCCGACTACTCTTAGAACCGGGGGAAAAACTGTGCTCAAAACAGTTGCCAGTTCAGTGGCAGTTTCTCCTGATGCAAATGCTACAGGTTCAAAATTGAGAAAACTTTATTTCCCAATCTTTCAATTTGTTTTGAAAGATTAGCCGTTGCTTACTTTGATACCTGCTTGTATGTAATTTGATCAGGCGATCATCAGCCTGAATGCCATGGTGAACAAGTTGATACAGCTGTGAGGCTTGGTTTGCTAAAATTAGTAAGTGGAATATCTGGTATTAAACAAGAAGATCTACCAGAAACTTTATCTCTTAACTTCTCCAGGCTGAGATCGGTTCAGGCTCAAGTCCAGAAGATTATCGTGGTTTCTACTAGGTAAGTAACATGATATTTGTGTCACGAGGCTGTTACACCTTAACATTAATGCTGGAGCTGTTATAGTCTTATGTGTATGTATATTTGACTGTATTATCTTATTTTGCAAATTGCAGCATTCTTATATGCCGCCAGATTCTCCTGAGTGAAAAAGCAGTAGCTAGTTCTGCAGATCTGGAAAATATCGTGTCAAAATGTGCGCAACAGCTCTTGGATCTCTGCGACCGTGTTGACGATGTTGATATTAAGGACATTGTAGATGTGATCTGCAATTTGCACGATGGTGAAGATGCCGGGAAACTCGAGACAAGGAAGGCAGTTGCTGCGAGGATGGTAGGCAAGAGCTTACAAGCTGGAGACGCGGTGTTCGAGAGGGTGTTCAATGCTGTCTACTCAGCTTTGCGTGGGGTTGTGCTTGGGGGAAGTGGACCTCGTGGGAGAGAATTAGCAGAGCTGGCTCTCCTCAAAGTTGGGTCTGCTGTTCTCACTGACAAGGTGGTGGAAGCTGCTGGTGTTTTGATTGTGGTAGCCAATATATCAGTTAGTGTTCATGGGCCATGGTATAAATATTTGACTGACAACATATGATGTTTAATTTGTTGCCACCCGTACAGAGAAATAATATACACAAAATCTGTACATAGTAAGCAGTGTGTAAAGTTGTCAGCTGTGTATCCCCTTAGGTTTCCCTAGAGATAACAGTGATTGTTTGTAGTAGGATTCTTTTGATGTAACGAACATGTATATATTGGTGCCTTTAGATTTGAATCACTAATATTTGTTAAGTTCCCTTTCCCTATGGAATTGGAATCTTATTGTATTTATAAGTAACTCATGTATATTATCTCCAAATAAAGAAGACTACTGCAATTAAATAAATTACAAGTAGCAGGCAACATAAAATGCTGTTTCCAATGGTCACTTTGTTCAGATTGATATGAACTAACAATTGCTTCAATCAATCATTTATTTATTTGTTTACTTATGGTGTAATCTGGGTCAGTCATACCTAAATGTTACAATATACACAGTGGTAATAACTTCTAGCATTGCTTACTGCGAATGCATTCTAATATCTATACATCTGAATATATCCAAAATAGGGGGATGACTTTGTGACCTAGAATGAACGGCGCAGTGCAAGAAAAAGCAAGATATTAGCAAATGCAATGGCACAGGAGATCAACAACACTTCATTACCTGTAAAGATCAATGTGCTAGTGTTAGCTGCTACAAAGAGTAACCAAATAACAAAAGGAAATTGTAAGCTGGAGTATTCCTCATACCATATGAAGCAAGCAAGTTCATCAATTTCAGTCCAACTACCACCACCTGCAAGAAAAAACACACCGAGCTGTCTTTAGCAACGTGTATGTGATACAAGCAACGTTTTGTTCCCTTTCCTGAATTTGCATGAATTAACAAATGGCAAATATGTTAAGGCACAACTATGGGATGTCACTAGAGAGCAATAAACCCAAAAGTAATAAAAAATTTCACCACATTGAAAGTACAAAGAATAGAATATGAGAAGCCACTTGAGCTCCATAAAGTTCAGAACAAAAGTAACTACCTAACGGTTTATTACTCATATTCATAAAAATGCCAGCATTAGCTATATCATGAACGACATTTTGAACTTCATATGGTCAAGCACAAATAGATCAAACCAATGCATACAAAATTTTCAGGGAAACAAAGTGATCCCATATGCTACCCGAATAAAGAAACAACATAATCATACGAATTCTCGAAGCAAATAAATTTAATATATAAGTTTTCTACAATGAAGTATTAGAAACTCGTTCTTTTTTATTTATTTATTTATTTATTTATTTATTTTATAAGTGTATATTAATTAGCACGAAAGAAAGAAATAAAATAAAGGGGAAACGAATGGTAATTAATGGAACTTAACCACAAGAGTGAATGTAAAATCTGGGTAGGTAAAGGCTGCATTCCAAAGCATTGCAAGTATTCTCTGTAAAAACAAGAATTGCACATTAAGAATGAGAATATAAAAATATATAATTTGTAGGATACAAATAATAAGCCAAATTAAGTTGCGAAAGAGAAATGAAAGGAAAGAATAGATGATGAAACCTGGAAGAAAGCAGCTGCATTATGAGGATCATTGCGGAACCTATAATTGTAGAGGGTGACTCCCTCCACGATGGTGCGTGCAGCTGCAGCTTGATCATCATAGGCAAAAGCAGGGTGGTAGGGTGTGAGGGTTGTAATGGGTGAAGTGCAGAGAGGGCACCTGCATGGCCTCGTAGCATTGCCATGCCTCCATACACTTAAAATACACTCGCCTATACATACAAAACAAGATCATCATTCAACTCAACAACAATCATGGGGTCAATGGATGGAAATGGAAATTGAAGGAAACAAAGTTTGTTTCTTTAATCCAAAGAAAAGAAAGAAGAGAAACAGAGTAAGAGTATATACCACAGAACCGGTGGGAGCAGGAGGTGCGGCATGGAAGAGTGAAGTTGTCAAGGCACAGCGCACACACATCATCCACCGGAGGAGCTGGATGAGGACCATCCTCATTCATTGCGGTGTGCCTTGACAACTTCACTCTTCCATGCCGCACCTCCTGCTCCCACCGGTTCTGTGGTATATACTCTTACTTTGTTTCCCTTCTTTCTTTTCTTTGGATTAAAGAAACAAACTTGTTTCCTTCAATTTCCATTTCCATCCATTGACCCCATGATTGTCGTTGAATGATGATCTTGTTTTGTATGTATAGGCGAGTGTATTGTTGAAATCTATGGTACCAGGAGAAAAAAGAGAGAATAGAAACTGAATATGCAAAATGAAATTGAGAGAATGAGTAAGATTACAAACTACAAGTAGTGCAGACCTATATATAGGCTCCTGACAACCACTAACCATTATCTAAACCATTACCTAATCTTAACTAACTATTAGAATTATTAATCACAATTACAATTATCAACTATATCATCTATATATTCTAATATGTATATTAATAGAAGGATAATCTTAGATTGGGAAAGGATGAAGCAAATGAAACTAAAAATTGGATTGAAAGAAGTGAATTCTGCATGTGTAAACCACACACTCATATAACATTAGTGACTTGTGTAAACCACACACTCATATAACATTAGTGACTTGTGCTGCAAGTCAAGACAAACATAATGGAAACTAATTTAACCAACTCTAACAAATATTTATAACCTACTCCAAATTCTTCCGTTTCAAATTATAACAATTCTATGCATTCTAAAAAATATTTACTTTTCATTTTTTAAATTCATTTATTTAATTATTTTTATTAATTAAAGTATAAATATGATATTAAGTTACGTGTTCAATCTAAAATGTGCCATATTAAATTACATTTACTTTTATATACTAAAAATTTTATTATTCCTCTACAAATAATATTTCTTCATTCTCTTCTATAATTATACATGCGCACCTCTCATTTCATTATATATCTTGCCATATTGCTATTTGTTTTTTCACCAATTTTTTGTTTCTTAAAGTACTTAAGAAAGTTAAGGAAAATAAAGATATTTAACATTTAAAAATTGGATCCACAAAAAAGCTTTTACTATATGCTCATTGCATAATTACATAATTAGCAGGTTTTGTTGCGTCAATAATGTGTTTGAAAGTAATTGTATGTCATTAACAAAACAACAATTGTATTTTCTTAACAGAAATTTGATCCTCAAACATCAACTTAAATTTGATCCTCAAATATCAATTTAATTTATTAAATTTTGACCTTAATTTAATGCTCAACATCAAATTATAATTTGATCCTATAAAGATGCGTTTAAAATATTGCAATTTTTTTTATAGTCACATAACATCACTCATCATACTTTCTTTTTTCAATGCAATTCGTTACTTTTTTTTGCTCATCATCTCTTAACCAAATGTTATGAGTTTGATTTCTAATGATTTTGAGTATGAAACAACTTTAAATTCTTAGACCCGTTGTCCCACTCTTAGAAGCCTACAAGTCAACGAAGAATTAGTCACCAAACTCACACTAATGGATACCCGATCATATACAGAATAAAATATTTCAAATATTTCTGTATTTAAAATATCCAAATTAATATCTACCCAATTTACCTATAGTGACATCCTACTAATTTTCTTACATTCAATTCATGTACTCTATCTTAAAAAAAAAAAGTGATCTTCTTATTTTAAAAAAAATTATGATAATAGCGTGATATACAATGTCACAACCCTAAAAATTTTTATTAGAGGTGGGAATATGGGTTGGCCCGGTCCGCATAGCACGATCCGCAACGGACCAGAATTAAATGGGCTAGACCGGGACTAAGTTGATCTATAAAATAAATGGGTTGCCTCATGCACCAGTCTGTAACATTTTTTTTACGCATGTAAATTTTTATGAGTTGAGTTTATGATTTGAATTTGTCGAGACTTCACGAGTTTATTTAAATTTTTGAGTTTGACAACCTTAACAATAACCCATGAGAACACAATTTTTTTTGCTATATATCATTTTTCACTATAAACATAAAAAAAAATTCATTTAATATTTTATATTATTTAATCATATTTAATTTAACAATATAGTGCTATTGAATTATATGAGAATTTTATTTTGATCTTATCATAATTTTTAATTTTTTTTTATTTGCTTCAATATTCTCATGAGAATTTGCATGGAGTTGGTGAATGAGTACAAATAATCAATACGAGGTATGAAGCAACAAGCCAACCATGGGAGCGAGAAGGTTACACAATTTGCGTAGAGTGAGAAATGTAAAGCATAAATGTTAACCACATTATATATATATGAATCAAAAAGTGGGGTTAGAAGATTATATAATTTGTGTAGAAAGGGACAATGATAAAAAAAAATGTTTTGTTATACAAATAGTATGCAATGGAGACAAAGACCAGAGAAAATTCAAAAGAACTACATAACATTTACATTGTGACTCTATAAATTATTCGAGCATCGCATGGGTTAAAACACTAGTTATATACCAATATCTCAAAATAAACTTAATTGGAGAGTATTTTTGACTTAGATAATGATAGCTTTAATTTTTTCTCCTTAGCTTTTTGTCTTATTTATACTTTTTTTTTGTAAGTCTTATATACAATCTATTTATAGTTGTTATCTAAAATAATATAATACACCACAATCTTCTTTAGAAAAAAAAAAGAAATGATTTATTCTCATTTAAAAAAAAGAGTTGAAATTTAAATAGGAATATGATTTCTAAATATAAGGATATTCTTTGATGAAAATTTACGAGAAAATCATTAATGAAAATATTCAGAATCATGTTTTTCAAAGATTAACACATATTTTTGGTATAAACCTTAACTGTTTTATAATAAAACCATACAAGCTTATTAAGCTTCGAATTATTATAAAGGCTTCATGTACTAACTTTTTTTTGCGGTGCATCACGCGAGTATAAATCTAGTTACATCATTATCTTTGGTACACTTTGATCAATTTGTGGTCAAGAATTACCTCTAACGCCTTTAACTTTTCAGAGCTATTGCTTTAGTTTCAATTTAGGTGGGTTTTTTAATGTCCCTAGGGGCCCTTTTCCTCTAAAAATATACCTTAATATTATATCAACCTAAAATTGTTAAATAATCATAAAAATAAAAATTGTTGAATAGTTAAGGTTCTTTTAATTTTTTATTTAAAATTTGGAGATTCAATATTTGAAACCAAAAATTAAAAAAACTATGTAATCAAATACAAATTTATGATTTCTTAATCATATTTAAATTGATACAATATTAAATTGTATTACATGTATTTAGAGGGATAAGACATAGGGCATGCTAAATGCACCAAAATTCAAGATCAATTTGATCAAGATGAATGCATTCAATTCTAAAAATAAGGGTGCAACTTGGACAGCACTACTTCAACGTATTAGCTTTCAAATTAAGCAACAACCATTGTATTATTTTAATCAGAGTTTTTGCATATATAAAGGCTGAGAGATGTACCAAATCAGGATTGCATGCACAACTTTGTGAATCAGTCAATGTCATTTTCCAAAGTTTATCAATAAAATATTGTGTGATCATATAAATTCTCTCTTGTAAATTCTTCCTCATTGTTTAACCTCTATTTTTAATCCAACAAAGAAAGATGTCAATAGCTGGAAAGTAAGATTAATTTGTAGAGCTTCTAAAGAAAATGTAAATTGTAAAGAAGCTCAATAAAGTTTATCACCATCATAGATTTTTGGCAGTTTAAATTTGTAAGAGCATGATTAGTACATCCATCACTGATTTATATCAGCACTTTGGACGCCTTAATCTTGAAGGGAGTAAATGGAAGTCTATTGGAAGCCTGTGTGAACAATGCACTAAAGGACAAGACCTCTCTATTCGGTTGATAAGAGCTTTCTCACTATCAGTACAGTAGTATCAAATCAGCATTTCAAATGGTTTCCAAGAACAGCCAGCAAACACAGTAGCAAGGCAGGCTGATGTTACCAGAACAATCCAAGTAGCAGTCTTCTTCGCTCCGTTGTGAGAGTCACATGTTAGTTGCTTGCGTGTCAATTGTAACATATATAGGACCATATTCAAGTATGCAAGTATGTAACCATTTTCAAATTCACTGGATAAAAAGATGAAAATGGAACAGCCATGACACCATTTCTTGGATGCTATTCTGCCTTCCATATTATATGATATTAATTTCTTTAGCTTTTTTTTATCATCTAAGCCTGCTGAATTTTCCTTTAACCATATAAAAAAAAAACGAAAAAAGAAAAAGAGAGAGAAACGGTGGGAGAGGTCCTCCGAACCGTGATGGCAAGGGATGCAGCTCTCATAGAGAAGAAATAAGGAGTCTAGAGAGTAGGTGCGTGACCATCTTCGTTACATATTGGCACAAAAGTAAATAAGATGTTAGTAATTATATCCAAACTCTTATTTACCGAGTACCCGAATTGTATATACGCATCTTCGTTACTTCCTCAGGGTCGAATTTTTTTCTAAATCCAGTTCTTATCTACTTCTTCATGGTATATTGGAAAGCAGTCGGATTTCGAACATTGTCTACATTCTTCATAAATAAGATATCATTGTAAAGTACCATTAATGAAGAGAACCTTACATCTGTCAACAATCTAAAATCGAATTCACCTAATTCATTATCTCTTCTTAAGATATCTACTCGCATTTTCTTTTTCATGAAGCATTGCTTGTTAATAATATCCTCGCTCTGGTCTACTTTATTTTTATTTGTCATTTTCACTTTTTTAATATATTAAAAAATTGATGTATCTAAACACAATTGTGTCTAGATACATTAATTTCTTAATATACATAAAAAATGAAAGTGACAGATAAAATGAATCGAAGGGAGTAATAAATCATGCAAGCTTTAGAGAATTTCCATTGATCTAATAATGCATTAAACCAACAAGAACATTTTTGGGGATTTTAAAGATTGTTGTCATGGGTTTCAGACTCGGTTTATAGAGTTTCCTAAACCTAAAGATTGTTAGAAAAAATCTTGATGACCAGTTGTCAAGAGATAAATGATGACACCAAAATTTACAAAATAAAACACTATATATATATGCAACCACTAAGGCGTGTAGTCACTTTCCTTTAGGCTTAATTTACTTCCACCATATCCAAACTTATGGGTGCAAATGGGTTGATGGTGAATTTTCTGCAGGATAAACACTTGATATGTTTTGCACATCCATGATCAAGTACTTACAACAATGATAGTTTACAAAATAATAATTTATATCCTTCCTTTTGTACATAAAAGATTTGTATAAATATGAAATTGTGTAGAAAAAAGTTGTTGTATTTGCCATTCAAAATTATCACGTTTATAGACAATTTTGTCATGGACGAATAGATGCAATGCAACTGTTTAGAGAGATTCAACTCTTTATAGAGTTTCCATGAAGAGATGCCAACCACCATTGCAACCCTTGTAGGAATGAAACCAGGCCTGTTTGGTTTGATTTTGGATGAAATTTGTACCCAAATTAATCATTTTTTATTGAAACGGTTGGTTTGATTTTTGCTGATTTTTTGTACAATATCTGAATCGAATCAAACCGAACATGAACGGATTAGTTTGGTTTGGTTCTCAGATTTGCTCATGAATATATAATAATTTTAAAGTACAAAAAATTATAGAAAGAGGGGGAAAATAAAAAAAAATTAAAAATGATAAAATCACAAAATAATACATAATAATATGGTAAAGATTGTGTTCCATGTCTCAAAACATAATCACAATCCTTAAACGATCCATAAAAATTAAGAAAATAACATAATTAACCAACAACGTAGTTGAAGCATTGGGGAACTTTGAATATTGAATTTGATTTTGATGTCATGAAGATGTGAAGTTGAAGTACTAGGGTTGTGTGAGACATGTGATGTCTTTTTTCTTGTCGAAAAACTTGTGATGTCTAAGATTAGGGTTTTGTAGAGTTGTAGTTGGGTTATGGGCCTAAGGGTTGGATTAGATTGGATTAGAGTGAGATGTTGCATTTTAGTTGAATTGGTTTGGATTATCGATTGGTTTGCATTCAAAAATTACAAATTTGAAATCGGATCCATTAATGATTGGATTTTAGTAAGATTTTTTATCCAATGATCCGATGACCCGAACTATATTGAACCACATAAATTAGTTTGGTTTGGATTGATCAGATTCGACAAATTGGATTGATCTACTTTCACACCTAAACCCTTCAATCTCATGACTTTCTAAAGATTTTGAAAATATATCTTATGGGTATACTATTCGAGTTTGCTGAAACTTCACACATTTACTTAACTCTCAAGTTTGTGTGTCTGCAAAAATACTTTTTGGACATGGTATAAATATGAGAAATGATAGGATGACAACTATTTGGGACGACCACACTCATAAATGTATAGGGTCAACCATGGTAGATCCACAGTAAATCTCACATCTTTATAATTGTGGTTGTTTTAATGATTATCACCATAACTACTCTATAAACATTCGCTAATTCCAAGGGGAAGAAGGTCAAACGTGGACAAAGCACTTCCTCCACTACATCCTAACTTAGCTAAAAAATTAACATAAGAGTTAGCCTCACGCAAAACATGAGAAATAAATATGTCTAAATTTCTTGCCAAATACTCATGAATATCAAAAAGAATGACCACTTGTGGATGGAAGGATAGATTCAAATCCATGGTAGTAACAAGACGAATAGCCTCCGTGAAATCGCTTTCACAGATAACTTGGTGAAAACTCGTCCCACGCAATACAGAGACCATACTAGATTGCGAAGATCTTAGAAGCAACAGTATTCCCCTCAATCCCAAAGGAACCATGGTAGCCATTAACTCAGCGACCATCATCTGCTCGAAGGATACCAACAAACCTTGCAGGCCTAGGATTGCCCAGCGAACTACCATTAACATTAACTTTAATGTAACTCGTCGGAGGTCAAATCTAATTAACCAAATGAGATGGCTCAAATGTGTCTGAAACCCACACCTGCATTTAAGATAAAATACAGGTCCTAACTAAGAAGAGGCTCCAAACATCATTAGCTATGACATGGGCATTACGACATCGCCAAACCCATGAAAGAGTAAAACAAAGAAAATGTGCTTGAAGATTGTGCGATAAACGGAGCCAAGTTTTAGGGGAAGCAAAGTCAAAAAAGTCAGCTGAGATATCAAAACTTTCCCAAATCCTCCTAGAAAAGGAGAAATCCCGAGGCCCATGAAGAATTCCCTCCTCTTCCATGTTGCAGTGCATACACATCGTTGTCATGGCGATGTTCCGATTATGACGAACGGTGTTGACAAGCAAGGACTTATGCAACGCAAGCCAAATAAGAAATTGACACTTCGCAAAAGTTGGGAGCTTCCAGAGCCAAAGACCAAGGAACAACAGAGTTCAAACCTCTAATGGTTAAATCCTGCCGAGAAAGAAGCCAAGCATATACAGAGCTAATAGAGAAAATTATATTGATGGGACCAAGTCACCTTATCGGAGGCAGCTTCATGAAGGTAGGGACGAACTAACTGAATCTCTTGTTTCAACGCAGTCCATGATATGAAAGAAAGGAATTTTGTGACCAAAAAGAGCTTGCTCCATTACCAAGACGAAGAGTGGCTGCTTTAGAAATAGAGCTCCAAATAAAGGATGATGAAGGCAAACCAAGAGAAGTGGAGTCATACGGCTGTCGAAGTAACTGAGACCATAACTTGTTATCTGCATGAAGGAAATCCCAAATTAATTTGCCTAACAAAGCCACATTGGAAAACCGAGCGCATCGCACTCCTAACCTGCCTTCCGCTTTGGGTCTCCTCACTTTCTTCCAAGATTCATACCTCATCTTCATCACTGCCCCATATGAAATTTCTTGTTATTCTGTCAATACAATCGTAAATAGACTCATGCAACCAACAAAAAGACTACTGCATTTAAATAAATTATAAGAAGCAGCCAACAAAAACACAGTTTCAAATGATCTCTTTGTCCAGATTGATGTGAACTAGCAACTGCTACAATCATTCATTTATTTATTTACTTGCTTAATGGTGTATACTGGTTCAAACATTTTCAAGTGTTAGCAATACTTGACCATAACACCGTAATTCAAAAACAACGTAAAACTGACAAAATTACAACTTCTAGCGTCGGAAAGTGCGAATGCATTCTAATATTCAATGAAACAAAACATTTGATAATGTAACACGGGAAATTAATTACTTTTGATAATGAACATGTTTTTGTGTCTACGAATAATTATCTTTTGACAATTAAGTCAACATACTGTTTTCAAGATAATTTCATCTCCTAACAAATAAAATTGGCAAGTTCGTAAATATTTTTTTCCCAAATAACACTCACTTCATGACAAGCGATGTCCCAAATGGACAGCTGTTACTTGCAGTAAAAATACAAGTTACTCACAATTTTTCACTTGTGAATCTTTTTTGTTTTTTTGATACATATTCACTTGAGAATCTGTATTCACAAATTTTCAATATTCTGATGGAACATAACAGTTCCAACAACCATAAGTTAGTGCAAAGTGTTCAACCAAAAAAATCCCTATAACATACACATTCTGAAGACGATCGTCAACATGTACAGTTTCAAGATGCTGTCCATTCAGGCAACACTCTTCCTGCAGCATCCTTACAATTTATTTTACTTAAGGCTTCATTTTCTATACTGTCAAAATCTAGGTCCTCATCAAGATTTTCATAGTAATTCTCTTCCTCTGCAGAATCATATACCACAGCTTTTTTATTCTGTCTCTTTACTGTCCTTTTCTTTGAATGTCCGATACATGGGCTGAATTCATCATCCTCAGCATTTACTACAACTGGGTCTCCATTCACCTCTCGTCTCCTTTTCGCAGAATCAGCACTGCCTTTGCTGCCACTGCTGTTCTTATCCAAATTGTAATACTCATTTATAGTATTTTCAATGGTTTCCAGTAACCGATCGCCGTACTTGTTTACCTTAGTCCTGTGTTGAAACAAAACGTTAATGAATGCTGGTTCAGTGATCAGGACACTAGACTATTCCTAGAATGGACTTACTTGCTAATGCCATTTATATCAAGAAGTTCTTCCTTTGTTCTCGGTACCCTCTTGCTTATCTGCTGCAACGTAGCATTGCTGAACATAAGAAACAGCAGCTTATCAGATGCATACCACGCAAATTTATATTTTCAAGCAAATTGCAATCTCCATAAACCGTAACTGCAAAGATTAAATGAACCCTGAATAGAGAATTTGTATGACTTACCCAAATATGTGGTAAGCCATGACACCTTCCCCAGCTTCTTTAACAAGAGCTGTCCGCAGCATCCGCAGAGCCGTATATAACTTAGCTGAAAGATTCTGAAGTAAAACTTCTATCAGGAATAACTCGAGACAGTTAGAAAGTTCAACAAGCGGAACTGTAAATAAAACCCATTGCATACCACGTCCACTTCAGTTTGAGGCTGAGCAGGAGTGTCAGTTTGAGGAATATTTTGCTTTGCAGATGTCAGAATACCTTTAGCTGGAGTTACATCGGATTTCCCTGGCTTCAACGCTTTTATAGAGGACGGGAACCTACAAAAGTTGAGGATGCAATTGAGTAGAATATATACTGAGAAAAAATGGTCGTCATATGAATTCAAGTAAAATGGATGTCTCAAGCTAACAATACATGAGAAAACAGCATTGAACCCCAAAAATCCTAATTAACAAATTTAAGCAAGAAATAGCTTTGCGAGATGGGTAAACCTCAGTATAAGTCTCTGACCGCCAAGCAACCGAGTACGGACCTTGGGCTCATTTACCTGAGAAAACAATTCAACGCATTGGACAACTTACTGTTAATAGAAACTAATTATGGAAGCTATATTATCTCTCCCCCGAAACACAATAAGCACCTATTAGGTTTTTGGAAATTAAATTGCACCATCCATGCATATTTGACTGAATCTTTTGATACCTTCAATATTGATGATACTGAGCCATAATCACTTTTTTTAACCTCCTCCACAAGAAAATCCTCTACAACAAGATGATGCAACACTCGAGAAGCCTCACCCTTAGCTAGGTGCTTCCCAGCTCCATGAAGTCTCAGTGTCTCATGCCGCAGTTTCTTGACCTAATTTTGATGTTAAAATTACATGGTTAAAGAAGATAGTTAATGGCTATTAAGAGCAAGAAAATATTGCAAAGAAAGAGAGAGAAAGAAGAAGCAATAACACAAGTCAATGATTGACGTACAAATTGGCTTAAGGAACCACGATACACTTCTAATATATGAGATGATGAGACTTTCTGCCCTGCTAGCTTGACCAGTTCAACCTAAACAGAGCCAATCAAAAGAACTTAAACTTAGTTGTAGACTCAAGTCTCAAATATCACAAACTAATAAAATTCCATAAAGTGGAGGGATGAAAATAGTATATGTATGGATAGAAAGAAAATGATTTCACACCAATTGCTTTGCAATCTCAGTGACATCCTTCTCAATGAAACTTGTGATCTTCAAACAATTATCACATGTTTTCTGACATGTTGAAGAATCAAACCTCTCCCCCAAATGAGCAAGCTGCAGATGGCGCCTACAATCAACATCATTTTCACAATAACTGACCTGAGACAGTTCAAGGCAAAGATGTAATGTCAACAACTAAAAATGGTATTAATACAGCAACAAACTATACAGAAACTTAAACCAGCTTTCTAAAAAACAGAATTACCATTCGCAAAAGGTTTTCAGTGTTCGTTTCCAGTATCCTTCCTGAATTTGTCATATTTGAACGATTGTAGCCGGATGTCATGGGAGTTTGCTCCACTGCTCCTTGACTTATCATATGCTTAACTCGTATCTGCAAATGTATGAGAGATACTACTAGATATAAGCAATAAAAGGATGGACAAAAGGTAGATGAGAATTGGATCTCAGTCACCACTTGTTTCATATGATTTTCCACTAATATCAATGCTAACAGAGTTTCCAAGTACATACAAATAAATATTTGAGTAGTAGTGTTATAATTGATACTAACATAGTCACTATAGCTATAATATAATACACAGGAGGAACGTTGACCATCTCTACCCGCTCGTCCACATTCCTGAAAGGAAAATGATAAGCAAACATAGATGTAAGCAAACAGAACCAAAACCTATGCCAAAAAGATAATTTTTTATGTTTAGCCAGTACCTGATGATAGCCTTCAATAGATTTTGGAAGGGAATGATGGATTACAAAGCGGACATCAGGTTTGTTAATACCTGAAAAATCAACTTTAAAATATGATTCCATTCAAATAATCAATGCAAAAAGCGGTAGCAAAGAGGCAAATTTACCCATTCCAAATGCCACAGTAGCACAAATTATATTGATCTCATCTTTACTCCACTGCTTTTGAACAAATGCACGTCGAGTAGGATCCATGTTACCATGATAAAATGCAGACTTATGTCCACATTCCTGAACAATGAACAACTAGATAATGTATTTGAAGGCCACACAAATCCATGTTTACTTCTGGATTTATTCTTCATTTATTTAAATATTCAATCAGTTCATTAAAATCAGGCTCTTATGTTCAATAAAATAACGAGTGCACTTACAGTTTACATGATACCCATATCATCATGCAGAAACAGTGACACAAACAAGCAGCATGATGGGTAAAAAAGAAAAAAGAAGCAAGAACAAATAAGAAATTAAAGCAAATTCATCTCATCAAACCTTCAACTCAACAATACAAGTGCAGTGGGATGACCAACCTGTAATTTTTCAGCAACCTTTTCACAGTCCATTCGTGAAAGACAATAGATAATACCACATTCATCAAAATGATTTTCCCTAATGAATTTGTCAATGTCCTCCAAACACTTTTTGGTCTTGGGAACAACAGAATACCTGAAATGTTCAAAATGAATAAAGATTCATCCTTTCAAAGTCTAGTAAGAAGTTGGTCTTTGTTTAACACACCATAAGTTTGGGCGATTAAAACTCTGCCGAAAAACAATGCAGTTAACAAGACCTAGTGCTTGCACAACATCCTCTTTTACGCTAGCTGTAGCTGTAGCTGTTAAAGCTAAAACAGGAGTATTTGGGAATTTCTGTTTCAATATACCAAGTCCCTGGAAAAATTACAGCATTGATTAAAATTTAAATGATATATCATGCAACTTCAATTTGAAAGAAAGGTATAAAAAGCTCCAACCTGATAATCTGGTCTAAAATCATGTCCCCATTGGCTCACACAGTGAGCCTCATCAATTACAATCCTTGCAAGCAACTCTCGAACATGTAAACTCTCCAAGTTTCGTAGAAGCATATCACTTCTGCAGCCACAATAAAATAAAGCTTTATGGAAATGAAAAATATGTTTATTAATTGAACAAATTTGTCCATTAAGAAAAATAAAAATTAACAGTAGAATAGCATAATGGCACTCTCACCTAGCAACCTTTTCAGGTGTCACATATAACAGCTTGTATTTACAATACTCAGAATTAAGTTCTCTAAGGATCTCCTGCTGTTCGGCCCATTCCATATTAGCACTTAAGTAAGCAGCGGGTATATTTGCCTATATGGCAAGTCAAAAAGAGCATGTAAGCATATATCTATCTGAGTAAGACAGGATGAAAAATGAAAGCATGTCAATTAAAAATTAGCAATACCTGCAGTAGATGCATAATTTGGTCTTGAATAAGAGACACAAGGGGAGAAATTACTAATGTTATACCAGGACTGATAAGAGCTGGTAGCTGCAACAAAAGGCCATCCAAAGTTGGAAGATCGCATCATATTATAAAAGCAAATTTCTAAATAATGCAAAGGAAAGGGAAAGGGAAAGGGAAAAAGACCTTAACTCATAAGCATTAGTCTCTTGAAAAATCATATTACCTGATAGGTCAGGCTCTTTCCTCCGCCGGTGGGCATCAACACAAAAACATCACATCCACTCATTGTGGCATTAATGACCTCTCTTTGATTGGGACGGAATGAGTGATTTCCAAAAACTTTTTTATTATTAACCTGAAAATAAGGAAAGAAAAATTATAATGACAGCTACATTTAGTGGGAACGGACAATAAATCAGTTCAATACCTCTAACGTTTTTGTCCAAGGAAAATCCTTGCTGCTCCAGCGTTTGTCTCCAGAACCTTCAATGTAATTTACGTCAATAATCTTTGGGACAAATGCTTCCCTCTCCACTGGACCTGATGACATGGCATAGTTATCCACAGAAGAGAATGAAAGAGACTGGAACAATGGCCCACATGTTCCATTACCCATATAATCATGGGCTTCATATCTCCTTGGCGCACTACTGTCAACAGTTTGCTGAGGTGTTTCATATACAAAGGATGTAGGAGGTGCCACGGATGCAGAAAAATGTGACTCTTGCCTTTCCTTGTTGAGATTACGAGAATGAATATATTTTTCAAGCTGCTGCATTTGCATATTGACCTGTAACCTAGCATTAGCAAGTAGCGACAGGTTTTATTTCAACCCAAAGCTATTGAGTCATTTTCCCCTCCAAATACAACAATGAAGCATAATCATACAAAATATTAGAAAAAGTTACAATGATGCAACCTTTGAGCTCTTTCCTTGTATTGTAAGTAGTATATATTCAAAATGAAAATGCTGAAAACGGGAAATAATTCCAAGGGGAAGCCACACCTATCTTGGCGAAGCTTTGCTGTCTGTGAAGGACTGAGGTTGTCAAAATTGTCAAGCAGTTCATTAGAGATAGCAATTAGATTGTCCTTCAATTCCTGCAAATGACTTGCTGCTTCAGGGCAAAGCCCTATCTGCATCCAATTTCAGGATTAGGCATATCAATTTGACAAATGAACATGGGATACTCATTGAAAAACAAAATATGTCTGATCAATACCTTGTAACCATGGTTGCAATCTATACATAGCTCTGGTGGCAAAAAATTATCTCCCTGTCTAGCAAAATTGTCTGCATCTGCAGTTGGTGTAATAGGAAGAAGTTTGGATATTGATGGTTTCGGCGTGGAACTTGACTGGTAGTTCTCCACTATTTGATCAACATCAATGTTCTAAACAGACAGACATAGCAGGACATAAATGAAGTGAGCAAAATCAGCATCTATGTGGAAGTAAACAGTGAAGACTAATTTAAATAATGGATTATGAAGACAAAAAAATGAAAGAAAAGAAAAAACAACAGGATAGCCACAACACCAGAAGGGAATTAAAAACAGAATTACAGAATGAATAAAGTTGTCAAACCCCCTCGCCAGTTTCCACTTTACAAAAAAATTGGGAATAACTGTGTTACCTTCTAGTTGGATAACTCAATAAAATTAATCACAAAGTAGAAAAAAGTTAAATAACTTGAACAGAATCCTTCAGTGCAATTGATAACATTAGTAGGCCCTTCAATATTGTAATTGGTTCATTCAACCATTTAAATTCATGCCTGATAAAACAAAATGCTACTTCATACTATTAGATTTCTAACTTGCATGCTTTGTAAGAAAGATCCAAATAATTTGCCTCATTCAGATTAACCAGACTAGCTTACTACATTACCTCAAGTATGTCATCATCATCATCAATGTCATTGATCACACATTTTGTAGACTCATTGGTTTGGCATGCATACTTAGTATGATTGTTCAGTGAACTATCCATAAACCGTGAATTATGATTATTAATAGTTGGAGTTGTGGTGACATCAGGACGCTGAAGCTTGTCTTTCTCGTGGGATCCTTGGAAGGAATATATTCTCCTGTTTTCATGAAGCTGAGGAGTAACTTTACCAGTTTTTCCAGGTTGGACATAGCTCCTGCTAGAATTCTGAAGACTTGAAAGAGCAAGCCAAGCCTGCCAGGAAATGTTATAACAGAAATCATTGCCAAATTATAGAAGTTTCAAATAAGAACATTTTACATTGATTTAAGTGACTTGGAAACAAAAGATAGTAAAATGAATGCCAAGTTCAGCTTCAACCTAAGCAATCTAGTTAAAAAGGAGAAAACCTTGATAAAGAAAAGGCAAGTTATCAGAGAGAAAAGAAAATATTGGCTACCATAAATGCATTTCAAACAACAACTATTTCCCAAATACTAATAATACGGCAGCGTGGAACTCCAATAAACAGCAAAAATACTAACCTAAGGGAACAAAGTGATAAAATGTAATAAAACTACTAATGTTCACATAGCATTTTATAACTATACCTTCTCAACTTGTACATTCTGTGAACTTTGAATATTTTGACTTTGTCGGAGTACAAACCTGAGAGAATTAAAAGGAGTTAGAGAGGAAGTTGAAATTGTGGAGAAATCCAGATATCTGTTCAGTGATCAACCAGGTTCCACACAAATAGGATTGTCACAGTTGACAGAAGAAAGCAGGAAACTCTTCAACTAACCATTTTTGCATTGACTACTGAAAAGAGAGCTAAAACAGCCTACTTCAAGGTAATAACTTAGAACTGAAGTAGGATTCAATTATCATCTACCATGTTATACCATTGTGACAGGAGTAAGAATTGTCCGAAGAAATAAATGAAATGCTAGATAGACATGTATTTATCTTGCCATTTTTTATGGAACATAGTTTTTCAACTTTTTCTTTTATCAACCAGAACTGTATATTCACAAAAGATACAATCAACCTTCTATGCAAAATTCTTGTATGCAAATGCCTAAATCCCGTTGTCTAATAACTTCTGACAACAAACTCTCAACTAACTGTGGTACAATAATCCAGAGAGTCTAAAAACTACACCGCAAAGAACAATTCAACAAACTCTCTTCCCATATAAGAAATCTCACCTCGCATCCGTTGGTTCCTGGTTGCAAGGATTCTGAGCTGGCAAAGAGTACAAGAAATTGGAGCTCAAGAACTTGGCTTGGCAGGAGAAGTTCTGGTGCGCATTGGCATGTTGAGTCCAATTGACCTGGGGAACCTTATCATTGTCCTTAACACCCGCCGCCACGGAATTGGCTTGACTGTGAACATTTCAAACCCAGTTAGTGGAATTGTGAAGTGAAGAACCACAGATGAAAATTTAACATAATAATAAAAAAAGTGAGTATAAATTAAGAGAAGCAGTGTAAATATCAAATGAGCGTTATTGTTACCCTTGTTGTCTCATTTCAGTAGTAATCAAACAACACATTCGGTTGGTGGTTGGTGGTTCGTAATGGCGCGCCTCCTCTAGATTTGGGCATGGGAAAAAGAAATGTGAAATGTGAAGAGTGGTGGAATATGAAATCCCTAGAAAATGGAAATGGAAATGAGAGATTGGGAACAAAACGGAATCAGCGATTGAGTCCGGAAGTAAGGAAGCGAAGAGGGAGGAAGTAGGTTTAAGCTTAAGACAGAAGAGATCGGAAAGGACCACCGGCGGAGGAGGAAGAGAGAGAGAGAGAGAGAGAGCTCTCTTCAAAATGTGTCCATCCCGCTCTCTTATGTCTCTAGCAAATGGCGGGATTTGTTTTTTTTTTTTTTTCTTTTTTGTTGAATTGATAAATTGCCNACTTTTGCCTGTTCTATCTCTATCCGAGGCTAATTTATTTGGGCCGTACTCTTTAAATAAAATTGGGCAGCCCTTTAGGTAAAAAAAACAAATAAAATTGGGTTGGCCTTGACTTATGTAGTCTTTGAATTGATTGACAACAAAAAAATTTTAGGGTAAACTATTTAAAATTATGAATAAAATTATACTTTATTCTAATTTTTTTTTGTGATTAATAATTAATTAGAAAATGGATTTTCTTAAGTAATTTTTTTTTGTTATGTCAGAGTAAATGTAATAATATTTGACCTCGTTCAACAAGAAACTCAATTGAGATGATTCATTCTCAATCAATTAAGCTTCTGTCTTAATTTATTTTTCCTATGAAAATAACAAAAATAATTTTTTTCTTGTTTTTAATTTTTATATTTATTATCTTTTTCACAAACTCTTAGAATAAAAAACTATTTTACTTTTATTTACTATTTTTTCACAAATTTTTAAAAACAAAAAATATAAAAAATAAAAATAAAAACCTAACAAATTATTAATAATCAACCTTGTTTAAAAAAGTTTAATAAATTATTGAGGTACAGCACAATTTGACAGAGTTTATAATTTAGGGTGAACAATTTTAACCAACCTCAGAAAGCAGTTTGTGAAATTTACCTTTATTTTTAAATTAATAATTTTTTATAGATTAAAAAAATTGAATATAATAATTAAATTAAACAAAGTTAAAGTAATTAGAGATTGGTGGGGTGAGTCAAAGGGGTTGACCAATTGACAGAGGGAGGTTGGGCTGAGAGCTGACCCCTTGTTTCACTTCATCACTTTGACGTTAATGGCCTCCGCTGTGGTGGTACTCTCTCTCTCTCTTTTCCCCTTCCCATTTCTCTCTATATTTTTTTTTCTAATGTTTGTTTGATTCATTTTACGATTAATCATTCATTCGATTCAACACCATGATTCAAATCTTCAATCGTTTCTCTCTACACAATTCATCTCATTTATCACCCCAACTGTAACCCAATCTCATTCTTCATTTTCATACCAGCTTCAACTTTAAAGGCACGAAATATTCAGTCATATTACTATTCTACCAGCAAAATCTTTTTTTTTTTCCTTCACATTTTGTATGTTTAGAATGCTGAAGCATCTCAAAAGATTAGCTTTTCCCTCCATACATGACAGTGACAAATGAAAGAAATTAAATAAAAAAAAAAGAACCGTGACCTTCCTTTCCATGTCATAGTTCTTTATCTATTTTTTATTGTGAAGATGTGTTAAGTGTTAACTCGTTCACGTTATTGTTCTCTGTTTCCTTCCTATCTTTCTCATTTTCTCCGTGTACTTGTTCTTGCTCTTTTGACCATTTTTTATTTTGTCTAGAATTCACTTCAGGTTGCTCCACTACTAGTGATTAAACAAGTCAGGAGCAGTTCGAGCTCTTTCTTTTGGGATTCGAATACTAATTATCGAAAGAATCATCAAAAGCAGGCATTTTTTATGAACATGATGGAGGCAGATAGAGCTTCCGTGGCTTTGCATAGTTCTTCTGACAGCAAAATTCCGCATGTACTCACTGTTGCCGGCTCTGATTCTGGCGGCGGTGCTGGAATCCAAGCAGACCTTAAGGCTTGCGCTGCTCGCGGCGTCTACTGTTCAACTGTCATAACTGCTATTACTGCACAAAACACTGTTGGAGTCCAGGTTCCGTGTGATATTAATTTCAACAATTTGATTCCAATAAATTGAGCATATAATAAGCGTTGAGTTGGTTCATTTTTTTTTATTGTCTAAACAAAGTATTAAGTAGTTTTAAGTTCAAGACTTTTTTTTTTTTTCCGTATAATGAACTTTGGCCTACTGTTATTTTCATGGATTACCAATTCTAGTTCTAATACTAACCCTAATACCAACGCTTGGTTGAGGTTTGTATTGCCTTTTGATTATCCTTTTTCTCAATTTTATGGCTATTTCTAGGGAGTGGACATATTGCCTGAGGATTTTGTGGCTGAGCAGTTGAAGTCTGTGCTGTCTGATATGCATGTTGATGTGGTAAGTCAAAATAGTTAGTTCTATGGCTATTATTTTTCCAGTATTTTTCCTAGTTGTAATCTTCATGATTCTAGAAAACTCTCGGGATAGCTTCCATTATTCAACAATAAAACGTTTGCAGAGAGAGGCTAAAGCAGTATACTTTTTTGTCTTTCCATATTGAAAACCATCTCAACTTTAACAGGAGGCTGGTTTTCGAAACCTTTTGGGCATGTTGGTGTATTCTAGCGAGCAAGTTCACGCATTGCCTAATAGTTCTGGCTTTACTTGCTTCTTTAATTCAAAGTTTTTGTTTTGCCAATTACCATTTTCATGCATTGTAAGCAATGTCCAAGCAACTTTGAACTGAATTGAGTACCACATCTTGTGAAAGAATAAGGCATGTATGTTATTCCACTTGCCATTTTGAGTGTCATATTGTAGAGAATATCTAAACACTAAGTGGTCATAAATGTGATATTGTGGAGAAAATGGCAACCCCAAATTGATCTATTGTTAAAATTTGATCTATATAGTTCTCTAAGCATGACGCTAATTATCATGGTTGCTTACTTCCTGTTTCCTGGATCTACCCTGAAATCCTGGTTAACAGTGGTTGTTAATGTTTTTTCGTCCTGAACTAATTATGCTGTGTCCCTAGGTCAAAACAGGCATGTTGCCCTCCCTTAATGTAGTGAAGGTCCTTTGTCAGAGCCTTAGGAAATTTCCAGTCAAAGGTATGCACTTGTACAAAAATTTCTATTGTGTTCATTCAGTTGCAATTGGAGTGACTTCTTTTCTGACTTTGTTTTTGCTGAAGGCAGCTCTTGTGGTTGATCCTGTCATGGTATCTACTAGTGGAGATGTACTTTCAGGTCCTTCTGTTCTTGCTGGATTTCGGTGTGTTTTTGAACCTGTACTATGCAGCATCCTATAAATTATTTTTCGTAGTCTTCAGTCTTCTATGCAGGATTTCAAATGTTCTTCATTATTTGAAATCATTTGATTATGTAGTTTATGCTTAATCTCCTTTTCTATTGGTATCTATTTGTTGGTTTT
Source organism: Nissolia schottii (assembly GCA_003254905.1). Lineage (NCBI taxonomy): Eukaryota > Viridiplantae > Streptophyta > Magnoliopsida > Fabales > Fabaceae > Nissolia > Nissolia schottii. The sequence goes on from QANU01029220.1 coordinate 697,014, forward strand.
TATAGTATTTGGCAGAAAAACAATGAAGCATTGAAAAACAATTTTATTTTCATCCTTATTTTATAACACAAGATAAATGGATTGAAATGTTTTTTCTGATATTATATCAAGTTTATTAATAAAACTATAAGAAATTGATTCCTCTTATTTATTGGTTTCTGTATGCAGGGAAGAGCTGCTTCCCACGGCTGACATTGTAACCCCAAATATAAAAGAGGCATCAGCTTTGCTTGGTGATGTGCCACTGAAATCAGTTTCTGATATGCGTAGTGCCGCAAAGATGATACATGATTTGGGTCCTAGGTTTGTAGATGTTTAACATATGTGAATTTTGGTTCCAAACTAACTAAAATCATGTTTTTTACAAATATTATTACATTGGCAGGAATGTACTTGTCAAAGGCGGTGATCTTCCTGATTCATTAGATGCGATTGATGTATTCTTTGATGGTAAGATTCAATTCTTTGATTCTGAGATACAACTGCCCAGAAACAGAAGTATAAGAGACACAAGAACTTGTTTTCTTTATTTTTCCTAATGTATGTCCAATCTACTTTAAAAATGAACTCCATTTCTAGGTCTTGAGTTTTGCAGGTGAGAAATTCTATGAGCTGTGCTCACCGCGTGTAAATACCCGCAATACTCATGGTACTGGTTGTACTATGGCATCATGCATAGCAGCAGAGCTGGCGAAAGGTTCATCAATGCTGTCAGCAGTTAAGGTTTGTTCAGCTGTCAGAATTCATGTTAGTATTGATCCTTTGGCAATATCCATAATTTAATATATTCTATGTTTTTTGCTTTATATACAAAATTGAGAAGCTGCAAGGGAAAATTAAAGAGAACAAATTGATAACATATGGTATCATATTATGAGATTTCTACATTTCTGGATTATGACAGGTAGCTAAACGTTTTGTTGAGACTGCCTTGGATTACAGTAGAGACTTGGTCATTGGAAATGGACCCCAAGGACCTTTTGACCATTTTTTGGCACTCAGGAATATAAATCAAAGTTCTTATAGGCAGGAAAGGTTCTTCAATCCAAATGATTTATTGCTATATGCTGTGACGGATTCAGTCATGAATAGGAAGTGGGGCCGTTCCATTGCTGAAGCTGTTAAAGCTGCTGTAGAAGGAGGTGCTACCATTGTTCAATTAAGGTCTGTTTCTTTCAATATTCTTTGCTTGTTTTTGTATTATGATCATGGTGATACAGAATATTTGTGTTTCTTGGTATCTGCAACTCATGGCAGATATTATTTTGTGTGGTATAATATGCTAATCTGCAATTCATATATTTAGAAATGTTTGTCCCAGTCTCTTTAATTAAAGTGTCTGGTGATGCATATTTGATGTTTACTTATATGCATGTTACGACTTAAGCATTGCCACGAATCACTTTAACCTGATTTACCTTCTTTTTTTTCAGGGAAAAGGATGCTGACACACAGGAGTTTGTTGAAGCTGCCAAAGTATGCCTTAAAATATGCCATTCCTATGGAGTACCTCTACTTATAAACGATCGCATAGATGTGGCCCTTGCTTGCGATGCTGATGGTGTTCATGTTGGTCAATCTGACATGCCGGTGTGCCTTGCTAGACGTCTCCTTGGTCCTGAAAAGATAATCGGCGTATCATGCAAGACGCCGGAGCAAGCGCAACAAGCATGGATTGATGGTGCTGACTACATTGGTTCCGGTGGTGTATATCCAACTAACACAAAGGCAAACAATAGTACAATAGGCTTGGATGGGTTAAAGGAGGTATGCATGGCCTCTAAACTGCCTGTGGTTGCAATTGGTGGCATTGGCAAGTCGAATGCCGGAGCTGTCATGGCAATTGGTGTGCCAAATCTTAAAGGGGTTGCTGTGGTTTCAGCTCTGTTTGATAGGGAATGCATTTTAGCTGAGACAAGTAACTTGCACTCGCTATTAAGTGGGGCAGCATTGGTGGCAAAATGAACATATGGTAACGTGGCAGCAATTTGGTTGAGGTGTTGGATAAAGGGGTGGTTGGAACAGTTCTAGTTGCTAAATTTGTAAATGCAAATTTCTCTTAGGAAAAAAAAAAATGCATATGTGAATGCTCAATACTGGGGCAGAATAACAAAAAACATATTTGCAGATTCATTGTTGTATGTCTGTGCCTGCTAATTTACAGCTTTAAATTATGTCACTTTAGTCAATTTTTCTTGTTCCAAATTATTCACTCTCATTTTTTTAACTAACATTTATTGCTAAATTTTTAATTATGCTCCTAATTTATTTTCTTGGAGAATGTTAAATAGTGTTATACTAAAATTAAATAAGGGTAATTTAATAAAATTATTTCTTAAACTACTTTTAATTCTAAGTTTCTCAATACCCGTGCATTTAGTCAAAGCGACATATAAATTGGGACTGAGGGAGTACAACATAAAACCATTGTTCATTTTCTAATGAATATTGTGTACTATATTAATCAACATCATACTTAGTTGGTTGAAGTGGTAAAAAGTTTTGACTCTAGCCGAATTTTAACCTCTTAACAAGTTGTCTTAGGTTTGAGCTCTAAGAATGAAACAATTTGCACCAGAAGAAGAACGCTCTTTTAAATGTGTCATTCAGTCTCTTGAATCCTATGAAGTTGTTGGAATAATTTGTCCGTCACACTTTTTCATTACTAAATTCTAGTTGGCTTTTCAACTGTCAACTGTCGCACTTCTATTTGTTTCTTGTGACAAGAATCTTGTTATTCCCCCATTTCCCATCACTCTCACAGCTCACTCAGGACTTTTGTTAATGTTAGTGCTGTTTTTACCTTAGCCATTGGTGACCGACATCACTGATACTAGTTCACTTGCGTTTAGATTCCTGTTGAAACCCCCTTGAATTGGTGTAGTGGAAGCTAGCGGTGCCTTTCAGAGAAAATACAGTCTAATTTTTTATTAAACCTCATGGAGAGGGATGAATAACATACTTGCAAGTATAAAACAGTTTATGTTAGCAGAATATGATAAACTGACCAACACAGCCTAGCATTGATGATAGATAGCTAAGTTTCTTCAACATTTAAACAGTCCGAGTTCTTTAGGCATTTAGTCATTGTTCAATTCTTAGCTGGTGTGTACAAAAAAGGCTTTGTTGCCCACTTCACTGATTGGTAAGCCTTGAAGGAGTAACAGTTGATGTCATTAGCAGACCCCCGAGAAATAAAAAATAAAAGAGAGAGAGAGAGAGAGAGAGAGAGAACATGTTGAACCAACGAGATTCTGCTGCTGGAATAAATGCTAAACCACAATTGACAGACACCAGAAAATACCCTTTCCCTCTTTTTTGTGATCGATAACAAAAAACACTATGAAGGGAAGAAACTAAACGAAGGGAAAGAAAACGGACACAAGGTAACTCCATACTTGATAACATGGTCATAATTAACAACCTTGTACAATATTAAAAGGAAAAAAAAAATAAAAAATCTACAGCCATTTATTCAATTGTGTCCTATGCAGAAAGCTGAAATTTATACATATGGGCAAAACACTCATCTTCGTTGACTTAACCAAGAGCAAAGGAAACCAAGAATCTACTGCACTATCTAAGAATAACATTCTTTCTTTCTTTTTGTTTTTCAACTGATATGAAACTCTCCGCTAGCCTGTGCCTCCTTGACCCTTTTTTCGTACTCATCTTCTTCCACCTCAGCCTCAGCTTCTTCTTTTGCTTCATCTTCTTCTTCTTCTTCTCCTCCCCAGCCGAACCCTCCAATTGATCTGGAAGCTGGCGGAGGAGTTTTGGCCTCCTCGACAATATTCATGATATCTTCTATGCTCTGAAGAGAAAAGGTTGGGTTCTCTTTTCTGTAGTAGACAGCTTGAGCCACTTCTGTCAATTCCCTAGGCAAGTTCTTCAAGAACCATGGGTGAGACTTGATTTCCTTAATGGTGATTCTCTGCAGTGAATTGCAATAAAGTGTGACAAATTATTTTACCAAAAAATGCTTAGCCTAACAACAGTAAACGCCCTAATTTCAATGGTGCATGACATTTATCGGTTCATGCTTGGAACTTAGCAAATGACCCCAAAAAAACCAACACAACTATGATTATGACATTGTAGAACTATTAGAACTAACTTGAAGTGATATCATGCATCAAACATGCCATAGCTTTCAATTTTAGACAATGTTCCCAAATAAAAAATAAATAACGACTCTGTTCAAAAGCATAGAATGTGCATACCCTAGCAGGATTTGCCACAAAGATGCGTGATAGCAGATGCCTACACTCTTGAGATATGTGAACATAGTCTGGAATCTTGTATTGAACAGCCATAATTCTCTGGATAAGAATGCAGAGAGTCAGAAAGAGTAGACTTTTATAAACATATCAACTGATGTGGTAAAATAAAATTACATTTATGGTTTTCCTGAAGTTTTTGGGATCCTCTTGGTCCTCAAATGGGTATGCTCCCACCAGCATTACATAGAGAGTCACTCCACAAGACCATACATCTGCCAACTAAACAGACACAAAACAGAGTTGAAGAACTAAGAAAACGAACAACATTTGCACATAATGCACAGAAAACTCAGCAAGAAAGAGTTAATATTTCCAGAGTTGAATACTTCAAATGTTCCCTCTATGACTTTTGTAAAAGAGCTTCATAGTCTTTGAAGCATTTGGTTAATACAGAAAGTCATAATCCCAATTGATATCAACACAGGAAATATGGATCTTCCTATATATTTAATATAACACACAACTTCAGCTTTTGCCATGCCAGTGTTAATAGGAGGTGGTAAGGTGAAGTGTGAAAATCACCTGACAGAACCAGAGATCCAAAGTAAAAACGAACAAACACAAATAACAAAAACAAATGCCCTTTCCTTTTGATGGCTAAACTCTCAAAAAAAGCAGTTGAGAAACAACAGAATTCACCATTAGACATTTGGGCTGCAGACAATAACATATTAGCAACTTACATCCCAAACTACCTAATTAATACATCAAATCCTTCCATATGGTTCTGCCATTGAAATGTGGATACATCAAGTCATCAAATATAATGCACATCAATAACTACCTATGACTCGCTGTGCAAACGGAATTATAACCATCCATTCTATTTACTATTTTCCTCTAACAAATAAAAGTTCATGTGTGTGCTGAACCATTCCATCACAATAACCAATTACCTTTCCATCATATTCTCTTCGCTGAAGAACCTCTGGTGCAATGTAGGCTGGAGTTCCCACTGTTGATTTAGGCCTTGAATGAAGCAGGGATGACTAGAAAAATAAAGGTTATTGGAAGCAAAACTTATCAAATATGTTTTTAATAATTTATTTAAAGCATTTAGCATTGATATCACTCCATAATTGAACCTTGGAATAACCAAAATCACAGATTTTGAGGCGAGGGGCGGGGCTCCCATCCAATAAAGTATTCTCCAGCTTCAAGTCTCGATGGCAGATTTGCTGCAAAACAGAGCGCGTTGACATAGAAAAATGGCCCTAAAGAAGTGGCAGCCAAGAGAACGCACTCAACAGACCAAAGCAAACAATCCATTCCCAGAATAAGTATTTTATTTACCATAGAATGGCAGTAGCTAACTCCTGAGATGAGCTGCTGGAAGAAATATCGAGCCTGTAAATTAATAAGTTGAAACAAGAATAAGAAACAAATCATAGATTCTTTCAGCATTTGGTAGTTAAGAATGAATAAGGGGGAGAGGGGGAGACAAAGAGCTTTGTGCCTTTAACAAGTAGGAAACCAAAAAATAAAAATGTTATAAAGGAACAGCAATCAAGCCTCAAAATCTAATAGCTCGAAATTGTCACTTCAGTTAAGTTGGCCAAAACCCCTGATGCTTTTGTCCTACATTTATTCATCAAACAATTGGCCAAAAAAAAAAAAAGGAGACAAAGCCAGAGTGAGCTCCACCTCATCTTCGCTAAATCTCCCAGCATTGCAAATTCGCTCAAAGAGCTCTCCACCAGCCGCATACTCCATCACTATTCCAAGATGTGTTGGAGTCAAAACCACCTGCAAAACTAAAATTCCCTATTAAACAACCTGAATTAATGAACTTGACACAAGCCAAGCAAGTACTCTCTCAACCACAACAAGAAGACATATCAGAGACCTCCTTGAATCGAATGATATTTGGGTGGCGAAGACTTCTGTGGTTTATGATTTCCCTTGCAACATTCTCATCAATCTGTAAAGCATCAACTTTTATTTAAGAAAAAAAAAAAAGGAAACAAACACAAATATCCACAATCACAGGCTTAAAATAATAAGTGTACATGTGTTTTCGGTGAATTTAACTTCTTAAGCTGTCTTCTGCTACCGATTCAAAATGCTAGTGCCTCTTTCAGCAAATGATTATAATTGTAAAGACAAGATTTTTAACAGAAAAAATTGTTAACAGTGAGAGGAAATAATTACACGAACCTTGTGACCACGTTCAATGTATTTCATGGCAACAAGCTCCTTGGTGTCTTTGTGGCGCATGAGCCTCGCCACACCGAAATTCCCGGATCCTATATCTTTCACCAGCTCGTACTTATCCATCCCCTTCTTCTTTCAATCAAACACGCAGAAAGTTCACACCTTTTCTTCTTCTTTTTTTTTTTTCAATTCCTCCACCCAGATCAACGGAACCAACCCCCAAAACGCACGAATTAGGATGAGAGAGAGAGAGAGAGAGAGAGCGCCCCTAAAGAGGAAAATGGAGAAATAGGGTAGTGAATTTATGAGAGTAAGAGGGGCAGTGGGGTATTTGGGAGAGTTTCGAAGGCAAAAGCAAGGAATCGTGTGCCAATGTGTAGCTAAATTTTTGTTTCATTCATTTATTAATTTCAAATATCAATCATTAATTAATTAAATAATTTTTGGGGAGCAAAAAAGTGTTGATTAGTTTATTGAATGGGGGAGTGGGAACAGAAGAAAAAAATGGTGAATTTAACGCATGGGTGTGTGGGGTTTCTGGGAAAGAGGAGAGAGAGAAAATGAGGAAGAGACAAAGGAATATGCACTGTGCGTAGAGAGAAGTGAGAATCTGAGTGCACTGGTCCTTCAATGTGAGAAGCCTCCTTCATGATTCATGACTCATTCCTTTATTTAAAATTCCTTTCCAATTAATGTGACAGGAATCTTATCAATATCATCCATTTTTTCTTTAATTTTGGAGTAATGATTAAAATTAGGGCTGTCAAACGGCCAGCTAGATTTATTTAGGTCCGACTCGTTTAACATGCGATTTAAATATGTTAGACTTATCCGAGTTTCAGTTTTTATTATTTGTGAATTGAATTTTATACTTTTTCATTTAATACCGGTAAACATGTTAATTTGCAAGTTATGTTTATTTTAACACCAAATAGGTCGATTTGACCTATGGGTCGGGCTTAAATAGATTTTTATAATTCATAAACTGAATTTTATACAGATGGTCCGTCCATTTAACTGAGTAAATGGGTCAGACTATTGAAGTCATTTTGAAAACCTAATTAAAAGAAGTAACTCATAGGATTTTAGTACTAATTGAGTTTATTTTTTATATTAATTGATTTAGAAATCTACAAAATTAACTATTGATTATTTATAATTACTGATTTTGATTTATTACTAGATTTTACACATTTGTTTTCTTCTAACTCACACAAAAAATCTAAACTTTGATATACACTACAAATGAGCATGCACCTATATTTACACAGAAGTCAATTTAAATAAACTTTAAGTTAAAAACATAATATATATATAATTCAAGTAACAAGGGAGTCGATTAAAATTGACTCCCTTTGTAATGAAAATAGTTTATTTTGGGAACAAATTTGTAATTAGTTCATTTGATGAATGTGTTATTTTGTATGCTTCATTTTGGAAATTTTCCAAAAATTAACCTAACATATGATGATGAATAATATTTGACACTTTATGGGACAAAATGGAAAATAAAATACTAAATGTAATTCATTTCTCTTGAAAAATTTTGTCATATATTAGGTCTCCTAATCATTTCTCTTTATTTTGTTTTAAAAAACATTGACTTCAATTCAATGAACAAAATATGATTAAAAAAAGAAATGTTATAACGTACACCTCAAAAATTGACATCTTGCATATACCACACAGAGAAACAAACATTATAAAGCAAGGAAACAAACATCACAACACATATAAACAAATATTATCAAACACATAAATATATTAAACACATTTGTGTCCATGCACGTATAAAACATATAAACAAACATTATCGAACAAATAATCGAGTAATATTAAACACACAAGTTGATGCAGAACCCCAAGGATATAAAGATCTCGAAACCCCAACACACACTTTGATTCGAAACAAAGAATAGTATAAACATCCTCCCTACTAAAACCCCTAAGGAACTTGCCCTTAGAAATGCAGATAATTAGGTTAAAGAGGATTCTTAACTCTTGTATATGACATAACAAGAACCAATAATACCAAATGTTGAACGCCACAATAGAGTTATCCATGGATAAGTTCGTCATGTTCATTGAAGAACAAGAATAAGAGAAAATTCTCACATTTTATTTTTAAAATTACTCTGCTTCCTATTTCTCACTGAATAAAGGTATTTATAACCCTCTTACATTTCAAATTTAACAGAAAATAAAACAAAAAATAAACCTAATTTAAACTAAAAATAAACGTAATTTAAACTAAAGATAAACTCCATAACAATAGACCTAAGATTGAGCTACTAAAATAAAATTAAATTTTAATACCCTAAATATTTAAAATAAATAAACAAAACGCAACTAAAATAAGATAATGACCAAATGCATGTTGAAATCTCCATCTTGTCCTCTAATGATGGAATGTGCAATTTATTTATTAGTTTTTTTACCCCCTTGTGCATGTATCACACATGTTCATGCACACATAAATGTCTGATGACAATGCCTATTTCTCTGTTTTATAATGTTTGTTTATCTGTTTTGTAATGTTTGTTTATTTGTGTGGTGTACACAATGCGTTAGTTTTTTAAGTGTATAAATAATATTTTTGCCATCAAAATATATTTCAATACGTAAAACAACCTTTTTAACCCGTATAAAATAATGAATTGAATGGGAAAAAATTTGATTTATTTAAAAGCAGGTTTATTTGGTTTAGCTCATTTAACCCATGACTCATGGTAGGTCAACCTGGCTAAGTTGAGTTTGATCTTAATTTTATATTTTTTATGGTTAGATTTTATAGGTGCATTTATTTATTTATTTATTTATATTTTCTTTGCCTTTCTAAATTAATTTTAAGATTTTTATTATTTTTTTAAAAATATTGGTAGGTCAACTCGTTGAACCAACTAACTTAAGTGGGTTATGACAGGTTGGTAATTTTTTGACCTATTTAGATGTTAGTTTATTTAGCTCGACCCATTTAACTAGGAATTTGTGGTGGGCTAATTCAGGTGAACCGTGTTGGCTCGTTTAGCATGTACTTATGACTTAGGAGACGTTTGGTATAAGGTAATGTGGATAGATTACCAATAATCTTGTAATTAAATTATTCGGCAATCTACATTGACCTATTGGTTAATCCACATTACCTTCAAAGTGCTATACAATATAGACTATTCATTATTACTTACTATTTACTATACTTGTCAAGATCTTAGTTGAAAATAAAAATTAAAGTAAAATTCACTCTTTTATTCTAATAGATGCCCAAATTATACTCTCTTTCTCTCTATTTTAAAAATATATATCCCCCTCCCCTTAAAAATAAAAGTAAGCTACAATTTAATCATTTTCCATTTTTTTTACCAACATACCTTCACAAATAATTTTACACATTAAAACATGTTTATTAAAATAGAACAATACAATTAATAACAATATATAAATGTTTATGTGCAATTAAATTAATTATTTCAAAAATTTTCTATTAATAAAATATTTTTAAAATAAAAAATTATAATAATTAAAAATATATTGATTATTTCCTTAACAATTAATTTAAAAACATTAATGTATGTTTTTTTATACATATTATTATTTTAGAATCACTTGCTAAAAAAATAGTTTTTTTCTTTTAAAGTTATCGTAAATTGATAATGCTTAATCATTTATTTTTTAGTAAAATAATTTTATAAAATAATTTTATATAATTATTATAATCATGTATTAATAATTTTATATTATTATTAGTCATCATTTTATTTTCATTATATATATAGTAATTTATGAAGGAGATATTGGTCAAAATATGAATAAAAATTAAAGTGTAGCGTACTTTCATTTGTTATAGGAGGAAAGTACAAATTTTTAAAATAAAAATGGAGTTGTATTTTCCTTTAAAAATTATACAAATCAATTAAGGGAGAGAAAATGATCATCAAATAGGACACTAGGCAAGCGAGGGAGTGGATTTGCATGAGCCGCAAAACAGCGTGGCATCATCAGTCATTGGGTTTGACAAAGAGGAGGTGGAGGAAATCCCACTCCAAAATGAGGGAGGCCCATCATGCAATTTGATTGTGTGCTTTCTCGTGTATATTTAGGTTAATTAAGTTTTTAGTCTTTGTAATATGAAAAAATTTAATTTTAGTCCCTCATGATAAGTTTTAATTCCCGTAAAATGTGAAAATTTGATTTTGATTCTTGTGGGCGGTTGGTGATGGACGGTGATAACGTGTCAGTTAACTCGTCATTAGGGACCATTTCTACATTACCGTCCATCACCAACCGTCCACAGGGATCAAAATCAAATTTTCACATTTTACAAAGACTAGAACTTGTCATAAGGGACTAAAACCAAACTTTTTCATATTACAGTGACTAAAAACTTAATTAATCCTATATATTTTATCTTCTGGAGTCCCCTTTTCCACCACTCCATATTATAATTAGAGAATGACATTTTCCACTGTCTACCAAAACAAAGGATGACATTTTGGAAGCGTGATTCATTGTCTCACCTTTCATATTTTGACTACCTGTTCAAAGTCTTGCTTCATTCAATAGGCCCACCAACCCCTTTGGTTTTTCCCATTTTGCAAGCCCGAAAATGGCGCAATTTTACTTGCCTCCACCATTCCTTTTACTCCCTTTATAGACATGGTTCTATTTCAGTTCAATTCAGATAAATCTCATTCGAAAATATTAGTCATCTAACCATATAATAACTCGTAATATAATTGACTTGAAAAATGCATAAGTAATTCACGAAAAAATGCACGAGTAAGCGTCCTACCCTAACTAGGGCACCAAGCAATTGAGTAAATGACACAGGATAAGGTATGTTGCCGTACCTAATTTTCTTCTTTAGAAAAGGATTGATAGGTGTTGGAGTATGTGCAAGCACCCAACGTTGTTGCCTGAAGATCCGTTACTAGGAGATTTGTTGCCCAAACCCAACTTTTGGTATCGTCAAGTATAGTAGTCAGTAGTAGCTAAAGACGTTTGATTAATTGTTTTTTTTTTTGTGTACATTACTAGTATATTTGCCCGCACGATGCACGACTCACACGAAAATGATATAAAATTTAGAATGAAAAATAATTTGAATTTATAATGACATCTAATAAAAAAATAATAAGATAGATAAAATAAATATTAATTAAAAGTTTTTCTGAAAAATAATATAAGACCCAAGCTATTAGACTTTGAATAAGTATAGATAAAAGAAAAATTACTTGCATACCTCATAGATCCTATTTAATGTTTTTTTTATGAGTATTATTAGTTAATAATGCGTATCATGAGTTAATAATGCTCATAAAACACACATTAAATGTGTTTCATTAACATGCAAGTAAACAAAATATCCCAACGGTGGTAGTAATATTTTTTTATTTTTAGGTTGTTAACAACATAATAATTTGTCTATATTTTAATTTTATTTAGACGGAGAGATTATTGCGATCTTGAAATGCGTCGTTCAATTAATGTGCTTACCGATGGATTAGTTTGTCGGAAAGGTTGCAATTCCTAGAACATGTTGGATTAACATGTTATGAATTTACCAACAAAAATTTTCGTCAGTTAGATTTGGATATATACTTGGACAAATGTTGTTTCTGTCGCTCTCACTCTCTCTCCTCTTTTCCCTACCATTGTCCCACTGTCTTGCTACCATGTCTTTATACCCATTGCGCCTTACCCCCCGTCACCCCCACTGCCACCACCGTCGCCCCCACTACCATGCCCTCACGGCATTAAACTCTTACTGTCACCATCAAGCCACCCACCATCGCCCCCCACCATCAAGCTAGCTACCTAACCAACCACCTCCAATTTAATTGATTTTCTATTTTTGGCTTTTTATCTTATCTCTTGTTGTTATTTGTTTGATCTATGGGTTGGGTTTAGATCTGTGAGTTAGGGCTTCTGATTTTAGTCTTTCTTTTCTTTTAAGGTATGGCGGACCAGAATTCAAGTTAAGCCACCACTAACCCACTGCCATCGCCGTCATCGATTTCTCGTGTGGAACGAGTGATTGAGGAGTTGGAAAGGCACAATTTGCTGCAAGTCGAACCTCTTTGGATGCATAGGTTGAATGATGATTGGCAGTCAGATGATCGGCAGTAGGGGTGTTCATGGGTCGGGTTGGCCTATACCCGAACCGGACCCTCAACCTGAGAGACCTGATCATCTTCGGGCTGAGTTAAAACCCAGGTTTGAACTAGGCCAAAACTGACCAAAACGGATAAGGAAGATGGTGGAGGGATATGGTGTTCACATTCGTACCATTGCATTACCAGCTGACACTGACAAAGTGAGCATAGAGGCTAGAATGGACTTTCGTTTGGAAAAGCCTATTAAGACGGAGCATTTACTTGAAGCCATCTGAAGTATACACACACATTGCAAATAGTGAAACGGTGTATGCCTTTACGGCATTCCCTATGTATATGTAGTCTGTGTTTGGAATTAGAATTTACAAAGTGCTCTTGATTTTGTTAAAAATGATTTGATTAAAAGTGAGCATGCTAACATGACTTATGTTTAGCAACTTTTATTTTAAAAGTTATTATGATAAAATGAATATTATTTAAATGATATTAATTAAAATCACTTTAGAATGTATAATAGGATGAGATTGCAAGAATCCAATTCCTTTAATTCTTGTGATTTCTCATAATGGGATGGGAAGGAAAAAAAATTAAAAATGCATAATAGTATAACATATGGGCAGTTGGGCCGGGCCGGGCCGGGTGGCTCGAGGCTAAATCCGAACCCGATATAAATAAAAATTGGGTTTTTCTTAGAGTTTTTTTTAAATCGAGCCCAATTAAAATCGAGCATGATTCGGCCCGAATGCTTCGAACAGGTTCGAGTTGACGGGTCGGACCGGGTTATGAACACCCCTAATCAACAGTCGTCAATTGAGGTTTTAGGGGCTATAGAGTTGTTATCAGGTATATCATTTGGAGGAGGTAACCAATCATCATCTCAAAGCAGAGGATTGTGTTTGTTTCTCAACCTTTTGAGGTCGAGAAATCCTTGATTGCCTAAGGTGGAGTTAAAAAACACCGCCAGATGATGTACCAATTTTAAATATATTTAAATTTAATATCTGAGGGTTTAGGATATGAAATTATGTAAGAGATGATAAATAATAGTTAATGATATTCATATTAATTTATTGTGTTTAGAAATAATTGCTTTATTAGTTTACAATATAAATAAAAAAATATGCAAAAATAAATAATTAATTTTTTTAAAAAAAATCTAATTATCAATGATATTTTTCGTTAGTAACTCAAGCGACGAGTTAACCTGTTTTCGACACACTTGGTTGTCTATAGAAACGACAACAAATTCTAGAATGTGTTGGCAACAACTATTGACTAGAAACTTACCAATGGATTCTGGAAGTCGGTAAACCCGAGGGTGGGTTTGGAATCCATCAGTAATATACATAAATATGTCATAAATTTTGTCATTATTAGGTGATTTCTAGCAGTGATTTCTCATAAATTGTTTGTTTGTGTTGGACACTCATTGGACATATATTTAAAATAGAAAATATTTTTTATCAGCTTAGACACACGCAAGATATGGCTCAAAAAGTCTCTACACATCTTTATTTATAAATAGCAAGTATTGATACATGACATATATTTAAATCGCTTTATACATTTTAAAATGAGTTTAGAAAGTAGTGAAAATTTATAATAATACTAATTGGTCAATATCATTTCAAATTTGTTAATTTAAAAAATAATTAATTTTGCACTTGATATTAATTAGTAAAATTAGTAATACTTGTTGGAGTTTTGTAACTAACATTAAGTATGATAGTTATTAAATATAACAAATGAGTAATAGTACAATGGACAAAACATCAACATAATTGCAAAATAAGGAACTTTTAAGAATATCAAAATAAAATTAATTAAGAGGGTGCAACATAATCACATAATTTCAAAATATCTTTGAAATTCACCATCCTCGTATATATTAAGTACTGTACTTATATGGTATAATATCTATGATAAATAAAAAACCGAAGGTTTCCATACTTTTGATTTTCGAATGCATAACATTAACAGCCTAGCCTATAACAAACTTTTGATAAAGCTCTGAATAAGTTATCTCAAAACTTCATGAAGTCAGAAGAAAAGAGTTATCCACAAAAAACCAACCTTATCACATAATTACAAAAAAAAACAAAAAAACAAAAAACTCTGAAATTTCTTTCATATTCACACACACACATGTATATATATATCTATAGCATTTTCTGGGTAATAAAAAAAGGTTAAAATAAATCAAACTCTCGTGTGCAACTTTCGAATGCAAATTAGAAGAATAACAAGATTGATACAAGTTTAAAAAGACAGTTATCCCCTAAATATACGGGTCACCACTATATATATATAAGAGCTGTGCCCTAACACACACTCCTAAAACCACAAAGCTTAGAAAGAACAATAAGATGTTTCCATATCAACATCAGCCTTTCAATGACGGCGCGCCGCCGCCACCACCACCGACTACTACTCTTTCCCGTCCGTGGACACGGTTGGAGGATATGGCATTAGAGCGAGCGCTCTTAGATTACACTGGAGAGATAAAGGACAGGTGGCAGAGAATTTCAGTCGATATTTTCGGCCATAATCGTTCGCCCGAAGAATTAAAGGAACACTACTGGGATCTTGCTTTTCACGTCTTCCCAATTGAGATAGGTATGGCCGAGTTGCCTACATACTCTGAGCTGATGGCGGAGGCAGCGAATACGAACATCGGCGCAACGGGAGGAACCCGTTGGACTGAAGAGGAGCACAAGTACGTAACTACGTTCAATGGATCTGTTATTTATTTACTTACTAGTCAATGGGTCAGATTTTAAACATATGTTATCATGTTAATAGTAATGGGCAAAATCTTCTTTTGTCTTTATTTATATTTAAATAATTATTTTGACTCATACTTTAAAAAAAGGTTTAATTTCATCTTCTATTTATTAAGATGGGCCGGTTTGATAATTTTTTTTTTATATCTGACCATATTTAAAAAGTACAATTAAATATAAAAAAAATAGCGATTAAACTTACTCATTTTAATAAATAAAAGACTAAATTAAATTTTCTTAAAATCATTGGTCAAAGTGATTATTTGGGTAAAAGTAGAGGACAAAAAAAGATTATACCCTAATAGCAAATACCGTTTAAATACTTATGGTGAATTATTTTTTCAATGGAATTAGAGCCAATTATTTTTGCACAAATATGACATAAGATAATTACATATTTTTATTTGGTTGACAAGTTATTTAAATTTGATTTCACCACTCTTTTTTATTCATATGTTAATCATTATATTTAAGAGTTTTTTTCTTCTTCTTCAATGGGTTATAGGTTTGAATGATGATTAAATAATATTTTGATATTTTTTTAAAATCTAAAACATATTTTTAATATATGAACCTGATTTAAAATGATACTTATTAAATAATTTTAGGAATTTTTTTTATGAATATAATTTTTAGAACATATTTAATATGTTAGAATTTTATTAATGCTTTTTTTTTTAGTATGTTAGTTTTATGTCAATATGGACTCAACTTAATAGGTCAATACAGGTTCTTTTTAGATTCGTTATTTTTTAATTTGATATTTTTTATTATTTTAATTTTACTCATTTTTTTTATCGTGCAAGTTATCTATACAATTAGTTTTTTAAGAGTGAGAAAACTATTTTAGTAGGGATAATTTTTGTAATTGTAATTAATTGCTACAGATAAATAATGAAATTTTGGGAGAGAAATTTAGAGGAAATAATTTTATAGAGAGAAAAAAGAGAATTTAATTATAAGATGGTGAATTAGCGAGTGTGAGTGTTTTTTTAGCGTGAGCAATAAAATTTAAAGAGAAATAAAGATAATTTTGAAGAAAAAGAATTTGAGAGAACAAAAGAAATTTTTATGAGAGATAATATTTAATAAAGACTTTTATATCAAGATGAAATGATTCTTTAAGTTGTCAATCATCTCCTTTATATAGATTTTTTTCATTTAAAATTTGTTGGTCATAGAAAAATTCATATCATCTTTGTCCTTTTGTTATAGGTTATTTCTTCGTGGAATCAAAAAATATGGCTGGGGTAAGTGGAAATACGTCAAGAGAGATTTCGTAACTACGAAAACTAAAGCTCAAGTTGCTAGCCATGCCCAAAAGTACGAAGAACACCAAACGGCCAAAGGGAAAGCAATAAGGAAAAGAAAAACCATCTTTGACATAACCTTAGATGACATAGATTTGGACCCTCAACCTCAACCTCTGACTCCACCACAGTTTTCAACTCAAGTACAGACTTATCCTTATCCTATGTTGTATGCTCGTCATATCCCTAACAATTCTTTCATAGGTGAGCATAATAAGATATCTCATAAACCTCAACCCCAGACTCAGACTTATCCTCAACCTCAGTCTCATCTTCGTCATATCCCTCATGATCTCTTTGTCAGCGAGAATAATAAAATTTCTCATCAACCTCATATGCAAATTCAACCCCAATCTCAATCTCAAGCTCAGCCCCAGCCCCAATCTCAACCTCAACCTCAACCTCAATGTCATACTCAATCCCAACCCCAATCTCAACCTCAGCCTTAACCTCAATCTTATCCTCATCATATCTCGTACGATCCCTTTATTGATGAGTGCCATTGGATTTCTCATCAGCGTCAAACTCATACTCCGACTCAGACTCATCCTCTGTCTAATATTCGCCATATCCCTCATGATATCTTCATTGGTGAGAGTAATAAGATTTGTCATCAGCCTCAAATGCAAAATCAACCTCAACCTCAACCCCAACCCGAGCCCCAACCTCATACTCAGTCACAACCCCAGTCTCAAACACAACCTCAGCCACAACCACAACCTTATCCTCATCGACCTCTTTATGGAGAACGTAATAGAATTTCTCATTCATATTATCATGCTCCAACACCCCAATCAAAGGAAATGCAGCAGCTGACTCAAATGGTAGATCTAAACGATTTAATCCTAAGAAATGTATGAGAAGTTTTTTCATTCTAGGTACAAGAAAATTATTTTTTAATTGATCTATAAAATTGAAGGGCTTGGAGTGCTCTTTTCTCCTACCTAAGGTTTTGTCCTACAGAGTTTTCTCAAGGAGGTTTTAACGAGGCACAAACCCTCGCGGGCTGGCTAAAGCTTGATTTACTTAAAGCCGGTTATCCTTATGTACATTTAATGAATGAATAATTCCATTATTCTGCTTACTGTACTTTTGTTATTTAATTTTCATGGGTTCTTTTACACATATGTATGTTTGCAATTACTACAGGAAATACTTAATTTTGGGGTCTGATCACGTTAACAACTGAAATGAACAACAATTTAAAACAAATGACTATAGTTATTCATTACTAAATGATGTAATTATTCATTATTTTTGAATTTTTCAATAAAATGTTTGCATTTATTTATTTATTTTAATCTTTTTTATCATGTAAGAGGATATAATATTTTTAAATGACAAATAATCTTTGCCATACTCACTTGTGGTTAAGAATAAAGTTTTATAATGACATAATGATAAAATTGACATTTGACATTATTATCTTTTTTCTTTCCTTTTATTATTTCGTACAAACAAACGAGAAAATAATAATTCTTATATTTTATTTCCTCTCATATTTTTTTATCCAAATATACTTATAAAAATACAAATTTATTATATTTATTTCCTCTCATTTTCTTTCCCTAAAGGTTAGAGAAGGCAAAATTCAAGCATCAACAACAACCTAAAATTTTGCGCATAACAAAGTTTGAGTGGTTAAGCTTTTAATCAGTTATTTAAATTAAATTTGAATATGGAGAGGATTAAAAAAATGTAAGATGTAACAACTCTTGATAAAGAAAGACAACTGTCTCAATTTAGTCCCTGTTGTTTTTCTGTTAGACAATTTCATCACTATTAAAAATTTTTGTCCAATTTTATCCTTGTTATTTTTCAAATTGACCAAAAAAACGATTATCCCTAGAGATACAGCCACCTTTGCCTGATGTTTGTGTCTCTTAGATTTCTTCCCCAGTCTACTATAATAATTTCATATTGATGTTTGTACCTATTATTGTATTTACGGCTTAAAATATTAACTATGATATTTGGATTTAGAAAAAGGTCTTGAAAGGATTTAGAAAAATATTAACTATCATTTTCTGCTTAAATAAAAAAAAAATTAAAAATTAGGCATAATCTAAGGACATTTATGCTGGGATTTTACCATATTCTTTTATAGCTATGGATTTATTATATCCATTTATGCAATAATTTTCATTTCAAATCCCTTTCAAGTATGCATGATGCACAGTTTATTACTATTGCAAACAACAAAGAAACCCACCATTTATACTGTGAATCATAAACCTAACATTAACCAATTAAAATAGGTTGAATAAGTTACCATCTTCAAAGATAATTTCCATACAGCATAAAAACTTAGAAAATGATAAATATAACCTTTAGAGATAGAAGATATTGTCATTGATATCGGTAGTGGAATCAACAACGATACATGGACACCGACATGCAACCCATGACATCACGAATCACACGCCGGTAACAACCACTGTCATCACCAAGTCCTTCACAACTAGAATCGCCGCTCCACACTACATTGTCCGCAAAATCGCCTCGCTGCAGACCTCCCTGATGGCACCAAACAGACCCTATGAAACCACAAATACCTGAAAAAAAGCAGCAGATTGTGAAGATGAGATTGAATTGAAATTGAAATATAAAAACAAAAAAATCGTCAATTAAATTCTCCTTTCCATTGGCTAATTAGCTTCGTTAAAGCATCATAATTATGAATCAACCATCAGAATGTAAACATTGCTCCATTGCTCAATCCGTGTGCCATCAATCTATGTAGCATTGAAATTTTTTTGAAATTATTTAATTTAAATTAGTTACAAATAATTAATGGACATAATTTTGTTGATTGGATCATTTGACTGGTGATTATTTGGAGGAAAACTAAATTAGCAAGAGATTGTCATGTAAGCAATTTCATTAAGTGGATAGCCTGTTTTTCATATAAAAACTGACTTTTAGACAAGAAAAGAAGTCATTTTTTTGGTGAAATAAACTGAAGTAAACGCACCGTAAAAAAATAAATAATCCTTGCTACCCCAAAAAGCCCAACACAAAATTCTGTAGCCCATTTATCAGCACACAGGTTCAATTTTCCAATAATTTTTTCATTAACTACCAATATCATAATATATGTAGTCCAACAAAAACCATAAATCAACAATAATATAATACACTGTTTTGAAATGCAAGCTTTGTTTTGATTGAATTGAAGGTAAAGATATCAATAAAGCCATAAAAAAATAAATAAAAAAAAATAGTAAAAAGAAGCATTCTCGCACGCACACAGAGGCTCTGAATAATATTGAAGGAAGAAAGGGTGCTGTGGTGTGCTGTCTCTCTCTTCCTCAAAGCTTCGAGATCCATCGCCCACCGTCGCCGGCGACCGCCATGTCCTTCAATTTCTCTTTCCTCTTCCTCTTCTCTCTCATCCTCTCCGCCGCCGTCGCCTCCGAGTCAGATCACAGGGTAAGACCTCCTCCCTCATTTCCTGATTCTTCCTCTGGATCTACTTTCTCCGCTCAATTTTCGCGTTTAGATCTGTTTCCTTGCTCTAGATCTACGTCTCTCGGTTTCGCTTAGGTTTTTTCTCAGCTGCTTCTTTGTTTACGCATGATATGGTTGGGTACTGTGTTTGTGGCGTCAGATCTCGCGCGCTTCTAATCGTTCAGGACTATTATGAAATGTAGATGCTTAAATTGATTGGCATTGCTCTTGCATATGAAATTCTGTTTCAATTCATCATTGTTCCATCATCACATTGGCTAATTTATTAAAGGATTTTGATCTTTTCACTGGACTGGGGATTATAAAGTTAAAATGGAAACAGTGTTATTGGCCTCTACTTCCAAACTAGAGGTTTGACATTCACTTATAGTACTTTACTTTCCTTTTTTGGGGTATGTTAAATGTCTATAGAGTGCTGCTTAGCTTGTTTCAGTTTTGTTTTCTTTGAGTATGCCAATTTGTTTTTAGTATGCATCAATTGTCATTGAAACCCTGAAAGAAGAATTGGTTGATTGATGTGTACCCGGGTGCATCAGCAGAAAGTGAACATAATAGGCAATTCATTATTGTTTGAGTGCTTTTAATACAACTGTCACACATGATCTCTCACCTGCCTACCAATTTAGTAGTTGTCAGTCCTCTCTGTGTACACTGTCCGTTAGCAATCATTTTGGTTTTGCAAATGAAAAAACTATCTCTGGGTATTCAGAGGGCTGGTGGCTGAGTCTGCCCTTTCATTGAAACTTTCCAATTTTGGGCTAGATTTTGACTGGACAGGGCTTGTGCTTTATGTCATGTACAAGCTTCATGCTGGACTGGTATCATAATTCAATTCATGGTTACATGAAAATAGTACTTGTTACATGCACGTCCTGAGTTAATTTGTAGAATTCACTTTTGGGTGCTCTTAAGCAGTTGTATTTAATCCCTATAACCCTATATCTTTAATCACAGAATCAACCCCCCTGAGCTAGTGGTAAAGATTAAGTGCTTATACTTCATTTGTAGCTACTAGTCACCCATGCTTTTTGTTTTAAATAGTTTATTTCATTATATTGCAGTATCAAAAAGATGACCCAGTTACCCTTTGGGTGAACAAAGTTGGTCCTTATAATAATCCGCAAGAAACATACAACTATTACAGCCTCCCTTTTTGCCGTCCACCTGGTAATGCTGCGCACAAATGGGGTGGTCTTGGTGAGGTTCTGGGTGGCAATGAACTCATTGATAGCCAAATTGAGATAAAGTTCCTAAGTATGCAGGCTTCTCTTGTCCTATTTGTTCCATAACAGACCTACTGGTGGATAAACTGGCTTTAATGGATATCTTTTTTTTTTCCCCCCAGGAAATGTGGATAAGACCATCTTTTGCCGTCTGGATCTCGACGATGCTAAAGTTAAACAGTTTAAGGATGCAATAGAGAATAGTTACTGGTTTGAATTCTTCATGGGTATGTTGTGCATTACTGATAGAATGATTATACTTTTGGAAAATCAAGAAACTTTAAAAACTTGTAGCATTTTGTGTTTTGGGTCCTTTGTCTGCTGTTGCTTTAACTTGAAGAATATCACAGCAGCAATACGAAGATTTATTAATGTAAAGTTACTCAATACTTCATTTAGAGTTAGGAAATTGATATTATGTTGTTGTGATAGGCATAATGATGTGAGGGTTTTCCTATGGGTTGCTCATTTATCTGCTTTTGATTTATTAATTCTTGGTTTTTCCTTTTAATAATTTGCACAATAACTTACTCTTGGCACTGTTCCTTCCCATGGTTGTCATATTTGTTGATCTTCAATGGGCTAAACACAAGTTCAGATGACCTACCATTATGGGGTATGCCTACAACTTCCTCTACCTCTTTATCTTTATTCGATATGATTTTTGCATTTCATTTGTTGATCAAAGGTACTTCTATTCATGTTTAAGGCTATGTTGGTGAGCTACATCCTGATAAGAACAGTGATAATGGCAAGCATGTCCTTTACACACACAAGAATATCATTGTTAAATACAACAATGATCAGGTCAGTAAGTTATTTAAATATCTTCTCTATCTCATTAACTGTTTTGGAATACATGAAGTGCCATACTTAGGTCCGTAATGTCTGTTGTCTTGCAGATCATTCATGTGAATCTTACTCATGACAACCCAAAACCTTTGGAAGCTAGAAGACCTTTGGACTTGACATATTCTGTCAAATGGATTCCTACTAATGTCACTTTTGGGCGCCGATTTGACGTGTACCTGGACTACCCATTCTTTGAGCATCAGGTTAAAATGAATGGTGCCAGGATTTTTTTTTAATTGTAGTTGTGTAAATTGATGGTTACTTGCTATGTGTTAACTCATGTGGATCCTATCCCGGCCATATGGTTGAGAGAACTTTGTTCCATTGTCCTTTTTTTTTATGTAGATCCATTGGTTCTCCATTTTTAACTCTTTCATGATGGTCATCTTTCTTACTGGATTGGTTTCAATGATATTAATGCGAACGTTGAGAAATGATTATGCAAAATATGCTCGGGAAGATGATGATTTGGAAACTCTGGTAAGACTTTCTTGACTATTTCTGTGCTTTTTTGTTTATTTATGGCACATATATCCTTTCTTCCTAGAAAAATCATTGTGATTCTGATTGTCAATTTTCGGTCAACATTCAAATACCAGGAAAGAGATGTTAGTGAAGAATCTGGCTGGAAACTTGTTCATGGTGATGTTTTTCGGCCTCCTCACACTTTGGTTCTTCTCTCAGCTGTTGTTGGTACAGGTGCTCAGTTAGCATTGCTGGTCCTTCTTGTCATCTTGTTGGCTATTGTTGGGATGTTGTATGTTGGGTAAGTACATGGCCTTAAAACTGACTGATGATATTCTGAATATTGATTTTTGTCAATGTTAGTGTGATCTTGTATAGAATGCACTTAGTGCAATATGCACATGGCATTTTCTGCTTACATATTTCAACTATGATTAAATAATTTATTCCTCTGGATTCCTGTTGACTGAATGTTGTTCATCTGTTTCGCTTTTCCTTCAATGTGCAGGCGAGGAGCAATTGTCACAACCTTCATTGTATGTTATGCTCTCACGTCATTCATCTCTGGTTATGTGAGTGGGGGAATGTACTCACGCAATGGGGGTAAGAATTAGCATTGAACATTGTTGCTTGTTTTCTTGCTTTTGTTTGGATAACTTTATATCAACCTTTTCTTCTCTCCCTGTCCGAAGGTAACAATTACGCTTGCCATTTTTAGGTAAAAATTGGATTAAATCCATGATCCTTACAGCGTCACTGTTCCCATTCTTGTGTTTCGGAATTGGATTTATCTTGAACACAATTGCTATATTCTATGGATCTCTAGCCGCAATCCCCTTTGGCACAATGGTGGTTGTCTTCGTTATTTGGGCTTTCATCTCTTTCCCACTAGCACTTCTTGGCACAGTTGTTGGAAGAAACTGGAGTGGTGCTCCAAACAATCCCTGTCGCGTAAAGACCATTCCACGCCCCATTCCTGAGAAGAAGTGGTACCTTACACCTTCTGTGGTTTCTCTGATGGGAGGATTGCTTCCCTTTGGCAGCATATTCATTGAGATGTATTTTGTATTTACTTCCTTCTGGAACTACAAGGTGAATTACTATGCTACAACTTGTTTGGGTATTAAATTTACTCTCTTTTATTTCCTTATTAGCTTTTTATAAGATGTACTTAATTATTGTCAGAGCAGAGCCAATAATTATTTCTTGAGGAAAATATTTCTATATAATGATCATTTAAGTAATAACTTTCAAGCACTGTGAAAACTGAGTAAACACATGCACTCTTTCTTACATATTTCTTTCCCCTTCCGCGTTGTGAAAAACAGGTGTACTACGTTTATGGCTTCATGCTACTGGTTTTTGTGATTCTTCTGATTGTTACCGTTTGTGTGACAATTGTGGGGACATACTTTTTGTTAAATGCTGAGAATTACCACTGGCAGTGGACTTCTTTCTTTTCAGCTGCCTCAACAGCCGTTTATGTTTATTTGTATTCAATATACTACTTCTATGTGAAGACAAAGATGTCAGGCTTCTTCCAAACCAGCTTCTATTTTGGATACACGTTGATGTTTTGTCTTGGACTGGGAATTCTCTGTGGTAAGTCTTTAATTTTTATCTCCATTAGGATCACCTATTCACCCGGCAAACTTGAAATGGGACCTTAATCATGTGCTGGATCTCTATTTTTTAAAAATAAATCAAATGCTAGCGTTCATATTGCCTGAATTAAATTAATTTTTTTCCGTCAAACGTGCAGGAGCTGTGGGTTATCTTGGTTCGAATTTGTTTGTGAGGAGGATCTACAGAAACATCAAGTGCGACTAAGGCTTCTGTGAGTTGAGACCAGAGCACTTCCATATGTTTGTTGCTGGAGACAATAAATTCTTAGAGGAAGGAAGCCTCTGGTCATGTGTGGGGACCAAACAAAGTTTACAGGTAGTATCACAGGGTTTTGAGAACGAGGATGTATTCTTTTTCTATATTAGGGAAGCCCCGAGATTTTTTTTTACCCTGGCTGTTACCGAAAGCCTCGATTTAGAATGCAGGGATTGGGTTTTTATAATTTAGATAGCTAGATATCAGACTCTTGTGGTTACTTCTTCCTCTTTTTATAAATAGGTGCGCGATTGGTGGACTGATGTCTGAATCCCCTATGCTGTTTAGCTATTCAATTAATGTATGTAGTGGGGATTAAGTCATTGGAAATGAATTTTGTGCTTCTGAATTTTGTATCAAAGATATGAATATCCTTCCTATCTGTTTAAATATTAAATTACTGACCTGCATTTTTTCTCTTCTCTCTTTTCCTCCATGTTAATAGTTTCCATGTATGATCATGTCTTGATGTAACTGGAGGCACGATTTTAGCCAATAATAAACATTCAGCGGTTGTAGAAGCAGAAGTATTTTGCTTGTTTTGCTCTTTCTTTGGAATCCCAATTTTTTTGGGCCGGAGTTCAAATGAAATTTAACAGTGTTAACACCATTGCTTGTGGTTTCATACGTTCTTCGAAGTTTTTTTTATTAGGTAATTGTATAAGTAGCATTACTCGATCCTAATTGCACAGTGCAAGTATTCTGAATTTTGCGGCACTAATATGCTCGTAATTGAAATTCCCTGCCAGTAACTAGAAATTTTGAAAACGACTTAGTAGATGGATCTCTTTGTATCGTATGGTTATAATAAATTACCAAAAAAGAATTATAATATAGAGCCATGTAAAACTACGCAGCAAGAGAGTGGCAACTACAATCACCAACACAATCTGTGGTGATAACATTGATAGATAGACTGAGGCACAAAAAGCTGCCACGTGGCAGATAGGATTCCATGCACGTCCCTGCATGTTTTAACCACACTTTCTCCACAGAATCGCAACCATTATCTGTCAACAACACAAAACAAACCACTCTCTTCTGTTCGGGGTTCTGTCTTTGCTGAACACTGAAAAAAAGAGAGAAGGAAATGGCCACCACACCAGCATTCTCCAGCAGCATGGTGAGCACCTCCTTCCTCCGGCAGCAGCCGGCGAAGGCATTTCCCAGCGTGGGGCAGGCCTTGTTTGGCATGAAACCCGGCCGCGGGGCCCGCATCACCGCCATGGCCGCCTACAAGGTGAAGCTGATCACCCCAGAGGGGCCACAGGAGTTTGAGTGCCCTGATGATGTCTACATCCTTGACCAGGCAGAGGAGGTTGGGATTGAGCTCCCTTACTCATGCAGGGCAGGCTCATGCTCTTCTTGTGCTGGCAAGGTTGTTGGTGGAACAGTGGACCAATCAGATGGAAGCTTCCTTGATGATGACCAGATTGAAGGTGGTTTTGTTCTCACCTGTGTTGCTTACCCTCAGTCTGATGTTGTTATTGAGACTCACAAGGAGGAGGAGCTCACTGCTTAAGTTTAATAATATGTTACCACCAACAAAAAAAAATAGTTTATTACCATTGTCTGTTGTGTTTAATTTTGTGCCTTTTTCTCCACCCAGGGCATGATTGTTTTCATGTTTTCTGGAGAATGAGTAACTTACTGTAATAATTCCTTCATGAGATAGTAACAAGTGAACTTGGTGTAGATTTAATGATGTTTTACTTGCTGTTTTTTGCATATGATTGTCTGGGATAGTTTCTGGAATTTTTTTTTCTCCTTTGCACTTTTCTTGGCTTGAATAAGAATCCTGGGTTTGCTAATTTACAAGCAAACATGGTTGGTTGGAGTCGTATGGAACTCCAACGCCTTGATTAGTGGTCTTGTCTGAGTTTGATCTTTGGAAATGAAATAATTTGTGCTAGGAGAGACTATTTTCTTAATTGGATCCTTCAATTCTTCGAGTTAAATGTAATCAGTGAGTCAAAAGTTAACCCGATACAGGTGATTAAAGAAAAAGAAAATGCTTTCTGCGGGGATTTTCTTCTCTATGCCTTAAGCCTCTAGGCCATTCTAGTCAATGATACCAATTGCTTCATAGCTCTTCATAGTTGATGAAGCAGATGGGAAGAATTAGATTATCCAAAGTACTAGAAGTAGGGATATGTAAACCATCCGAGCCAAGTGTTAATGCTCAAACCAAGTTTGTGATAAAAAGATGCTAGCTAAACTTGATTTCTTTGTTTAATCGAGACAAATTTAGTGTGTTTAAACTTGATTAAAAATAATAAAATATAGAGGTTGCGCTTAATTTGTTTAGGTGGTTGTTTTTATCAGATGTTGATTTTTCTTTTATCTTTTCCTTTCATTGAAAGAAGTTGTATGTCCAAAATTTCCAAGCCCACTTTGGGGTTTATAACTTAAAAGAGAGAGAAATGATATCTAGTTGTATCTGCAGTACAAGCTTCCTCATCCTGAACTAGTAATATATCTATGCTTAAGAGCTTTTAAGAATGACTTTGTACATCTATACCCTCTGAAATTGATCATGTCTTCTGAAACAAATCAAGAAGAGTCTCAGCTTTAGCTTCCTCTTCGTTGCGAACATGTTCTTCCCCATTGTAGAGCGGTTGTGTTGAATCGATATGTACAGATTCAGACAAATACTCGGGCACCTTGATTGAGCCTTGGGGGTTGTTGTTGTTGGAAGAAGTCTCAAAATTCAGCTGGTCTACTGAAGTCACTGTTATCTGATTCAAAGACTCTAAGGAAGAGCTTCTAGTTAGAGTGCCAGATACAACTGTTATCTCATCCCTCTCATCAATTGTTGATTCAAGGGAACACACTGATCTAGCTGTGTGATGTGAATGGTCATGCTTAGACTTCTGTTTCACTCTTTTACACCAACTATGCAGTGATTCTCTAACACTCTCTGTCACCAAGGCCTTCTTACATTGCGATCCCATCTACAATAATAATGCATTGCCAGTGTCAAAGAGTTTTATATTGTCATGTAATCATATATTGTCACATTAGTAAAAGTAGTCAAGGATTGCACTTACTATATCAAAAGTGTCACATACAACTCATAATTGGATGATAGTGTAAAAATAAATTTTACATTAACATTGCATAACAACTAAACTCATTTGTTTAACATGTTACGAAATATGAGATAGACGAAGGTTTTCTTTTTTTCTTTTCTGACTAAGATAGTAGAGGGACTCTTTATCCACCCTATGGCTCGAACTCGAGTCCTTCCATTTCACTTGGTTAGGCTCAAACCGCAGATAGAAGGAGGCATTGTAAATATCTAATGTGAACTATGTACCCTCAAATAATAACCCAATAAATATACGAAGTTCAAATATTTATAAACAACATAGTATAAGGTTTAAGCCAACCTGAGAAACTATTACATTCAGGGGCACAGTCATGTAGCTACACCAGAACTGAACAATAACACTGCAAGTTTTAAAAAAACAAGAAAAATGTGTGAGTTCCCGCAAATTGAGTATTGTAGAATCTGTAGAATATAATCAAGAAAGTAGAGGAAATTAGACAAACAAAGCAGTTTTGAAAGAGAGATTAAACGCACCCTGATGCCAACCGAATGATGATCATGTAATGGTTTCTCATGAAGCATGAATTTTCTTTTAGTCCCCACTAGACAACACAGAAAATCAACAAATTTCATACTTGCAAAGAATTTCATATTAGTCCTCACATTCTTGAAGAGTAAAAAATCTTACCAATGACCAAATAAATGTTGCCATTTCAAATGAATTCTGCATGAACAGTAGAGAAAATAAGAACAAGAAACAACTAAGAAGAATGGCCAGGATACAAATAAGGTGAACCATATTTTACCTGAAATATCACAAATTGTATCAGCCATAACACTATATCTGGTTTTTTGAACCAAAAAAGTCCATCTCGTGGCTTTACTTGTTGTGTCCTAGCAGATGGGCCTTGTTGCTCCATAATTTCAAGTGCTAAAGTGGATACAACATGTTGAAGCTTTGTCCCTATTAACATGACAAGCTTTTACATGTAGAGAAATTAGAAATGAACGAAAGTAACTTTCAATGGACTGTTTCGTTTTGATTTATTGAAATAAAAAACCAGAATATACATACAATTGCTGGGATAAATGAGAGCCAGAAGTATATATTTAGACCTGGAAATTTAGAAACTTAAATATGTAAGGAAATTAATCAAAGGCACTAACAATCTACACATCTTCAATTCTGAAGAAGGACAATTACCATGGATGTTCACAAAGATGCAGACTATGGCATAAATCCAAAGCGGCCAGCTGCAAATCAAACAAGCTAGTTGAGCTCCAAGTTATTTTCTTGATGTTATTCTTTAAACTGAACAGTGAAATTATAAAATCTTAATAAAACATTGCTAGAGTAACATCAAGAAAACTGATGTTATTTTCTTGATGTTTTTATTTCTCACTACTATTTTCTCTATTCAATCTTTGAGAATTGAAACTTGCAACACATAATTAGCAGTTCAACGAATGCTGATTCTTCCTTTCCCTCACGCCATTCGCTATGTTAATCACAAGCGTTCGATGTTAATTAAGTAGATTGCTGCCAATGACTTACATACACAGTAATCAACTAAAAGGAGAAATCTATTTCAGAAGGGTTCATAATCATACCTTATGCCTAGAATGCCATGAAATTCATCTTCCATGCTTCGAACCATGTAGTTATGAAAATTATATGACAGCGGCAGTTTGTGCTCCTGTAAATTTATAAAACAAGGAGCACATTATACCAGTGATGTGGAATCAAAGAGTCAGGAAGATGAAGAATACATTGAAGAGAAAGTTAATGATTCTATTCTGGAAAAGCATCTGATTTTCATCTTCAAAGATTTGTTAAGATTCCTTCAATAGAGTGGAATTGAAAGATCAAAGAAGAACAATGGACAAAAGAATCTCCACTTTTGCATTACATAGTCCTAAATCCATCAAGAGGCCAGAAAAAAATATATAAAAAAATTCTCTATAAATAAAAAACTTACAGTGATGAAACCCAAACGGAGTGCAAGATAATCTGATTTTTTGATAGAACTCCTAAATTGACGTAGAAAACAAAGCTGCAAAGTCAAACCACAAATTGTCATCCATTATAAGACATCTAAAACACACAAGACTGATATTAAGAAAAGGTAAAATAAAGGAAAAAACAAGTTGCAAGAACAATTTCCAATCCAGGAATATTTCACTATCTTCTATACGTCTGAAATTGAAAGATGCAACTTGGAATCAAAATATCATCTCAATAAAAAATAACCTCAAATAATATTAAGGATGTGTAATAGTGTTAATGATATATCACCATCCATATGAGTATTGGACTCCTGCTCCATGGATGAGAGGTGTGATGGAAAACAAAGGTTGTCTGCCGCCTCATCACCTTGATTCTCTTGCCTGGAACAAAAATTAGTAAAAGTAAAAGCAACATTATTGGCATGTGATATGTGATACAGAGCAGTTATTATATCAGAAACAAACAAGAGAAACCAACTTAACAGAGTTTTTCATTTGTTTCTACATCGACAAAGTTAATGCAATGGTTGGTCAATGAAGCACCATTCTATGCTATGTACCTGGTAAATTTCCCTCGGCTGCCATAATGATAGCCTGATTTTCCCATCTGCGCCAGCTGTAGATCTGCAAACACATGCAACAAAGAGAAAATAAACCACTGCTTAGTAGTACACAAGAGGCAGTGTCTGCCTCACATGAAGATGAAAACAAACATTTTAAAACCCAGAAGATTTTGAATGACCATATGCAGAAAGATTGGACCAGATGACCAGACATAGACAACTCCAAGTGATTGAAACAAGGATCCTTTATGAGGAAAATCATTTTAAGTAGAATATTTGTGAATATTTTTGTTGTTTCCATAACACCTCCTAAGGGCTAGGAGAAATACTTTACATAGTCACATGATAAGCTGGAAAACTCAATCACTGACCTTGCTCATTGCTAAACCAACTGCAAGACAGCTGTATAGAACATGAGTGATCCCAAGAACGAATAAGAACCGGTGCAGCTGCTCAAGACCCTCATATGAAACAAATGGTTCATGTCCCTGTATTCATTTATTAGTATTCTTTAGAAGGATGATTTGTAGGTATGTTATAAGTATGATGGTAAATGGAAGGAAAACTTAATAGTTTTCTTAAAATGAGGGACACTTTTTAACAAACTCTTTTTCTTTTCTTTCGTAAACAGTAACAAACTCTTTCAAAAGCACTCAATGCCCCACCATAACCAGATTAATCACCTTTACTATATTCTATCAATCAGTAACAGCAGAAGCCAATATACAGCAACCAATTACTGGCTGCCATCATAGAACTCATCATTGTCACTGGTTACTACCTTAGTTGCCACTTGCCACTGCCAGTTATCTTGTTAATAGCCAGATAACCATCCAAATTGTCAGTGGCCGAGTTTACCAAACATCCTTTCTGTATTATCTTTTTGGCCTTCTTTTCAAGATTATTTTTTCCAGAAACATGGAATATACGTAACACAGTGAAAAATGCAATGCCTAAATTGTAGTTAAAGCATCTTACCGCCGCACATTGATGGAATGCACCACTAGTTAGTCCCTTTGGAATACTAGCCTCATCAGGAAAAGAGGATGTACTCTCTGGCATGACATTCTCATTCATGTTGAGGTCTTGTTCAGAACAAATATAAAATTCACTGTTGAATAGTGATGAATTTACACATATTTCAGAGATCCACCTCGCACTTTGTGCCAACAACAAAGAGATAAGCCCGAGCAGCATCAGCTCTAGCACAAAGAAACAATCCAAGTTAAGTACTAGAGAAAAAATGAATCAGTAAGGCTACCAAAGTATCTGATAGGAATATGGAATGAGACTTTATTCACACTGGTGATGAATCAGTATTGGATCAAGCTTTGCATACTGAAGAACTATCGCACTAACAAAGTTACTCAAGCAAAATTAACACCAAAGGTGCTGTTTTCCCTTCTCATCCCCAGCCACTCATTCCTTCACAATAAACCCTAGTGATAGGAGGAACTCTGAACAGAATCTCTATTCCAACTCCAAAGCTCTTCAAATTCGTGGAAACATATATATCAGCAACTCGAGTACAGAAGGCACCGTGCAATTGTACTTACTACTCAGTGTCCTTCCTTCTATGTTTTAGAGATAGGAATAAAATGTTTTTACCTTCCTTAATTTTCTCCAGGGAAGCAAAAAGTGCCTTCCTTCTTGTCTTCTTCAACCACTGCACAGCCAAGAGAAGTAAGTTTCATATCTTCATGAGATTTAAGAAATTACTTCTGTTCTATTGTTAAATTCCACAGTTCCACTCATTCAGTTCAAGCCAATTACAGCTTATTAGGGAGGGCCTCTAGAAATGACTAACCAGTAACCACCATCATTATAAACTAAAAAGAAAAGAAAAATAAACTTAAAAAGAGTTAGTGAGTTGCACTGCATACAATTGAACAACATCATATAATTAGCATTTAACAGTGGTGGCATGTTATGTGGCAAGAATTTTTGGCTAGAACCCTAAGCCTAAAAGTCGTGACCGCCTAAGTAAAACCAAAAAATGAACCTAAAAGATCTGAACAGCATCTAACAAATTTCCCAGCACAAAAATATAACTTGATTGGCGAAAATTTGGACTTTTGGCACTGCTTGATGTGGTTTATTTTCTCTCTTAACTCTCATGGACAGTAACTGAATCTCTTATTTATGTGTCTTTGTTCCTAATATACTAACTAAACATTGCCATACTGTCACAGCTAGTAGCAACCAAGCAAGCAGCAGGGGAATTGCCAAATTGCGGTAAGTAACTGAGCTAAGACGAAACGATAACTGGTTGGCCACGAAATGTTTTTCCATTCAAGTAACTAAGCAAGCAAGTAGAGCATTTTGACATTAATAATGTTTTATTTTTCTGACTTTGAAAATACCTTTCCAAATCGGTAGATGGAGCGCTCGACCAAGAAGCAGACGAAGACCATGACAGTTATAACCGAGGCCACTGAATACGTGGGCGTCTCGGCCAGAGACCTACCTCGCTGCAGCACCTCCGCCATTATTAGTACTCTCTCTCACACACACATAAATACAAGTAGCTGTTAGGCAGTGTTAGGTAGGTGTGCTGTGATGCCAGAAGAACGTTGAAGCCTTTCATGGAAAGAAAAAGTTGTTTTGGGGTGAGAAGGATCCAGGAAATGGGGGAAGTGGCTGCAATGCAACAGAGAGAGAAGCATCTAATTAGGGGGGTGCATGTGCAGGTCATACTTAGCTTTCAACATCAAATCGCATTTCTTTATTGTTTTTCAAGCTTCAACTCCACGTTGGGAACTGCTGCTGCTGCTCTCTCTCTCTCTCTCCAAATCCAAACCCATGCACATGGGAGGGTCTCCTCCTCCTCTCTCTCTCTCTCTCTCTCACTCTCATGTTAGTTGCTATATGCTAACAACTTTTTAAGTGGTAAGTAGTAAAAAGGGTCCCCATGCAGCTCTTTTTTTTTTTCCTTTCTTTTTTTCCTTCTTTTGTTGTTTTGTACAATGCCTACTGGACTGAGGTCTTAATTTATGCACCTCATACATATCCTACCAAAATCTCTCACATCTATCTATGCACCTCATTCGTATGCTACCTCTTATTTATTGGTAAGAAAAAAAATGATATTATTATGCATTGATAATATAATATATTGTTATATATATATATGTGTGTGTGTGTGTGGGTGTGTGTGATACTTTTGAGATAGTGGGCGAAAAACTTAACCACTTTTAGTTACATAATTTAATAAAAGAAATTTATCTTTTGGTAGATGTGTTACCAAAATATGGAGGAGGAAGAGTAAACAAGTGATGACAATGAAGACCTTTCTTAGTTGGCTCACAACTGGGTCGGACAACAACATGACATCTAGATTATGAAGAACCCCTAGCACAAGGTTTGGGATTTGGTAACAAAGTCTTGGATGATGCGTTCTAATTTTTAGTGTGCGGAAGAACACTACCCCTCAAACAAACTGAATTGAAGTTAATTAGTTTATTGATGGTTATTTTTGACTTATTGTAACTTTTAGATATTTACTTTATCTCTGTTAAATATCTTTTTCTGCCTCAATGATAAATTGGTTTCTTAACTAGTGATTTAGGTTTCATTTTCTTTAGTTTTTTCTCTTTTATGTTTTCTTTTTCCTCTTTTGTTAAGAATCATCACTTAGTTGCTTCTGAAACATATTCAAGATGCCTTTTTTTTTTTAGTTAAGCTTTGGTCTATCTCTTATATTTATTTTTCTCTAATTAATGAATACATTTATGTACATTGGCAAAAAAAATGGATAAAAGAAATTAATTTCCTTAAATTAGCTGAATTTATGCATATACATATTATGAAGTTATATTATTTTACAAAAATGCTACATGTACACCCAATTTCATACACTCATACATACACCATTAATAATGTGCAAACTTTATTCTTACGAGTGCACAAACATTACAAATTTGTAAATGATACTCTCAACTATACTTAATTAAGTGCACAAACATTACATGAGTTAAAACACAAACTTTATGTATGTAAATACGAGGTGTATGTATGATGTATGGTTTTGGGTATACATGTAGCAAAACTTATTATTTTATTTATTTGGCGTGAGAATTCAACCTAACTCACGCCTCGACCTCGACACCATATCTTACTATAATTAATATATATATATATATATATATTACGTTACGATTTCAACAGAAATAAAAAAGAAAAGAGACCACTCAAAATTAATTATAATAGAACAACCACTCAAGAGACCATGGTAGTATGACTCTAAGCACAAAATCTTTATTGCTAATCTCCTACTATTAAAGTCCAAAGTTAATAGCTACAGTGAGACATTTCTTGATATACAGGTTGCGAATTCGGCTTCTCTAAAGAAAAAATAAATAAAAAATAACACACAAAACAATAATTTCTACTTTAATAGTTAAGATGAGATGCAGGACACATAACCACATAATTCATGTGTTTCAACGATTTAGATATTTAATTGTATTATTTTCTTGTTTGTTAGCTTTTTACATGCTATTCGAATGAATATAAGTTCTTTAAAGATTGACAAAATTGAGACACATGTTAACAGAAAGAAAAAGAAAAAAAAAGGTTACTGTTAATAAAGGGTTGGACAAATTTAAATGCGTTTTGGTCACAATTACTTTATTTTTTAAATTTCTTAATCTTTTCCATCTAATTTCCATTTCCTCTGTTGCCCCTTGCGGCCATTTTCTAGTTCATTTCCTCGTCTCTCTTAAACCCTCACTCCAATCTCTCATTCCATTCATTTCCCCCAAAACCCTAAAATCCCCCAATCACCGCCATCGCCATGGCCTCCTCATCTATACGCCTCCGCCGCACCCTCAGCGCCCTCTCCGCCTTCAACCGCTCCTTCTCCTCCGCCTCCGCGCCGCCAATTTCCCTCCCAATCCGCCGCGGCACCATTCCCTCACCACCACCACAATCACCGCCAGCACCTTCGCTGTCCCGTTCGTTCAGGTCGTCGTCCATCTCCCTTCTCTCCACCCGATCCCCGGCGTCCAACATCCCCGACGAGATCGGCCCCGACACCATACTCTTCGAGGGCTGCGACTACAACCACTGGCTCATGGTCATGGACTTCCCCAAGGACAACAAACCTTCCCCCGAAGAAATGGTTCGCATCTACGAAGAGACTTGTGCCAAGGGTCTCAACATCAGGTTCCTCTCTCTCTCTCTCTCTCTCTCTCTCTCTCTCTGATTAGCAATTACGATTCTTAATGATTATTAGCGTGTATTTGATTTTTGAATGTGTGGTTTGGTTTTAGTGTGGAGGAGGCAAAGAAGAAAATATACGCCTGCAGCACCACTACTTACACTGGCTTTCAGGCTGTTATGACCGAAGAAGAGTCCAAGAAATTTGAAAGTATTTTGTTAATTCTTACCCTAATATTCAATTTATTGTGGGGAGAGCAGAAAAAAAAAATTTGAGATTTGATTCTGTATGTTGTTGCTGTTTCAACAGATCTTCCTGGAGTCATCTTTGTGCTGCCAGATTCCTATATTGATCCAGTGAACAAGCAGTATGGAGGTAGTATTTTTTTCCCCTCTTTCTAATAATCTAACCTTGCTATAATAAGCTAACTGGACCTTTTTCAATTTAGTGGTACTAGTTTGTGACTAGCATGTTTGGATTTTCGTTGTGGTGGCTTAGAATTAATTTTGGAGCATTAAAAGTGAGAAAATTTCACCTTTGTTAGGGCTCAGAATTGATTCTAGGTGTGTCCTATCTGAAAACCAAACATGCATAAATTTAATTGTTTTGATGTCTTTTTTGGTTGCAATAATATTTCTGAAAGCAACTTTTGATGTGTGATTTGTGATAAATAGGAGATCAGTACATCAACGGAACGATTATCCCTCGGCCTCCACCGATACAGTATGGAAGAAACACCGGAAGACGTCCTCGGCAAGATGGTCCTCCAATGGGAAACCGTCAAGGGAATCCCTTCTACAATAATAGGGGGCCCATGCAAGGGGATGGAAGGAACTACGGGCCTTCACAAAACTATTCACCCCATCAGAATTTTGGCCAATCGCCGCAGAACTATCCTCCCCAACAGAACTTTGGCCAATCGCCGCAGAACTATCCTCCCCAACAGAATTATGGTCAAGCTCCGCAGAACCATCCTCCCCAACAGAATTATGGTCAAGCTCCGCAGAACTATCCTCCCCAGCAGAACTACGGGCAAGCACAGCAGAATTATTCTCCCCAACAGAACTATGGTCAAGCACCACAAAATCATCCACAGCAGCAAAGATATGGCCCTGCTTCACCGCAATATGGCCAGCAGCAGAGCTTCGGGCCACCAGGACAAGGAGATGGAAGAAGTTATGCGCCCCAGCAGAACTTTGGGCCACCAGGACAAGGAGAAAGAAGAGATCCATTGCCTAGACAGGGAGGAACTGGTGCTCCTGGGGTGGGGGGTAATACTTTTACCCCATCATATACGAAGGATTGGAAACCATCATACATGGAGGAATTCGAGAAGTCTGAGCAGGAACAGACTGGGTCCCAACAAAGATTTCCACCTCCTGGGCGGGGCAATTTTACTGGAGAGGTATGATAGTCAAGTTCCTGTTTCCCAATCAGACCAGTCATTTATAGAGAACTGTCTTTTAGAATAATTGATTCTTTTATTGTTTTATTGTATTTATTTTAATATCTTAGACTTATGTGAAAATGTGATTGGTGAGCCTATATCTTTGTAACTGTGCTGTTGGAACAATTGTCAACTTCCTTTTATTTGTGGGTTCTTGCAGGGAAGATATTGATTATAGTCTGAGACATGCAGGCCACTTGTGTTGATTATTGAAGTATGCGCATTCTTGGCTGATTGAATGTCCTTGTCAAGCTGATGGAAAATCAAATCTTGAGTTGTCATTGTATATCTGTGATCCGTCGATTTTAAGCTTTGTTTTAGTGACATTTTTTTCTTTTGGGTTGAATTTTTAGTGACAAAGTTGAATGTGGCATGTAAAGCTTCTACTGGCTGTCCTGGTTTTATTGAACATGGTTGAACTGTGAATTTCAAGTAGCTCTTCCTTCTGTGTCATCTGTGTGACGAGCAGAGTAATAGATGGGTGTGCTCTAAGTCATGAGCAATAAGCCTAGTGCCATCGTCATGTCTTCAGTTTTGTTTGCGTTCCCAATTCCCATTATATGCTATTTATCATCCCATAAATCAATACTCCTACTTATAAAATGCTAGTGTTTGAGTTTCCAATTTTCCATATTTTCATTTGACGGGTTGAGGATTGAGAGTTGGAGGTGTTGCGTCCAAAAGGGGAAGGAAGAATATGTGATGTGAGAAGCTAGAGGAAGGGGGCTTGAGGGCAACAGCATCAAGCCAGCTTAATCATCATTACAAAGGGGTGGGCAAAAAATCCATACCCATAAACAAACCAAAAATAAAACCGGTTTGTAGAAAAAAGGTTTTAGAACTAATCTGGTTTAATTGGTTTGGATAACCAACCATATAAAAACCGGTTATAACTAAACCTAACTAGTTCTGAATCCTCTTGCACTCCCTCCTATGGTGCGGCTCTGTGACGCTCCCTTTCCCATGGTGACTAGCTCCTCAGATCAGCACAGGGAAGCATAAATGTGCCATTGCTGCATCGTTGAGATTCGCATCCAAGGAAAAAAGAAGCGTGTCTGAGATTTGCGACCCAAGGAAGAAAATGCTCTTTTGCGCTCGCGTGTTCCGCAACCCAGGGTAGAAGACGACCGTCATTGTCACGCTGCTGAGATTCACGTCCTATCACTATCGTGCTGTCAAGATCCATGGCCCAGGGACGAAGACATCCATCACTACCAACACTCGTCTGGCTCGGCACTGCTGGAGAAAACCATTGCACCTTTGAGATCCGCAACGCAGGCTGCCACCATTGGACCTTACGCTGATGCCACTTTCCGCCGGCAACGGCATTGCCCAAAATGTTCCCAATGGAGCATGTTTTCTTTTTCATCCTTTAGAACATAGCAGATGACAAGCAAAGGTAACAAGAAGAAAAGCAAAAGTAGCTGATGATTCATTCATAGTGGTATTTGATTGTTTTGACGTGATTTTATGTTTAGAATTTGAATTTTTCTTGCTACTAGCATTTGATGATTATGAAATTGGGGGAAAAGGAAGGAGGCCGAACCCGTATTTATAAGGTTATGGTTTAAACTGTTTTAAAACCGATTTTGAAGAGAATCATGTAAATGCAAATAGGTTCGATTTTAAACCGAACCTTACCTCTGGTTTTACTTGAGTTTTGGTTAGGTTTTGTCAAAAATTGCTCCATTCCCACCCCTAATTATAATAGAAGTTAATCATAAATTAAGCTACAACAGATAATTTATAAATGAGCAAACTTCATAAATATTATAGTTGATTTTCAACATCTGAGCAATGTTTATACTTGTGGTTATCGTACTAGTCATATTGATAAACAGAAAATGACCAATGAAGCATCATACATAATACATAACTAAAATGGTTAGAAATTGTGTGCGAATGAAGTTTGAGAAAAATGAAGAACTAGAGAAAAAATTATGAGAACTAATCATTTTGGTTTAGCAATATGTAGACAACCATTTCATTATGTTTCTAGCAGTACTTACGCATTCTTCAAATACTCCATAAAAAAAATTAGTTATCATAATTTTTTTTCCTAAGAAAACATATCCCACCAATAGAGTTCATCCCATGATTATGGGGGAAATAACAAATAAGTCAAGCAACTCGTTAAGGTCGTTCAATGTCTGTGTTGGATTTGACCTAACTTAACCCGTTTAATAAATAAGTTATATAAGCCAAAAAAATTTAAATAATTATTTTAACCAAAAATGTCAAATCATAAGTTATAATAAGCCTGTTGAACTTCATAGACTAACCTGTTTTAGATAATGTGTCGGTCACGAACCAAGTACAAAATATTTGAAGTTGATAAACCAAACTGACATGTCGCTCAGGAGATTAGCATAAACTAACCTATGTATACAATATTATTATGATTGTTATATATATATATATATATATATATATATCATTTAAATTATGTTATATTATTATTTTCTTAAGGTCTATGGAAATTATGAAATTGTTCGAAATTGTTCAATAGGTTTTGGGCCTATTTAAAACCTCTTTGGGCCTAATTAAAAAAACGTGTTTTTAATCATATTTCAGAAGCTTTTTAGTTTTGGTTTATTTATACATATGATTTTTTTATTTTGGCATAGTGAGGAGTCCTTTGATTTATTTAAGAGTAATATTTAAGTAGATCATTATATACACTTGTAAGTGAGATTAATTTTTTTTTAAAATGTTAGATTATTGATAAGTGTCATATTTTGGTATTTCTATAGGTTTAAATAACACTTATATGACTTGTTTTATATGAATTTACGAGCCAATTTCCTCATCTTTGTACGATTTTATTAAGTTTTGAAGAATGGATGCATATATGTATAAGTTGATACAATTCTTGTCAAATTCCCATATAGGTAAGAGGCATAGAGCAAAGGAATGACAAAGCAAGAAAAGCATGAGGATAAAAGAAGCTTCTGGCCACTCAGCGCCTACTAAAGGCCGTTGCGCGGCCCTTGTTCCAGAACAGATGCATTAAGGGCGAAGTAAAATTTGATAGAAAATAACGTTGACTTTGCAACAGATTTTACGCCAAGATGAAGATTGAATCTCGACTTGACATCAACTACAAAGTTATAGGTCTATCTCTTAGCTTTAATTGGAGATTTGAATCACCTCAATCCGATATCTGTAGCCAAAGTTATTGCGATTTTACTAACTGTTGCGCTAAGCGGGCTTCCAATCCGCTGAGTGCCCCGCTAAGCGCCGCCGCCTTTCTAGAACGTTAAAGCCACCAGCAGCCAAAGAAGACTAAAGTCGCCACCCCACAAACCCGCTGAGCGGCCCCA
>QANU01029220.1:737579-813677 GCA_003254905.1 Nissolia schottii
TATATATATATATATATATAAGGCTTTAAACAAAAATGGCGTCGTTGTTGGGGATAATGGCGCCAAAGTTTTCAACAATTATATGCCTTAAAAAAATGTCCATGTAAGTTTAATAGGCCTTGTTGCGACTACATATTTAAAATAAAGGTTAAACTTGGGTCAATGTTTAACTTGAACCTAATTTGTTCTCACCGCTACATATGAGATAAGATTGTCAAAGATATAGGATAATATTGACCTGAGTCAACTTAATATTATTCAAATTAACAATAAGTTTATGTTCTTAGATTTTAAAATGGTATTAAGATTCAGTAATGTTGTACAATTAGAAAAATATAGTCAAAATGTTACACATAAATCATACTAATGATGTGGTGAAGTAAAGTGATAGGCTCATTCATTCATTTAAGGATCTCATGTTACAATAAGTAAATAAACTAACATGATATATTAAATGTTAAATGTATTAAATGATAGTACTTTTTGATGATTTGATAAATGATCCAATGCTAACACATGAATATTGCATTTCTTTGTTTAACCTACGGGTATTATCTAGAGCGGCAACGATTGTCATGCAAAGCCGCTTTGGGACAGAGCAACTGGTTCAGATTTTCCCGCCATTTTCGGCTAAGCCAAACCACTCTGTTCTCTTCCTCTCTGCGCGCACATGCATTCCCTTCTTCCCCTTTTCCATTCTCTTTGCCCCGTTTCTGATTCTGGTCCTCCTCCTACTGGTAGGTAATTACTTATTATTTCTCTTCTCAAATTCAAAATACTACCTACTCTGCATTTGTACTGGATTAGATTAGAACGAAACTCGAATTAGGTCATCAATCTCAGTTGTCTGCTTCTTAGTTGTTCATTCGTATTATAGAATTTGATCCTCTTCTACTCTGTTATCAAATATACGAATACTATGAATATTCAGGTTTGAGCCGAAATTGTTTTGTGTTTGATGCTTTGGATCAGTTCATGGAGGGTGGTCATGGCACTTGATTGATCCGAGACTCGCAACTTCTCTTTGATAGATAGTACTAACAACGGTGACCTTCCCCTAAAGCGTCGCAAGAGCTCCAACGTCGAAGCAGAACCAGTTTTCTTACACGGCGATTGGATCTCTGGATCTTCGAATCCAAATCCCTCCCGAATCTCGATCTCTCCACCGAAGCCGTCAGAAAATGCTTCACCGTGGGGAACCGGTGCTCCCCTCCCTTCGTGAAGGGCCTCACGACCCACTCCGGGAAGCACAAGATGATCATTAGCGACCTTTACGTCTCTGTTTGCCTCGCCGAAGCCACCATCGCTCGAACCAGGGTCATTCCTAACTGCGAAAACCCTATGTGGGACGAGCATTTCGTCGTCCCCGTCGCTCACCCTGTTCACAAGGTTGAGTTTCTGGTAAAAGACAATGATATCCTTGGCGCTGAACTCATCGGCATGGTGGTGATTTCAGTTAGCAAGATTTTGTCAGGGAATGAAATCAACAATTGGTTCCCAATTATTGGCCAATATGGAAGCTGCTTGAACCCTACCCTGAGCTGTGCGCGCGCGCGCACACACACACATATATATATTCAGTTTAGGCCGGTTGGGGTTAGGGTTAACCCTTCTTCGGAAGATTCCGGTAATCCTGTGGCGGAGGCAGATCATTTTGGGGTTCCTAATACCTATTTCCCTCTCCGGAGAGGAGGGAATGTGACCCTCTATCAGGATGTGCATGTACCGGATCATAAGCTGCCTGAGATTCCACTTGAAGGGGGTAAGGTGTTTCAGCATGGTAAGTCTTGGGAGGAGATGTGTCATGCCATTTTGGAAGCTCACCACCTGCTATATATCATAGGGTGGTCTGTTTACCACCCGGTGAAGCTCATTAGGGAGCCGTCCAAGTCATAGGAAGGGGTTCGTGTGGTTATGATGATTTGGGATGCAAAACTCCCCATGACAAGTTCCTTCTTAAAACAGTATAATTCTTATTACCCTGATGCGGAAGTTAAACATGATTTCTGCGCAGAGGTTTATATTGATTTTCTCATCAAGTTATGAGACACTATTTTATTTTATTTCTTTATCTCTTGAACCAGTGATCTAAAATCTTACGAGGTATTAAATTGCTTTCATTCCATGAAAGTAATGACATGGAAAAGAGTCTGGTTCAGGCAAAACTTAGGAGGTTGTATGAAGTAAAAGGAAGTTGTCACATTTCTTCGTGGACTCTTCTGGCCTACTGGAGCACCCTTCAGTAATGAGAAGTTAGGCTTTTGAATGTTCATAAAATGTTAGTTGTAATGGGTATAATCATTGTGGATTATTGTAGACGTGTGTGCGCGTGTGTGACAGTGTTGTATATCTGCTTCACTGAGATTGATAATTGGTGTTCATTTTAGTAACTCTGCTTGATTGGGGGGATGGTGTCATGCAGACTCACGATGAAGAAACTAAGAAGTACTTTAAACACTCCACCGTGCCTTGTGTGCTTGTTGCGTGTTATCCAAGCAATAGGCTCAGTATTTTCAAGCAACAGGCATGGAATTCCTGTGCCTGAATATAAAATTATGTAGGACTGCATAAACTATTTTATTTCACTGCAATCCCACCCAAACATCATTATTTCTTTACTGGAAGGCTAGTGTGCATTTTTATTTTTTCAGTGAAAACAATTCCAATTGATTTTATCCTTGTTCCAGGTTGTCAGAACCCTTTTGGCGCACCATCAGAAGTGTGTGCTTGTAGACACTCAAGCATGTGGGAATAATCGGAAAATAACTGCTTTTATTGGTGGCTTGGATCTCTGTGATGGCAGATATGATACTCCTGAACATCGGCTTTTCGATGATCTAGATACTGTCTTTCCAAATGATGTTCACAATCCTACATTTTTGGTAAATAATTGTTGTGAAATTACCATACTGTTTACATGTTAATAATCTCAATGTGATTATATCATTTTTACTTGTTGGATATAAAGTAAGCTAGGAATACTGCTAGGAGATAAAGAACTAGCAAGAACGAAAAAGTTTGAAAACTAGGAACTGGAGCTGAACTGATAAAGAGGAATAATATAGGAAAATCCTCAAATATTTGGTAGTAAATTAATATTGATTTAACCAGTTGAATTTTCTCAATTTTATTTTTTATGTAATTAACTGATTCCTTTTGTTCCTCTTCCATACTTTAGGACCTTCTATGCTGTAATAACGTTCGGCTTGATTTGGTAAGGGAATTAAATGTGAGGGTTAGCATCAAGAAAAGAAGAAAGTAATAGAGAGTGTTGCATGGCAATTTGCTGAAGTAATCTGTTGAAATCTGTTCTTTGTATACAGCCAAATTAGCATGGACCAAGGGAGCCATGGCATGACATGCACTGCAAGGTCGAGGGTCCAGCAGCATATGACATATTGACCAATTGTGAACAAAGATGGAAAAAATCCAGAAACAGGTGCGACTTTTGGCTAAAAAAGGTGACAAACTGGCATGATGATGCTTTACTATGCCTAGAACGTATTTCGTGGATTCTTACTCCATCTTCTGGTCCTAATAGTGACAAAGCTGTTCGTGTAACTGAGGAAGGTGATCCTGAGAGTTGGCACGTGCAGGTATGGAAAGAATCAGAATAAAAATTATGAACAAACATATGTCATCCTTCTTGGTAAAATCGAATAAAAATTATGAACAAGCATTAAATACAAGTATTTTAGTCCATAGATTCAGGATTCAAAAAGGGTTTTCCAAAGAATGTTGATGAAGCAAAGTCTCAGGTGAGAACAAGGTTATGAACTTATACATGCATGATTCCTGTTTGACCCGGACTAATATTTGAGTTTACTAAACCAAATTTTCACCACCTTCGCTTTCCTGCTTGCATGTGATACTGAAACAAATTTGTCTTAAGACTCTCAGCCTTTTACTTATAATCTTGATTTCTTTGTAGAACCTTGTCTGGGAAAAAATTTGTAAGTAGAAAAAAGCATCCATGCTGCTTATGTAAAAGCAATTAGATCAGCTCAACACTTCATCTACATTGAGAATCAGTATTTTCTTGGATCCTCATATCATTGGCAATCGCACAAAAGTGCAGGTATAAAAAATGCAGTTTCCAATATCAGCATCTTTATAACATATCAAGTGGGGCTCAGGGATGTTTTTCTGTCTATGTTTGTTTCTCTCATCTCATACAGTTCCATGGAAATTATTCTTGTCAAAATATTTCAGATGTACCTATTTAGATATTTAGGGCTGGAGGTTATCATTTAGAGTTCATTGGTTTTACTAGCATATATGCATGCACAATATTTTTTTTAATGATTTACTATCTTCAACAGGTGTAAATCACTTATTTCACATGCAAGCAAGATCAGTGCAAATGAGCGTTTTTGTGTGTATATACTTGTACCAATGTGGCCAGAGGGGATGCCCTCTAGTGCTTCTGTTCAAGAAATTCTGTTTTGCCAGGTTAGACCAATTTCTAGTCTTTATTCCCTTGGTTATAATGGGTGTCTAGGTTAGATAGTTATGAAACTTTAGTATTTTTCTTAAGAATCCGTCAATGGATCTTCTTTAATTTGGAGGTGGTTGTAGAAGTTCTTCATTAAAAATAGTAGAAGATGCATGCAAGTTTTTCATCTGTTCTTTGGTGACTATGAAATCCCTCTTGAAAGAATAAGTATGCTGTTCATTTTCTTTCATCTTCAAATGGCTCACAAATATTAATTGGGAGGATGGATATTGGGATGTGATCTTCGAACAACTGTTGATACATGTCCATGAGGGATGAAGAACTATGG
The DNA here is from genome assembly GCA_003254905.1 of Nissolia schottii. NCBI lineage: Eukaryota > Viridiplantae > Streptophyta > Magnoliopsida > Fabales > Fabaceae > Nissolia > Nissolia schottii. Next base: position 742,364 of record QANU01029220.1, read on the forward strand.
ATGCGATTTTAGGTACTTATTATTATCTGAAACTTGAATGACTCTAGGGACAGACAATGTCTATGATGTACAGGCTTGTTGTCGATGCCCTTAAAAAAGCATGTCTTTCCAATCGGTATCATCCACAAGGTTATCTCAATTTTTACTGCCTTGGAAAGCGTGAACATCAATCTTCAGGAAGTACATCACTGATTCCAGCATCTGAAAATCGTGGTTTGGTATACTAAGCTACCCTCTGCATTATTAGCAAAATGTTTGCATTGCATGCAGTTCATACACTGAATTTCTTGGTGGGTTTTACAAAGTTCTTTGCAATGTTGTCATTCAGACTGTCATTATGCCTTATGGTGTTGGCTGATCTGGATTATGTTTATATCTGCCATATATGTACAATACTAGGACTAGAACCAAGTTTTAGACAAAAAAAACAAATAGATTAAAGTGAAAAGAGGAAAGTAAAGGAGTAATGGCTCAGCATTTGTTTAATGGCATGAGATTTGAGAAGCAATCAATTTAGTTTGTGTAATTTTCTATTTGAAGGCTTATTTAGATTGTGATTCATTAAATATCAAGGCTTGTTTATCATTCTTATTATTGTTTTCTCCCTTTCTTCGATCAGGCATCAGCCAACAAGTTCAGGCGTTTTATGATTTATGTTCATGCCAAAGGAATGATAGTAGATGACGAATAAGTTATCATGGGATCTGCAAATATCATCCAGAGATGCATGGATGGTTCAAGGGACACTGAAATAGCCATGGGCGCTTATCAGCCAAAGTATACACGGAAAGAAAAGAATTCTCACCCACGTGGCAAGGTTAGAAGCTCTTGCCGGCTTGGTCGGCTAGAATCTCATTGTTGGCTCATTATTTGTGCTACATATGATATGACTATGGCAGCCCCAAAATGAGTCATGGACCGAAACATTAAGGCATCCCAACACTAGATAGTTTATATTTTGAATCTAAAATCTGTTAATAGTCCATTTGAAGCAAAAAATCAGATTCTGTGGCTATCAGCATAGGAATTAGGACCAGGTTATATTCTTTTGATTTTCTTAGTAGTTTGCAATTCCAACAAAGCCAATTCTCGTCCGGATGCACTAACCACATGATTATCCAAAACAACTCTACATTGTAGATAGATAGCTCCCAAGATCTAGAATTGCAACTAAAAAAAATGGTTATGATAGTAAAGCTAGCTTGTATTCTTGAAATGATCTGTAACAATATGTAATGGTCCTGAAAATATCTATATGATTGCCTTCTGTATGTAAATGTGTTTATTTGATAGAATTGGGTAACTGACTTAAGAATTATGATTAACAAATGCTAGTTTCCTTTAGAAAATGAATACAAATAGGTGAAGCAATGGGCGTTTGGAACTGAAAAAACCAAATTGCGGAACGAAACAAAAAACCCTTAATGACGTCATTATATTTTGAGCATTGACATAGTTGTATGATCGGTCCAGCATAAAGAAAGGTGGAATGCGTGTCTCTTAGCAACATAATCAGTCAGTCGTTAAATATTGTTTAGTCTTGTAATATTTGAGCTCAATAAAATCACAAATGACCGCATAGCGCAGTGGATTAGCGCGTCTGACTTCGGATCAGAAGGTCGTGGGTTCGACTCCCACTGTGGTCGCTTCTCGTTTGTCGTATACTATACTTTTTTCATTTTTTTAATATAGGACCGGATTTGGACCAATCCGCCCATGAACACCCTAGTGGTAGGGTTTTAGAGCGTTCGTGCTTGTTCTTCGTGTATCTCAATTCTCATTTCTCAAGCTGAACTGAGCTCGTGAATCTAATCCACAGGAGAGAGAGTGTGTTTGTTCGTGGTGGTGAGATGGCTTCAACGGCGCAGGGAGGTGACAGCTCCGCGAAGCGACGGGAGCCAGCTGCAAGCGGCGGAGCCAAGAGAGAGGAAGACCAGCTGATAGTGATGCCACTCGGAGCCGGCAACGAGGTCGGCCGTTCTTGCGTGTACATGACGTACAAGGGGAAGACAATCTTGTTCGACTGCGGGATCCACCCGGCCTACTCCGGCATGGCGGCGCTGCCTTACTTCGACGAGATCGACCCTTCCACGGTGGACGTGCTCCTCATCACTCACTTCCACCTCGACCACGCCGCCTCCTTGCCTTACTTCCTCGAGAAGACAACGTTCCGGGGGAGGGTGTTCATGACCTACGCCACCAAGGCCATCTACAAGCTCCTCCTCTCCGATTACGTCAAGGTCAGCAAGGTCTCCGTCGAGGACATGCTCTTCAACGAGCACGACATCAACCGCTCCATGGATAAAATCGAGGTACGTACGTCTCTTCCTTCATTCTTCTTTAATTCCTTCTAGGGTGAGGGTGATAGTGATAGAACACAGAATTGATCGATGAATGACACTGGATTAGGGCTTCTAGATTGGTTAGGTTTTTTTTGGTGAGTAAAGCTTCAAATTGGCAATGTCGATCAAATTTGTTGCCAAGTTGTTGGAAAATAGCAAATTTGTCCTAAGGTTGTCATCTTGATGAATCCTTGATGCCAAGGACTAATTTGATTTACGGATGTCAACCTTGTATCGAACATAACTTATGCCACCAACATTAGTGACGAATTGGAAGGTTTACTCTCTTTTTTGGTTGAAGGAAGCTTGCTAGAATGAATGCTCTGGAAAATTTTCAGACTGCGGTTTTCCTTGTGTATTATGTATGGTACTTGTTGCAGCACCTTGGTTGATTATTTTTTTTTTTGCAGGGGCTTAGGGATTTTTTCTTTTTTTCTTTTTCTCTTGAGGTGCTGGTTAGTTTCTTATATTGCTTGTTTGGATGCCATTTCCTGGATAAAATGAAAATAAGATACAGTGAACTTGAGTTTGGAACCTTTTTTAAAGCAATGCTTTCATGGTTTAGGCTTTTGACCTCTTCTAGTTCTACAACTGCTTCTTCCATAGTCACTCACTTGCAATTTGGCTTGTATAATCAACTTAAAGACCAATAATAGAAGTATACTGAAGGAATATTGTGCGGTTTGCAGTATCATATGTTTAATGAATGTATATGCAGAACCCAATATATTCAATGATGTTGCCAACTGAGCAAGGGTGCGTACAAGCATTCTTTGTTTTGATCTGCACTATGAATTAGATAGTGGTCCAATGCAACTAATGACAATATCATCTATTAAGCTGGTTATATTTCAACAATCAACAGACCCCCCTGTTTTTTCTCATTACACACAATGTGTGTCTATGTGGTGGCCATAATAAATTTCAATATGTCTGCCAAACTGCAGGTTATTGATTTTCATCAAACATTGGAAGTGAATGGTATTCGATTCTGGTGTTATACTGCAGGCCACGTCCTTGGGGCTGCTATGTTTATGGTTGACATTGCTGGTGTGCGGGTGCTATACACTGGAGACTATTCACGTGAAGAAGACCGACATCTCAAAGCTGCTGAGACACCACAGTTCTCCCCTGATGTTTGCATTATAGAGTCCACCTATGGTGTGCAGCACCATCAGCCTCGGGTCACACGAGAGAAACGCTTCACTGATGTCATCCACTCAACCATTTCTCAAGGGGGTCGTGTCTTGATTCCAGTATTTGCCCTTGGTCGTGCGCAAGAACTCCTCCTTATCATTGATGAATATTGGGCAAATCACCCAGAACTCCAAAATATACCCATCTACTACGCTTCTCCTCTTGCAAAAAAATGTTTGACTGTGTATGAGACGTACACCCTTTCCATGAATGACAGGATCCAGAATGCAAAGTCGAATCCCTTTTCTTTCAAGTACATATCAGCTTTAAGTAGCATTGAAGTCTTCAAAGATGTAGGACCATCTGTGGTGATGGCAAGCCCTGGTGGGCTTCAGAGTGGGTTGTCACGGCAATTGTTTGATATGTGGTGCTCGGATAAAAAAAATGCTTGCATTTTACCAGGGTATGTGGTCGAAGGGACATTGGCAAAAACCATCATCAATGAACCCAAAGAGGTCACTCTCATGAACGGGCTTGCTGCACCTCTCAACATGCAGGTGCACTACATTTCCTTCTCAGCTCATGCTGACTCTGCTCAAACAAGTGCATTCTTAGAAGAGCTCAATCCCCCTAATATAATTCTTGTTCATGGGGAAGCTAATGAGATGGGAAGGCTCAAACAGAAGCTCATGACTCAATTTGCTGATCGTAACACTAAGATCCTCACTCCAAAAAACTGTCAATCTGTTGAAATGTATTTCAATTCGCAGAAGATGGCAAAAACTATTGGCAAGCTGGCAGAAAAAAAACCAGAAGCTGGTGAAACTGTCAGTGGTTTGCTAGTGAAAAAAGGTTTTACCTATCAGATAATGGCACCTGATGATCTCCATGTCTTTTCACAGCTATCTACTGCAAATGTTACTCAGAGAATCACTATCCCTTATTCAGGTGCCTTTAGTATCATAGTCCATAGACTTAAACAGATATATGAGACTGTGGAGTCATCCGTGGATGAAGAATCTGGAGTTCCAACAGTGCTAGTCCATGAGCGTGTGACAGTGAAGCATGAGTCTGAGAAGCATATCTCCCTGCATTGGACATCTGACCCCATTAGCGACATGGTATCAGATTCTGTTGTAGCCCTAGTTTTAAACATCAGCCGTGACATACCAAAAATAATGGATGAATCAGATGCCATAAAAATCGAGGAAGAGAATCAGAAGAAGGCAGAGAAGGTTATGCATGCACTTCTAGTTTCACTCTTTGGAGATGTGAAGGTTGGAGAGAATGGGAAGTTGGTAATTAACGTTGATGGGAATGTGGCAGAGCTCAATAAAGAAAGTGGGGAAGTTGAGAGTGAAAATGAAGGCCTTAAGGAGAGAGTAAAGACAGCGTTTAGGCGAATTCAGAGCTCTGTGAAGCCAATTCCTCTTTCTGCTTCTTAGTTCATTCCTCTTCTTGTTTGTCCGGGGAAGGTGAAATGCTTGTGCTTTTGATACCGTCCCCCTTAACATGAACTTCGACAATCTTTGTTAAACCATTTTTGCATATTTTAAGCTCATTGAGTCTCTTGTGCTTACGTTATTTGTCTGCCATTTGCTATCTTGTGTGTATCCGCCATAACGTGTCTTCACCATGTTTAATTGTTTGGTACTCTCCTTGTGGGAAGCCGAATTTCCCTCGTTAATTAAACGTTTTCCCTTCGTTCATTTTGGACATCGTCTGATTTTGGTAAATCTGGATCTTTAGCTAGCAACTTTGGTCGATCGATTCAGATTCTTTATTGAATGTTGGTTGTCTTATGTTAATTTAGTAGAGTGATTTGGCTTGGTAACAGCACAGGTTGAGATGCGTTTTTCCTTAACCAATTAGGTTTGCGCTCTAAATTAGCATCTCATTAGTCCTTACTCAACTGGCTCCCGAATCCAACACCTGCCTATTACACGTAAATTTATGTGTAACTGCTTAATTAATAACAAATTCAAAAGTAACCAATGACATCCCTTCGATTCACAATATATGTTCTTAGGAAAATTTGTACATTTTTTAACTAAGGTATTTAGTAATGACATAATTACTTATTTGACGTTATTTTATTATTCCATCCATTTTATATTATCTTTTAATTTTTTTAAAAATTTAAAGTATTCTTAAATTAATATATCTAGTCAATTAAAAAGTAAAACCCGAAACAATTGAACGATGCAACAAAACTTGATCAAAACATAGATTGTGCATACGAATAAAATCAACACAATTACAATTAACTTGGGATTTTTGATAAGCCGAAGTGAGATAAATTGATATCGAGAGTCCACACTTTTTTTTTCACAAGCACACACTCAACTTATTGTGATAATTACCTTTTGCTGGATAAAGAAAGAAAATAGAAGGAAAGAAAATGAGAAAAAGAGACAATTGATAGAGAAAAAGTAATTTTCACTCCTATTACTTGATTAAAACAAATGGAAAGTAAGAAAATGAAAAGGGTGAGGGATCCACCATTTTCACTCCTATAGTGGTCATTTTCTACTAATTACGCAATGTTTCTTGAGTTTTCTCACCTATTATAAAGAGAAAATATTTATGTCAAACCCACCACTTATATTTTTCATCTCCCCTATTTTTTTTATCTAATCCAGGCAAGAGATAATAGCATAATTATCCATAGTTCTTTCTTCCCAACTTCTTTCTCTCCTTTCCCAAGCAAAGGGTAACAACCTTAACTATTTCTTGAAAAATGCACGCGAGTATAGGAATCAAAAACTGTATATACAATATTGTGGTCATTCTACAAAACTTACCAAATCGTGTTAATTTTGTACAATGGCCACAAGGTCCAGCAATTTACAAAATTTGAAAGCGTCAGTCTATGGCCAATGAGTGAGAGAGATACACAAGTGAGAGTTAAAAACATTTTGGGTTAATACAATTATAACACATTATTTTTAAAGGTTTGTTGTTTGAATTCATTTTATCTTAAACAGTGTCAACTTATTTATTATCTACCATTTAATAATATTTTAATGAAACAGTGTCAACTCAAAAAAAAAATAAATAACATTTTTCTTATTTGTAAGCATACATAATAAAAACTGGTCCACCAAATATTTTTAAGTCCTATCAAATAAGACTTATTTTTATTTTATGTGTCTAAAAATAATATATTATACTTACATTAAAAAAATAATTCAATGAAGAGCCACTGAAACGTGACCCATTAAGAGAAAGAGCCACGCATGTAAAGTAAAAAAAAAAAATGTCAGGCAACATCAGGGGCGTTGCTTTGCCTTACAATAGTTAATTTTATATATATATAGATAGATAGATATTGCGCTTTCGGCAAATCACCAGTTTGCTAGGCGATTTTCAAAAAATTACCATATTTTTGTTATTTTTCTAAAATGACCACAATGCAGTATATTTAGTATGATTTTGCCAAATTAAAATCTTTTAGCCTTCTTAAATCAAAATTATTCTTGGAGTCAGTAACTTGGCTAATTTATATTATAACAGCTAACAATCAAAATTTTATAGTTTTCTGAAAAATAAACTTTTTAACTTGATATTCGAAATAAACTATATGGATAATAAGTTGAGCTCACAATTTCATCATCTTATAAAACTAGTTACATACATAAACCGTAACAAGTAAAGAAGTCTCTTTCAAGCCGAGTAGTAGTACCACGTATATCCCATTGTATAACAGAATATTGGTTCTTAAAATGGTCAAAATATTGACGGCCGACGACCATAATTGGTCTAGTCTACAATGATGTCGTGCTCTCTCATAATCAATACATGTAAACGTATTCCAAGTTCCAACTACGGTATCAAGTCATAGCATAATAATATAAGAAAAACATGAAACTACCTAATCCATCAGATTGAAACAACTGTGGATATATGAAGAAGAATCTCGAACTAACCTATACTCTGGGGCTCGAGCTCCTCAAAAATGTTAGATGTAAAATCTTAAGCATCGGGAAGAAACTCCGCAGACAGGAATCAAAGATTTCACCTTGTGTCCTTCGGGCTACGGCCTCTGTATATCCTCACCAAGTCCTCAAAGTAGTTTATAATGTGTTCATAAATTCTCTCAGTAATTGAATTGCAGACAAATCCAACAGACTTAGACTGCACTCTTCTTGCTCCTGAAGCTCTCCTTCATCACGGCAAATTTTTTCTTGCACTGATTCACAGTCTTACCAGGGACAGCTGTGGCAACTCGCTCCCATCTCTGGCTAGTTTCCTTTGGGAAGGCTTTTAAAGCTTGAACCAGTGCTCTTTCCTGTACTGCAGACCACACATCTTGGTCTGAACTCAAGGAAACTCCATTTGCAGTAGCAGAACCGGCAGGGTCCTGTTTATCGACACTTTTGCTACTAGAGTCTTCTGATGTATTTGTTGTCGTGGCAGCACTACTTTCAGGCTTCCCAGGAATAGACACCCCTTCTGATTCTTCTCTGGTTGTCAGTGGAGATGCAATTGATGCCGCAGGTTTCCTTTTCTCAAGGAATGCATCAAAAGCTTTGGAAGAATCTGGCTTCTGGAGGAGAACTGTTTTAGTTGCCTTCATAATTTCTTCCACAGATCTTCCAGTACCAATGTATTCTGAAATAACCTCCCATCTCCGTGAAGTTCCTTTGGGATATTTTTGCATTCCTTTCCTCAATAGCTCAATCTCTTCTTTATTCCAAGGTTTCTCCTTCTTCTCAAAGTTGCTTAGAGAAGCACTGCCATTAGCCTTGGTGGAACCATTTTGTTGATTTGTTTTCTTCTCTCTCTTATCAGCCTCATCCTCCTTACAGTTCAGTGCATCTCTTAGGACTTCTGCCTGCTCTGGCGCCTGTTTGCCTTCCATCTTCTCACACAAATGCCTCAGCTGCTCAGTATCAAGTGACATGCAAAGCCTTTCTACATCATCATCAGAAAGACCAAGTAAATGTTGTGACAATATAGGTGCAGAGAGAGTTCGAAGACGTGTTCGCTCCTTCCGCAAGAGCTTTTTCTCTTTCTCTTTCACCTTCTTCTGCTGTAAAGCAGCTTCTGCAGCTCGTTTGTCGTCCTCCTCCTTCTGTCGCCTCTCCTCTTCTGCTATTCTGGCTGCTGCTTCTTCCTGCAGCTTCTTTGCCATGAATTTAGCCTCCTTTTTTCTCTGCTTCTCCGCTTTCTCCATCTCCTTTCTTCTCAATATTCGTGGGTCTCTCTTATAAGCATTATCAACAAGGGTACGCACCCGAGCATACTCTTCCTTCCTAGCTTTCTCGGACAGTTTTGCATTCTGCCTTTCCATCCACCTCCTATGGTCTCGAGATTCAGCTTGCTCAAGATCAAACTCATCAGCATGGGGAAACTCCCTCCAACTTTTAAAGGAGTACCAAAAATTGTAGAAGTTATCAACTTCTTTTAATGGACTATTATCATCACCTAGTGATGGAATTGGTTGACTAACTGACCACCGCCCATTCCTCATAAAAGCAGGACCAAACACCTTGAAGAAGTCTAGTGGAGCACAGTCAGTTGGAATCTCATCATCAAACTCATCTGTGGAATCATAAATTCTTCTTTTCAAAGGATCAACCAAAACCTCATATGCCTCCTGGATTGCCTTGAAATGACTTTCTATCTCATCTTTCTTTGCCTGCATAGCAGCTTCAGTTTCCTCAGCAAGAAGCAGAGCAGCCTGTTTGTCAGGGTGAAACCTCAAGGCAGTTTCACGATAGCTTTTACGTATTTGATCCTCTGTAGCAAGATATCTTAGGTGGCTCAAACCCAATAATGCATAGTGATCTTGCTGCTTGTCTCCAGAACCAGATTTCTTTTTGCTCTTGCTGCTATAAGAATCGGATGGCAAATAAGTTTGTTCCTTATCCTCAACCACTTTTTTAGTATCAGCATCGTCATTATTTTCCTGAACACCAAGAAGTTTAAGTGCAGCAGAATGGAAGGAATGGCCTGCTGGTTCAAATTTCAAAGCCTTGATAGGAAGACAGTTTGAAGAAACAAAAATAGGTTGCCCATCTACAATCTCTTCTGAGTAAGCAATAAGACGGAATTTTGTATGTACAACCATGATGGCAGCCCACAGAACCAGGAAATAGGAAGTATGTTAGTGTTTAATATCTAGGTGCTGTTTAATTCAATAGCCCCACTCAAATTTGACTTTTAAACAAGTCGAACCTGCACTGCCAAAAAAAAAATATCAGATAATTTCATGCCACCATGAACTTAATAAACCAAACAGCAAAACCATTATCTTTATAAATAATAAATAAGATATTTTACTAGAGAGCAGAGAGAGGAACTGCAACTATGAAACGGAGTAGTTATCCTCTAAACAATAAAGTCTATATATATATACACAACAAAATGAAAAGAAAAAAGGGCTAAGAATGCAACAAGGATGCCCAAACTATTTTGAATATGCATAGAGATCTTGTAACTTCCTTTAAGTAGCCATGAACAGAACACCAAAAGAAGAACACTTATAAGATGCAAGCATTACCTCTGCAACCGCACAGACCAAAGTAAAAAAATGCATGCTATTTTACCAAAACCTAAAACAAGCCGTAAAAAATGTTCTAGGGTAAATGGACTAACTCAGTGCTCCTCAAAGACACAACAACAAAAATGATTGTTTCCTGGGCAAGCAGTTTAGTCAACAGGCACCCTATACTGCCCCTCCAAAAATATAAACACCCAGTCTCAGTTAGATCTCCAATTCTCCAGATAGCATATATACCAGGAGAAAGAGCTGAGATATAGAATCTGCAATACGCATTCTGTATTGTGCAAATTTATCCTGATAAGTACTGTTGTTCAAACAATAGACTTGACCTTTGAGGAAGCTCAGGACTTAAAAAAGGGTTTGCCAAGAAGGAAAATTCCAAAGGTTACAAGAAAAATTCAAAGAAATATTTACAAGATAACTAAATACAGGAATCTAAAAATCCAAACTATCCTACCAGAACTGTTTGAGAGACAAGTAGAATCAAATTAGACTCAGAATGGACCAACTTAAAGAATAGCCCAGAAATCCTGAACAGAATAGAAATAGCTTGTACTTAAGCGAATTAATGCAAGGTACAAAGATGAAAATAGTGAGGAATGGCCTCCAAGAAAGAGACATCTTTGTATCCAAACGTCCTCCCATAACTATACAAGCAGCTAGCCATTAGGGCTAAACAGTAAACTGCATGCATAGGAAAAATATTAAAGCAATCTTACTGCAATCTTTGCAGCACCAATGCCTTTCTCAAATTCCAGCCTAAAAAGTTTAAGATACTGGTTTAGCATGCTCAGAAATTCATAGCATCGTCCTTTCTTTTAACCGATAAAAATCAATCCACAACATTCAATAAATGAAAAAAATAAAATAAAATAAAATAAAAGAACATTAAGAATTCCTTTATAGTTCATCCAACAGCAGTCAAAGTGTAACCATTCAACTAACAATAATAATTCATGTGATTACCATGCCAGGGTGCATTTTGCCAGAGTATGGGAATAAAAACAAAATTAAAAAAAAAGTTAAAGTGCAAAAGGTAACTAACTGCAAACATTTTTTTAACAATCCATATTCATAGATTCCCACAACGGTACCAACAAATTTATCAAGCCACATAACAGGGAAGTACAACAAATTATAAATCAATAAACGAAAAGAAAAAGCTGGAAACAATACAATATTATAAATCAATAAACTAAAAAATAGAAAAAAGCTGAAAACACTACAATATTCACCAATTGAATCACATCATCAGTAAAATCGAGGCACACAGAAAACCCCAAACGAACAAACAAGCCTTCGCTCTCTAGCTAAAAACCCAAATAGGGTTTCAACAGAAGCTCAGATTTACACGGAAACGGAGAAAACCCTAGCTCTTGCACCACATGAGGTAGATATGAAACAGATCATGATCGATGGGGAAGAAATTGGCATGTGATTTTTGATGAAGAAAATGAAAAAGGTAGAAAGCATAGAAGAAGAAGAAAAATAAGATTGAAGATCAAAGACGAAAGATGAAATTTTTACCTAGAGAAGAAAAGGAGGGAGGAATCAGGAAGAAGCCGACTTTGGAGAAGAGAAGAGAAACCTTGCAGAGAGCTTCGCCTTTTGGGGGCTTTTATATGAGACACCAACACCTGCCCTATCTTACTTGTTCATCTCTCGTTCACTCTCTCTCTACATTTTTGAAAATTAAAAAAATAATATATATATATATATATATATATATATAAATTACCAGTTTATTGTAAAATGAAAATGAAATTAAAAATAAATAATATATTAGTAGTTCACTCAAGTTATGTAAGTAGATTTATGAAAGGAAAATTAGAGAATGCATTCCTTCATGTCATTTTTTTATATAATAATGTCATGATATAAATAATTAAAAAATTAATAAAAAAAGTTAAATATAATTTTATTATGTGAAAAAATGACATAAGAGAATTTACTTTTAAAAGGTTAAGACGAATTCATATCATATAGAAGTATGGAAAAGAAGTAGAGCATTTACTAGCTTATGGTACACCATTTTAAAAATTTTATTTCCATGTCTTTTGTAGACTTTTTTTTGTGAGTCTAGGGTATACACTGTTAGGAGCAGTGACTAATCTCTTTATATCGTAATTTTTTTAATTGACTTTAGTGTTGGTCACGAAACATTCTTGACACATATCATTAGGGATCAAACCACTAACTAGATGCTTAAGGAATCTAGCTAAATGTTAATTGTGCTAGGTTTCGTGATTTGACTTTTGTAGATAATATTATGTAAAAAAAAATTTAAAAAAATCCAGTTTACTTGGTTGATAATGGTAGTATAAAGTATTTGTACAAACAAGTTTGCGTGCCTTTGATTTAAAAAAAAAAAAAAAAAAACTGTGCTAGTTTAAATAAAATATTCTGACATGAAAACTAATTTTTGTTTGGTGAGCATTAATCTTGAATGCTTTAATTGGATAGGTAAACATCAAATATTATTTCATAAGTTTAATTGTTATTGTGATAGTACAAATGTTTTTTACGTTGTCATCAAATCACATCTTATCACGTGAACTAATTTTGAATATTTTAATTAGATATGTAAACATTGATATGAATTATTACGACCAGATAAATGATACTTTTAATTATATGTTGAATGAATTATCAAGAAATTTTTATCAATCAACTTATCTATCCTGCAAAAGACATTTGAAGTTTTCCTTTTATGTTTTATCTCTAAAAATAACTAACGTTATTCATAAAAATTGATAAATTGATTCCCTCTTTAATTTGTTAGATATTTCAATTATTACCGTCTACATAGGCATAAGCAATGAGTATTAGGAGCTCCATTGGAAATATTACATTGGCGACACGACCGAAAACCACAAATAGTCTTCAAGTAGCCATGATTAGAACACCAAAGAAGCACAATTGTAAGATGAACGCATTTTTACCAAAAATAAACTGCAAGCACTACCTCTCAACCTCTGCAACCACACAGACCAAAGGATAGTTGGAAAAAAATAATAATTGATTGCCAGCATTAAGACCCAACAACAATGAGGCCCAACTTTAAATATTTTGTTTTTGGTACAAAAAGGTCCTTAGGCCCAAAAAGAATATGTCACTACGACATCAATAACGCGAGGGAATGAGGCCCAACTTTAAAATTCTATAGATGTGCATCTCACCGTTAACTGAATCTTCACCATAGGGATGTATATAATTTTTCTTGATAACCCATACAATTATTCGTGACTAATGCTAAGATAACAATTAAAATGAACAGATTTAGGATGACCATACAAAAATACAAAATGTATGATGGGTCCCATAACGGTGAACCTAACACATTTATAAGTATAGTTATGTTAAAATTATCAATTTTAGTTGTTAATTATACTATTATTTATCGTTATTCATTGACCTCTTTGTATGAAACAAGTTGACTAGAGCTAAGAAAAGCCTCTGAGTGAATTTACGACTTCAAAAGCAGGATATAAATATTTTTAATAAATATGGAAAATGTGTTATAAAAAGAGGCATGCAATTTGTGATTCTTTAAGGAGGAAATCATAATATACAACAAATAACTTGGGTTGGATGGATTCAATTAAGAGCGCATACACGACAAAGTTGTCCATCTATTCCTTTCTTTCTTTCATTTTTTGGGTTTTGTTTTGTTTAGGAAAAGAAGATATGATTGAAAGATACCACGATAAATTTTAATATTTTGTGGAGTTAAATTAATAGCCAACTTGCTTAATGAAATTGATTCTTCGCTCTCTCTCCTTTGCTGTGACAAGGGTTGAGTTGTCTTCGCACACATAATCACAGCTTTTTTTTTTCCATTAAACTCCGACATTCAGATTTTATTATTAGAAACTCTATTAACCTAGTTTGACCTTATTGAAGTCCCTTAAAGAAGGTAAAGGTTTTCCAACGATATTTTTTTTTATTCTCAAGATTTAAACCTGAGACCTTTGATTAAGAAGCCAATGTACTTATCACCTTAATTAACCCCATATTAGTACAAACACATTTATGCTCTCAAATTTTTTATTCTCTTGTATGTATGTTAACGCTAGTTACAAACAAACTTTTTTACTCTTCTAAAACACGAGACTAAAAGACTTATGATATATCGAACTCTATTATAAGTAAGTGTTTATGTTCTTATAGAAGATAAAAATATAAGACTAAAAGATTTGTGATCCATTCAACTTAACTTAATCTCATTAAAACTCGAGTCACTTAACCTTTCTATCTCCCTAGCCCACTTGATATGGCAATGGCAGGCTGCATCCCCCACCTAAATTAGCTAAATTAGTGCATGCGTCATTTTGCCTGTTATCCCCTAAAATCAGCCGACCATCATTTCGTCCCGTGACTTAAAATCACTATGAAAAAAATTCCTTGATATACATTCAACAATTATCTCCTTTTATTTTCCCACTACAAATAACTCCCCAAAGATAGTTGAGGGGAGAGTAACCATATCCTATACACTTGACCATCTACTCTCTCTAACTTAGATACAAGTAAATTATTCAATCAACAACGCCTTTTTTTTTTTTTTTACAAAGTAAATAAGAAACTAATCTCTCATACAGCCAAGTGTTCAAATAAAAACTCTTATAAATGGTTTGTTTCATACACATGAATTCAAAGATTGAATTCAAGACTACATATTCAAGGACCAAACTCCTTTTACGCATACCAACACCTTGTTGATACTTAAAGGTTATCTATTTACGGTAGACAAAGTTTACTTTCAATTTTAGTAAAAAAAAAATTTTATATATTTATGTATTGTCTTACAATTAAATTAAATTTTTTAAAGGTGTCTTTATTAATTTTATTTTGATGGAAAATAGAAAAAGATAACAGATTTTGTAAGACTTAATTATGATTTTAACATGTAAAAATTATAATTAAATCTTTTTAAAAAATTTATTTCCTTTATTTTTTTTAAATAAAACTCATAAAGTAGCTTGAAAGTAAGAAGCTAGAAAATTATTCACTAGATCAATAGTTTGCATTGAATGCAAGTCGATCTAATGATTATTAACCGGTTACTTTATCACTTTACATCCAAATTCACACCAGAAGTCCAAATGCTTTAAAATTAGCAAAGCCACTTCCAATTAGTGTGTTTGGGAACTGGCTCAAACACATTTTATTACAATTATTATTATTATTATTTTTTATTATTATTATTATTGTTGTTGTTGTTGTTGTAAAATGGTTGTTGTAATGGAAGTTGAACATATTTAACAAATGAAGATAAAATAAGCAACAACCTTTTTATGAAAATATAAGTTGTTTTTAGCTTTTCTTTTATGCAGCTGAATTTCGAGCATTATTTTTTAAAAGTTGATTGGATTTAATATTAAAATACTGTATCCCTATTTTATTCAAACTCGTCCACTGTAATTCAATTCAATTTACTCTCTCATCAAAACCCTTTTAGTAATTTATCATATAAAAACATTTATTTTCAAATAATACAAACAAAATATATTAAAGTATTCAAGCATAAACTAATTTTCACATAATCGATTATATAAAAGTATGATTATCAAAATAAACAATGATTCTTTTTTCGGTATCCATATTTTTACAAGGGTATTGATACCTATTTCTATTTTAACGGTCATGATTTACTTTCAGATTTAAAATAATATGTATTTAAAGTTAGTGAGACACGTAACTGATTTTTAGTCATAAATAATTATAAGATACCAATACGCTTAAATTTGATGGAGATACATTGTAATAGGTCTAATTTTTCAGCTTTTCTAAACACACATTGTTTTATGCTTTTTATTTTTTGTAGTATTCATCCCTAGTGGATTTCATTAAATTATTAATATACTTTCATGCTGCAATTATATTAAACACAGTTCATAATAATGATTAAGATATTTAGGCAAAGATCCACCAGAGTTGCAGGGAGGCAGGTTTTGGTGAAGCCATTCCATCATATAAAAAAATCTTCAGATTTTTTTTTTTGTGTAGGCATAATCCAGCTTGAATGTTGTGTCTATAAGTCACCAAACGACCACTGATTGGTTCTTTAAGTTTTTGCTTGTTCTTGGAATGAGAGCAATGTGTGTGGGTGGTGTTGTGGTCCTGCACCACCAGCTAGGAAATGACTCATTATGAGTTAGAAAGCTGAAGTATAAATATTTTTTCAACCAGCTAAGAAATGAACCCATTTCCAAAAAGAAAAAACACTAAAATGTGGGCGGCCCTTAATCTATAAGAAGATCTAATTAAATGTCCCTTTACCCATCACTAATTTTGTTTCACAATTTTAGGTAGGGATATTATTATTTTTTCAATAATTATTTCATTAAAACTCTAATTGACTTTATTTTCATTTTTTTACGAGGTAATTGAGTCAATTTCTCAAAGCTATCATGATTTAATACATGATTAAATATACAACATCAGAAGACTTACCTTGTTAAAAATAACCAAAAGATTTACATCTTTTTCCTTAATGCAAAAGCATAATCTTCAACTTGATTAAAATCATTAATCAATTAAAATCTTTGCAGTGTATTAAATTAAATCAGGTTTTCACGACCTAAATCCTATCTCTTTAATTTACCTTTTATAAGTTCTCGTTTGAAGGTTATTAACTTTCTCAATTTTAATAGATTTGATAAGTAAATATCGATGTTAATTTATATGCATTAATACTATTAAAAAAGTTTTACACTATTATTAAATTATTTATTGTTACATAAATAAAAGTCATTGAGTTTTTTACCATCACTCTATTAAAAGACTGTTAGATCATATAATAATTTGATGAAAGACAGTGTATAAAATAGATATAAATTAAACCTTTTGCTACCATATACAAAAAGGGAGGGATTTTTCTATCTTTGGGACATGCTTTGGCTTAGGAACGTATGGGAACTAATTGTCCTTTTGTGCGCTGTGTGTGTGGATTTTGGTTGTCTGGTTTGTGGTTACATTATCCTTTTTGTCTCTCCACTTAATTATTTATGCCCAATTATTGTCAACAACTCACCCCATTCTGCAAACTTTACGTGCGACTATTAACTCACATTTCCCAATTGTGAATATAATAATAAACATAAAAAAAAAAAACTCGAATGAGAAGCACTTTGGAGATTTTCTTTTAGCATAGGATCTATTTATAATAATCTATAACAATAAAAATAATAGCAGCATTTGTGAAGTAAACTTTTTGGCAGCACATCTTGCTAGGACTCAATCAAACTACAACTAGTTTTTAATGGAAAGATAACATTGCTTTTTAGGGGCACTGTAACTCGACCACTGTCAAACCATTGAAATTGAAATGAGACATTGAAAATACAGGGGTGTCACCTAAACCGGTTATCATAGTTTTACAATCCAATAAGTTAGCGACTCACAGATGAAACAAATTCATATTAACTCCTCATAAATTAAAAAATAATAAATACTTTTTGATAAAAAAATATGCAAAGAAAAGGACAAATCATATTATAACTAAAAAACTAGTATGAATGTTTTTATACTTTCAAATGTAGCTAGCGGTAGCGGTGTGAGTTCGAGTGAAATACGTGTAAATCACTTAAACATGTAATCCTAAATTCAATTGATTTATTTATTTTTTATTAACTATTTCAATTGATTTATGTGTATAGATAAAATATTGTGAGAGGAGTGATCATTTAAGCGTCTGACTTGTTTTTTTTTTTAGGTTGCATGCCCGGTATTCAAGGCTTAGCCTTGACTAATCCGGGTCGATCCTGGTAAGACAGCTGGCTATGCGGGTGAGTCTTCTAGCGGAGATAACTGCATACACAAGGTCTCGAATTCAAAACCTTACTTAAGCAATGCCAAGCCGCTTATCACTTGGACCAACCCCCTATTGGTAGTTTTTTTTTTGTTTACCAAAACAAACTTAGGTGTTTGACCATATTACAGGAGATTAGAATATCACAGGTTAGGTGAAAATAGACATTACTTTAGTATTCTATCAAATTCAATAGTATTGATACCCTATAATTTTTATGATTAAGAATTAACTATGTGTCTCACTAACTAAGAATTAACCATGTGTCCCACTAACTCTAAATATTTATTATTTTAAATTTAAAAGTAAATTAGACTGTTGAAATATAAAGAGGTCTCGATATCCTTATAAAAATATGAATACCAAAAGAAAAAAACAATAAAAACTTAATATCTGTGGCTCAAAAAAATTGTTTAATTGGACCAATAATCATATATTTTGGTTGAGATAAGTATTTACATAAATTTTTTAAAAATAATTAGAATCTCAAAAAAAACCATTTTTTTTAAAGAAGTTAAATAAAATAGCTTCTAAAAAAAAGTTATTTTTAGCTTTTTGAACTCCATAAAATTTAAAATTTTAATTATTTTTTAAAATAAAAAAACAAACACATCCAATCTAACAAAAGAAAAAGACCAACACATGATGGATTGAATGCTCATTTCCCTAAACTAGCAATTTTGGATTTGAGTGGTGAGTATGGAGTAACAGCTGCTAGGAAAGTCATTGCCTCCCGTAGCATCTCAAATTCTCATAGGAGATTTCGGTATTAAAAGAAAAGAAAGGGGTCGTTGGTAATAGGTGAAATTTATAGGGATGGAATTGTAAAATAGGAAAAGTTTGAGGGAACAGTATTACTTCTTCTGGTTTACAATCAAGCCCCTCCTTACCTTATTCAGCCTCCTCAGCTTGAACGAGAAGAGAGAGAAAGTTAGAGAGAGATTGGTGGTGGTTGCCATTTACAAAGGGAGAACCCTAGGAGAGAGAAACTTCGCTTTGGTTTCAAGCCCCTTTTCGCATTGCATTTCGGGATCTCGAATCTTCAATCTGCAAAGGTGAGGTTTTTTTTTTTTGGTTGGGTTTTCCCTAACAAAATTGCGTTTAAATTTTTTTGCTTGCAAGACAAATCAGCCTCCTTTTCGTGGTCAATTCGTTCAATCAGCATTGAAATTACTGGTTGATTGATTCCCGAGCTTCGCACATTGCGGCATTTCGCTTTCTGTGAAAACGGGTTTCCTTTTTTTTTTTTTTGTAGGATCTTCTTCCTTTTTTTCTGAATGCATGCTGATGTTTGTTTTGCAAATTTATGTTTTGGTAGATTCTATGTGAAAGCAGCAGATTAAATTTTCGATCTTTGATTTTTTTATTTTTATTTTTTATAATCACATGGGACCTGGCGAAATAAAAAGAGAAACTTTAGCTGATTGATATGGAACGGCGTTTTGTTTTTTCAACCTTCGTATCAATTTTTTTGCTTTTCTTGAAGCTGAACTTTGGATTGGAATTTTCAATCAGTGCCAGATTTTTTGTTACCAGTTTTATTTTGGTTACATTGGTAGTGAACTGTTTCCTTCTAAGGTGTGGTATTTGCAATTGTTCTTTGAGGTTTATTTATGTCAAATGCGCAGCCAATACAGAAAAACCAATATGATTATTTCTTCATCATGCTAGCACTGGCTTAAAAACGTTGGTTATCATTATTGGTGAAGTGATCACATAACATGTAATTGTGTATGCTCATGTGTTTGCTACTATTCACACAAAGGTATGAATATATTGTAATGAAAATGATTAGACCAATCAACATATGATGCTCTTGTACTGAGAAAGAAGGGAAAACAACATTTGTCAACTACCTGGAATGATATTTATGTAAACTGCAAAATTTAGGTTGTTCATGAAATGCTTGGACAAGTTTTAGAATTACATTTGGGCCAACAAATACAAGTAGAGCTACATAAAGCGGCCAACACAGTGTGGAGTTTTGTCTCACTGATGTTTATTCTTTTATCTGAATGATGTATCTATTTTATTCATTTATGGTTGTTGCGATTCCTGAAATGTTACTTTATGTTATTTTATTTTTGTGAAGCTGACTTGGTACCATGTGGGTGCCTTCTTATTGTGGACTCCTAGTAATTATAACATATGGGAATTGGGGAATTGCCTTTACCGCTAACTCTTTTGGTATTTGTAAGATAGCTTCTTGTTTTCCTGACTTGAGTGTGAGTGCCTACTCAAATGTTCAGAACACCTACAGATTTGATTACATCTCTAGAGTGTCTTTCTATTAGACTGCTATGGAGGACATTCCCTGCTAACATGGATGTTTGCTTAGATTGTTAACTGAGAACACAAGCGCACATAAGATCACATCATCTTGTTTAAATTTTCACTGGAATATCCTTCAATAATTGTTCTTGTTGCTTTTATTGCCTTCTTTATCCTTTAATGTATTACTTGGGCACATTCTTTGGTAGTTCTGATTCATAGCATGTTTTTGACAGGTATTAATCTGCTTTTATGGCAAATTCAAAGGGCTCATCAGGCATCAGAAATTTGATGTATTCGGGAAAGCATGGCCTGCTTCCTCCTAAAATCCCATTTCCTAGTGTTCCCCAAGCCTATGCCGATTATGTGCCAAATCCTGCAATTGGTTCAAAGTTTGCACAGAAACCTAGAGAGGGAAACACACACCACCAACGCACTTCATCTGAGAGCCATGTTATAGAGGAGCAGCCGTCATGGCTTGATGATCTTCTTAATGAGCCAGAGACACCTGTTCGGAGGGGCGGTCATCGACGTTCATCCAGTGATTCTTTTGCATACTTTGACTCAGCTAATGTTTCTAACATCAATTATGCAGATAGGGATGAATTAAAATTTAGGAATTTAGTATCTGTTCCTTCGTGGTCATCTCAAGACTTTGATCACATCAAAGATGCTCGTCATTCACCCATTTATGCAGAAATGAACTCTATGAAACTGAAAAATAGGGCATGGGACTCCAGTTTAAATGCTGCGCCAAATCTAGGCAGTGTTCCCTCTGGCAAAGACAATGTTGCTTTTCAGAGTTCAGGATTTTCGGGCCCACCACATGAAGCAGATGGGGTTCCATCAACTGCAAATGAAAAGCATGATTCCGTAGAATCTGGTTCACTAGATGCGAAATTATTTTCAGAAAGAAAGGATGGTTCAAATGCAAAGTCATCTGCTTCCGAAACAGATACAAAACGTGCTAAACAGTATGTATTTATTTTCTGTTTTCTGAATTTATGGTTATTATAGGTTTTGTTGGTTTTAGCACCTGGCTTGGAGGCTGCAAGTCCTAGTGAATATTTTGATCCTCTGTTCCTTTTTTTCTCTCCTTTTTCTTCTCCATGCAGAATGCTTTTGTATAGCACACCCTTGAAGTCTTGTCTTGATCTATTATAGATTGTCCAGATATAATTCTTAACAGAAAATCATACTACTAAAGCATAACTTTCTAATAATATACATAGCACACCCATGAAGTCTTGTCTTGATCTATTATAGATTGTCCAGATATAATGCTTAACAGAAAATCATGCTACTAAAGCATAACTTTCTAATAATATACATAGCATGTCGGAACTGGTACCAGGAAACACAAAATACTGAAATACCTCTTTTTATTAATACTGAAACTGGTATCCCAGTTGGGAATATCAGTCCAGAAAAATGCTGGTATGGAATAACAATGAAATATGCAGAACATGAAGAAAAACACATAGAACCTAGCCTGGGAATGTAGGATCCCTTCACCCTCCTAAGGCTCATTGAAAAAGTTGCCTACCTTGCTTTCCTCCTCCTGATTGGTTATATCACTCCTAATAATCCTCACTCAGATCTGTCCTAATCAATCAAACAGCTTTCACTCCTAATAATCCTCCCTTAAATCTGTTTATCCTCTCTCCTAATCAGTCTAACAGAGCGTGTTCCTAATAATCCTTACTCATATCGTATTTCCTTCCTTTTTGAAGCTGATTCCGGCTCTGATTTAGTTGTCTTTTGTCATGCAAGAAGATTAAACCATCAAAATCGTCCCTATTATTAGCATCATCAATTAAGTTCGTCCCTAAAGTATAGAAATGATCAAATTTGTCCTCGAAGTTACCAAAAGTCAATCAAATTAGTCCTTCAACGTCAATAGACTTTTGACAACTTTAGGGACGAATTTGATGGTTTTCATACTTTGGGAACAAACTTGATTAATGCTGCTATCATTGGGGATGATTTTGATGGTTTACTCGCCCCTTTTCCTTTCATACTCACTAAACGGACTTACTGGGCTAATTTTTGGGGCTGGGATCTCTATCATAGAATGAGGGAATTAGTCGTGACATAGAAGCCTGTGTTACTAATGCTCTGTGGATAATAGTTCTCTGGTAGAAACAAAAAAGAAGGGAATTTCGCTTGTTGGGGGGAAGGAGTTAGTTACACCATTCTTTCCTTATTTAATGAGATTGGGTAGTGACTTTTATGCTACCAAATGGAAATTTGTAAGGACTGGAACTCTGACACAATTATGAATTGCAGGCAATTTGCTCAACGTTCTCGGGTTCGGAAACTTCAATACATAGCTGAACTGGAAAGAAATGTACAAGGTTTACAGGTAGGTTTCAGCTTGAGGCAATGGTCTGCATGAACTCATAATGATGCTTATTATGTATGTTTATGATGTTGGAAAATTCTGGTTTTGATTTTTTACATGCCAATTCATAGGCAGAAGGATCTGAAGCATCGGCTGAGCTTGAATTTCTAAACCAGCAGAATCTTATCCTGAGTATGGAGAATAAAGCTCTAAAGCAGCGGTTAGAAAGTTTATCACAAGAACAGCTTATCAAATACTGTAAGTTTCTTTAATTGAGAATAAGCCAATAAGATATCGAGTAATTTGGAATTCTTTTATTTCTTAAAAATGTTAATTTAAATACTGTGCACTTCAAGGGAGTTGCTTCTATATGCGCTCACATAGATAGACCTAGGAAGATTAGGGAGATTCTTGCGATGTTATGGTTCATTTTATTTAGTGTGATGTGTTTATGCAATGTGTAATTCAGTGGAGCAGGAAGTACTGGAAAGAGAGATTGGAAGATTACGTGCTTTGTATCAGCAGCAACAGCAGCAGCCACAGCAACCTTCTGGTAGCCATCGACGCACAAATAGCAGAGACCTTGAATCCCAGTTTGCTAACCTTTCTTTCAAACACAAGGACACCAATTCAGGGCGTGACCCTGTGACTGGCGTACTTCGAATATAGATTTGCAGTAGCTGTAGTTGTAGCTGTAGCATGGTTCTGCCCTTTTCATTGAACCGGTGTTGCTGCAGCTGACACCAAATTGTTCCCTTACTATATGCGGGATTGTGCAGAGATTTCCAGTGTATGCCCTCTCTCTGCCCGCGATTGCTCATTTCATCCTCATCTTTTTCTTTTCTGCTTGCTTAAATTAATATCAATTTCGACCCAAAAACATTAAACAAAAAATAAAAAACATTGATGTGCACCTGGTAGTCAACCTAAATCCATTCCATTTTGGTCAGTTGACCTACCGGTGGTGGTAACTCAACAGTTTCAAAGCTTTCACTGTATGTTACAGTAACCATTATGTATTTGTATGCCCCATAATCTCGTGAATTTCCACCTTTGTTGAATTTGGCCTAGTGCAAACAGCAAAATATGCTTAAGGGCTGTTTGGATGTGCATTATTTGTAATGGATTATGTTATTAAGCTAATGGTTGTTACATGATTTTAATGAATTTCCATGTTTTTTTTTATATTGACCTGGGACACAGTTCAATACCTTCTTTTTTGGGAACGCCTTCAATTTGGCAGGTTATTGTTTTTCAAGTAGTGTGTTTGGATTTCTGGTGGGCAGCCTCCAGAATCAATTCTCTTTCACCCTTGAAGTGAAAAATACTCACTTCTCTACCCTTCAGAATTGATTTTAGTGTTTCCCAACGTGTTTCCAAACACGCTATAATCTTTTTGGTGGCTGGTATCAAGCAAAGCTGCACCAACTTTCCATGAACCTTTATTAAATTGGATCATCGATGTGTCAATGTGGTTTTACTCAAATATATTTGTGTTTAGCAAGGCCTGATGGTTCTTAATAATAAATCAATCAATATCAATAGTGATTAAATGGTCAGACTCAACTTTTGTTGGTTCTTTAAATGCTTATGTAGCATGGCGTTGTAATCTTTTATGGATTTGAATCTTCACATGTTCAAATTGGTGAAGAGAGAAAAAGACACTTTCAGATATTGTAAAACAAGACTTATAAAAAATTATCAGAGACATGAAAAGTCGAATAATTTTTACACTATTTTGAGAGACATGAAATGTCTAATCCTACCTGCAGACAATTAATCCTATGAATGAACCACTAGTTATGTGGTGCCCAAATAAAGTTAGAACAAAATTGATAGCAGTAACACCAAGAAGGAGAACACAACTATGTAAGCGCTTGTTTTGACAACATGTGCTGTGTTTGGGAGCCTGGGGTAATCATCAGGAATTGGCATAACACATTCCTCTCCATTGAATGAAACTTTCCTTGGAAAAGCCCATCCGTCACTGAATGTGAAGCGATTATCTTTGCGCAGTAACATCTCTGTTTGTACATTTCCGTTGTCCCCATATGACATCAACATGTCATTGTAGTACTTCAACCCCCAAAACATCACTGTATCATCTGCAATTTTGTACAATATAAAAAAAAAGAGAACAAATTTAGTTAATTTTACTTAAAATAAACAAATAGAAGTATTTCTTTCACATTGGTTCCTCATAATTTCAATTGCTATGTTAAAAGCACACTATTGATTTGATTTAAAATAAATGCCTGCTTTTTTTTTCCGTGCATCCTTACATTAACATATTTGAGAACAGTCCTTGATTGAAGTTTTAAGTATGTACAAATTTAGTGAAATAACTAGTTATTTTAATACAAATGGAGAAATTAAGAACGATAATCAAAATCATTCTTTTGGTCGAACTGAAATAGAATAATATTTTATTTAGCTATACTAATGCTAGGTCTATGATATTGTGCTCAGTGAAAAATGGAATAGACTTTCATATGGGTTCTAGCATCAGTCAATTTCGTATCCTAGTTTTGAAAATTATCAAATTTGTCTTTAAAATTGTTAAAATTGATCAAATTAGTCTTTTATTAGATCGAGTTTTGGTAACTTTAAGAACAAACTTAACTGAATTAGTCAACCTTAGAAGTTTACTCGTGAAAGATGGCTATATAGTGCAGTTACTTACTGATATTTCCATAAATTGAAAGGGGCATATAGTTGAAACTGAAGACCTGCGTTACACTTTCCAGGTTGGGGTGTAACATCACCAGATTCCACTCGGAATAGTTCTTGACTAAGTTTAAGTTTGTGACCGTGATCTTCACGCGCCAATACGCTTTATAACTCTGCTTGATATGCCAATGGACACGAATGGGGCACATGTGACGGGAACACATGACCACTGGTGATGTTGGTTCTGTACCATTTTTGCCTTGTGGCGGTTGCAACACTGAAGAAGCCTTTCCAGGACTGAAAAATTTTCAACAAAAGGTGCAATGCAATTTGTCAAGAAATCTATAATATGACCTCAAAACCAGTAAGAACTGAGTTTAATTGGTATGGAAACATGTTAAAAAGAGTTTTACACTCAATCTAAAATAATTTAACATTTTTATCTAATCATGTGTTGTCATGTATTGCTACGATAACAAATAATTAGATAATGATGTAAAAGTGCGGTCCATGCCAATTAAACTATAAGAATTTAGGACTTTGTGCATCAAGTAGAGGAGAGAGTTTGAAACATAATTTGCACACAATAATTAAGTGTATCTTTGCTAGCATAATTACCTATAGGTTGCATATCAACCCATGGCCACTTGCAACTTATTCTTTTTGATTAGGAAAAAAAAATGCAACTTGATCAACTTGTGACTCTATCTTAAAAAAATCTTTTTGACTAGTCAAAAGATGCAATTTAATCAACTTAAAGATTACTAAGTCATTACGCATATTTTATTCATCAAGCTTTTAAGATGTTCTATATAAGCTAATACAAGCCACTTACAACTTTTCTATTTCATTAAGCAACCTTATATATTATTTTATTCAAGCCTCTGAAAACATGGCATTACACACGTTTAGTGAATCAATCAATGCCATCACAGGATGAAATATTTGTAAAATACCTCTTTATAGATCCTTTTAATTCTTGTAAATTCCTCTTTCTCTTTTTAACATTTTTATTATCCAACAAGTAAATCACACAAATAAATGATTATATTCTAATCTAACTTGCTATTAGGGGCTGAAGAAGAAAAGAATTCAAGATAGACTAGCTAAATATGAAGCTATATATAAAAATAGAGAAGCAGCTACCAAAAACACAGAACAAAAAATTAAATTGAAGGTGAGAAGAAATCATAGCTAAATATGAAGCTATATATAAAAATAGAGAAGCAGCTACCAAAAACACACAACAGAAAAATTAAATTGAAGGTGAGAGGAAAATCATACTCCACACAATGTGCTCCTGGTAGCCCTTTGCAATTGCAGCTGCATATGGGGCAAGGAACAACAGTGTCATTATAGAATGCAGACAAGGAGACGCAGCATTTTGGTGCAGGTGATTCTAGAAACTGGGAGTAAATACAGGTCACGTTCCACGTTGCTGCAAATTAATCCACAAAAGAAATGTGAAAAAATAAAACACCATGCTATTGAAATATAAAAGGAACACACAGCATTCAATCAAAGAGTTTATAAATTACATATGATGCCAACAACATAACAACCCAGAAGGGAACATTGTCTTACCTAAACTGGGTCCACTTCTTCATGGTAATCAGAAGAATATATGATTCACATGAACTGAAAAAATTTCTACACATTTTGAGATAGAGCCTAATAATCATCATATAACAATGGAGCCCTTTTTCACTATGTGTGGTGAGTTACATAGTGTCTTGTCAAGGACTATATTTCATGCATACCATTAACTTTGAAATATTTTCTCACCGTTTCTTCTATGGTTTTTCAAGGTTTTCCTCTACCTTTAGCTAATGAGTTAACCACCATTTGATATGCTCTTCTTACTGGGACTTTTATAGGTCTTTTTCTCACATGTTCAAGTCATCTAAGATGAGATTCTATCATCTTTTTCACAATAAGTGCAGCCCTAACTTTCTCCCCTAATGCATTCGTATTTTGCAATAATCTAATTTCCTGTTAACTTTTTATTGTTCAACACTCGGTTCCATATAATAATATCAATCTTATAGTCATGCGATAAAATATTTTCTTAAATTTGACACTTTTTTACGACGCAGAGCATCATAATCATTATATTAGTCCAATTTATCTATAAGTGTCCCAAAACCTTAGCTGACTTGGTTAGTGGTAGAGCTCATAATTTTGTGTACATACATTATGTTGCGCATTTTCAAACTCCATCCCTTTTTTGTTGTAGACATCAAATGAGTATAAAACATTGTTGTGATTATGTTATACGGTATCTAACACACAAAATACACAATATATGCCCCAAAGTAGTCGGATTCTTTTTTTTCCCCCACAAATAAAATTCTAATTTCTCATCATTAGACACACTTAAAAAAATTGATAGAATCCATGAAACATGCAAACGTGTCTTAGATAAAGGTAATAGTTGTGAATATCTTAAAATATGAGGTGTTAAAATTGTGTTTATATAAAAATATCTCAAAATAATCACAATATATGAACATGCATACGGGTAATATTCATGTATGTAAAATGTTATTCGTAAATGAGAAATGATATTTAAGAAATGATATTTATATATTTAAACGTTGACGGCTTCTAAGATTCATCTTAAAAGTTTTCGTGAATGGTTCATTCTATTAAAAAAAGTTGATTTATGGTATACCTTACAAAAATATGGTCATCGTTACCCTTTCTTTTACCACATATCTACCCTTCTCTTCTCCCCGATCTTCTCTCCCTTTCTACCACACCATTCCTCTACTCATTGTCGATGACCACCGCTGCCACCCTCATTGTTGTCACTCTTGCTACCGCCACCCCTCTATCTCTACCTCTCACATCCTGACCACAGTTCAATTTGGGATTGAAGTCAAGGAAAAAACAAATTTTCCCGTTTTCATAAAGTTGAGAGCGATCATGGCAAATTGCCCACCGTCTAGTGACTATAGACCATTTTTGGTGGGCATGAAGTCAAGACAAAATCTGATCTGCACATTTGCGAAGGAGTCAATTGTGAGTGAGAAAGCAGGGAGAAAGCAAGAAAGAGAGAGAGAGAGAGAAAGAGATGTGCACCCACGATTCATGTTCAGTGGCCCTATTCTTCTCTTGGTATGTTGTTGTAATTTTATTTTTTTGTTGTGAAAGATTGACTTCATTGTACTATGAACATGAGGGAGGGGGCTTTGGGTTGTGAAAGATTGTGACTTCATTGATTGGGACTCCATTATTACTGATTGGTTTGATGAGAAGATTAATTGGCATGAAGGATTTTTTTTCCAATGACATACATGGTGGAACTTCAAACTTGCTCACTCAATGTTTGGCAAAATGATTCTACAACATCTCTTTCTCCAATTATATGATTCCAAAAGAAAAATGTAGGAAAAAGAGAAAAAATAATGAGCAAAACAATGTTTTTATGATGAATTGCCTCCATAGGGGATATGATTTTTGTTTGCTTCAATTTTATGTTATTGATCTCTTGATGATGAAGAAGATTGAAGTATCTAGATTGTGATGTAGGGGGCATGACCACCACTGTAAAGGGTGGCGCTGGCAAAGGATCTGTCTTCCTCCTTCATCGTGGGGGAGCGAATGGTGGTGCAAATCTTCAAAATTGTGTTGGATGGAAAGAGTATGGGGCGGTTTAAAATAGGAAATGAATTTAACTGCATTTTTTCAAAAAATGTTTCATCATATTTTTGAAGTATTGTTAAATGTAAATTGACTACCATGTTTTTTAGGTGAATCATTCACTAAAACTTTTAAGATGAATCTTAGAAGCCACCTTAAACGTTAATATTTGATAAACATAAATTTAAGAGAAAGAACACAAATTTTTTTTAAACCGGGAATGAATTTTGAGAGTGGAAACTCAACACTCGATGACTTTTTCTTTACTAGGTCTATCTATATATGAGATGTGATATAACAAGACTTGTTTTGTAGCTAATAAATAATAAACACACATAGATAGAAGAAAGAAGTACCTAACATTTGTTCCCATCTTTTTCCATCATTAGTAAACTTGGTTGGAGGCACTTGGAAGGGAAGGCTGCAGCTATAGCCCGGGACCCCAAGCGTGAAATTCTCCGGCATGCTAAAGTGGGCGTCCGGCACCGGCGCGGTGACGTTCCCGTCCGGAAGGTACGCGGTGGCCTTGTTGTAGTTCATCTTGAAGGCGGCAGCATATTTGGTGATGTCCTGAGTCATGGATGTGAGGACCCCTCCCCTGCAGCAGTTGAGATACTGCTTATTGTAGGGTGCTCCCGGCATAAGATCGATGATCACCGGCACCTTGTCGCAGCAATGTGGCTTCTGTTGCCCTTTGAATCTTGTGCAGTTCCCTTGCTCTGTTGCCTCTGCTCCCCACATCGCCCATATCACCTCGTCTCCTTTCCATGCCCATGACAGCTGCCAACCGGGCGCCTCCACGTGGCGGAACAGTTGGTTGTTGTATATTGTTACCCTCACCTTTCAGAATAAAATGAAAAAAAAGACAACTCTACTCAGTTATATATTGTTAGATATTTATTAATATGTGATTTATAAATTATAAACTATGACTCCTCAATTTAGCCGTCATAGGCCAAACTAATTCCGATATTTTCATCCATACGTAGACATCGTGCTCGTATAAAAATATCTCAACATGCACCAATATTGTTTGGTGACGTGGCGTGAAGTGATTGGAAGCTAACTAACCCTAGCACACACAGAAGGCAGCCAACGAGGACGGCGCCTCATCTTCGTCTATTCCTTAACAATATCGAAAATCCGCACACATTCTGAACAACAGTGTTGAAATGAAATAAACATATGTTTTTATATAATTTCTCTTTTCTTAAAGAAATATTTTTTAATCGAATGAAGAACGCCTACATAAAAGCCTGAAAGCTACACAAATCGGCATGAAAATCTCCTAGGACCCAGGTTGGATGCACTGATGGTGATTGTTGGCCCAGAAAACGATAAATCAGAAAATAAATTATTAAACATTTCATAAAAATGTCACCAAAATATAACAAAACAATCAAAAATTAAAAAGTGCTTACATCAGCTGTATCCCCATTATCAGTAATGAAATCCCACGTGATGGTGATGTTGCCAAAAGGATCCAACGAGTCGTATCCATCTGCATTCTCATTCAGATTATTGAACCCATAAATAAAATTAACATAAGAAAAAAAAATGGGATTAAGAAGAAGATGAATTTTGCTGTAATTTATTTTAAAGCAACGTAAAAATTAAAATTAGGGAGAAATTTTTGGGTACTTACAAGAGGGTGAGAAGGAGCTGGCGATGATAGAGAAGAATATCAAAACCGAAACTTTGGCCATTGAATATCTTTGATCGATGATGAAAATTGGGTTCATATTCAATGCACAATATACTTGATAGACAAACAATTGAAAAATTGATTTGGGTTTTATTTGTGACAGTATGTATGCATTGGGATTTGGATTGGAGAGAAAGTGATCAAAAAGGGTGGGGTGGGGTGGGGTGGGGGCTAGCTGTGCTTTATTCACTGATGAGTGTGTTTTTTCATTCTTTGGAATTATGCTGATTTACAGCTACAAAGAAGAAACGCTAAAATGGAAAGATGATGAAAGGTAACAATGCCATTTGTAGCAATGGCTGCATTTAATGTGTACATATGGAGAATGCATAGGATGTGTGTGTCNTGTTACCTTTATTCATTTATTTTTGGATATTGTATCGACTTATTACTTATTTAATTTTAAATAAAATTTTAATGAAACTCATTTCAATAGAATCGCATTGTATGGTGGATAAATAATGAGTTGATATGATATCCCACCATAAATAAGTATAGTACTCCCTCTAGTCCATTTTAAGTGTCCATTCGATTAAATGCTTATAATTTAATCTGATTAAAGTGTTTCATAACAAAGAGAGATAAAATTAGTCATAAATTTGGTTAAAAAATGGTACAATTGCAAATATATGAATAAATTTTGAATCGAAAAGTAAAATTGACATATGATAATTTAGAGAAAAAATTGGCTAAAATTACAATTAAAATAGACCAAAGGAAATATATTCTTCATTTATTATTTTTTTCTCTTTCATACTCAAGTGTTATATATATTGGTAGTGTAGAGGAATTGTGTTTTGGAGTCTAACACCTCAAATTTGAGCATATATAATAAAAGTAGGTCTTAGTTGGTGAGATCCATAAAAGCCTAACAGAAAAAAAATGATCAGACTAGCTTCTATTTTTATTATATGGGGTCGAATTTGAGGCATTAGACTTGTTTATAAGAAAGAATTTATCTGGTATCCTACGAATTTGGCAAAGTCGAGAATATGATTCCTTATATTGAACCCTCATAGCCAGCAATTAAAGAGGTATATAATATTTTATTTTTGTTGCAATTTGATACACAGACCATTTGTAGATTGCGCAGGGGAAATGGTTGAAGACAACCAACATACATTCAATTCAAGCATCTAACATTTGCGCGCGGAGTTGAAAATGTCCACTTTCGGTTCATATATGGCTTAAATGATATAGTGGGTCCTAAGATATTTTCTACCGGGAAAGATGTTGATCAAATGATAATTACGAATAAAGTCATCAAGTTGTTATATTTTGGCGTCGCTTAGTTTTTATACAAAAGAAATTCCAATCAAAAGGTATCTATCATTTTGATTTAAAAGAAGTTGGCTTAAATATGTTAGTAACTCTTATAAATGTGGACAATTTTACTTTGCTTTATGCTTTGAATTCTCATTCCGCCGTGAAAAAGGTGAAGA
This sequence comes from Nissolia schottii, assembly GCA_003254905.1. Classification (NCBI taxonomy): domain Eukaryota; kingdom Viridiplantae; phylum Streptophyta; class Magnoliopsida; order Fabales; family Fabaceae; genus Nissolia; species Nissolia schottii. The sequence continues at coordinate 774,244 of QANU01029220.1, forward strand.
CATTGACAATCGCATGATGATGCATAGGTGGAAAAATTTGGAAAAGAAAGTCAGTTAATATTGAAGGATAATTTTGTATTTTTTTGTACAATTTCAGAAATACAAATAAAATATTCCCAATCCAAGTGGGAAACAAAATTCTTGCAAATTGGGTATATAATGTTCTTAGAAATGATTTATTTATGAGAATAATTTATTTTCAAAACTAAATTTTTTTACCTTAAAATAAACACGAGAATAAAACACTCTTAGTACTAATTTTCAAAAATAAACAAATGTATCTTAAAACAATTACTCCCTTAGTTTTCATTCCCTTTTTTTTATCCCTAATAATTAGATCAAGTGTTCAATTTGGGTATTAACTCTTAAAATTCTCATAATTTCTTGGTAGACACCACTGCTGCAGACGCCCTCACCTTCCCGAGCCTTTCCCACTGCCAAGCCAAGCATTTCCAATGCTTTATGGGAGTACTTTCACTCAAGTTGATCCCTAAAGTCTGATTATTACCAACAAAACATCCATAAACCCATCTAATTGTAGGGAACTAATGACAAAGGTGAACTAGGAGAAAGCATGGGAAAAGCGGTGACATGACCTTTGCAAAAGGTTACCAAATCCCCTTCCTTGATAAAAAACAGGAATCAAATGTAAGAACCAGGTGCTCATCTTCTCAAAACATACCCAATCCCATAACTCTCACGACCAGAAAGGGCGTCATTTGGGCAGAGGGCGTCTCACAAGAAATCCACCTTGATCATCCCAAGAGGAGTTTCATTATGAGTCATTGCTCTTCACCCCTTCCAGTATGAGAAGTTCTCCAACGATAATTAAGCTCACAAACTTCTTCTAAAGTCATCCCTAAGCTATGTATCTAACATCTCTGGTTTGTTCTCATCAATAACAAGATAGAAGAATAAAAGAAACCGCAACCAAATTAATTCAAACTAATTCACTAAAGCATAATAACATTATTGTAAACTTTATCTTGTGAACAATGATAAGAATAAAAGATGAAAGCAAGTGCTGGTTGCCCCACAAAAATGAAAACACTTCAAAAACATTTCACTTGCCCAACTATAAAACATGTACTCATAAAATCCACAAATTGGCTGCACCTAAGCAATTCCATGACTAAAGTAGACTTGTCCTAAACAGAAGAGATAGTTTCTGTAACCACAACTGTTACAAGCATCTAATATCAGAAACAGATATAGTGAATATTGAATACTACCTTCTGCGCTTAAGGGGACCAGTCTTGAAGCCACTCTTAGTTGGCTTGCCCCAAGGAGTACGGGATCCTCGTCCCCACCGCCCGCTACTCTTGCTCTTACCCTCTCCTCCACCATGAGGATGATCAACGGGATTCATGGCCACTCCTCGAACAACTGGTCTTCGACCAAGCCATCGGCTATGTCCAGCCTTCCTAAGCTTCTGATCTCCATGGCTTGGATTAGACACCGTACCAACAGTCGCCCTGCAGCGAGAATCAATCAATTTTTTAACACCTGAAGGGAGTTGGATTAGACAGTATTTTGATGTGGGCTCTTTCAAGATCTTTGCACTAGTTCCGGCTGCTCGGACCAGCTTGCCACCTTGCCCCGGGTTCAACTCAATATTGTGAATGATAGTTCCAATTCGCATAGATGATAATGGCATACAACTCCCAATTTGCGAATTTATGTCAGAATACATCATTTGATTCATCATACTCTCGCGTGCATTATGAGGATTTGTGTTTGCAGCAACATCTGTGAAAAGCAAAAACAATGAAATATAGGGTTCAACAATGGACAGCATACAAGCCATAATCTTCATTCCAGTGAGTCAAGGGCATATCCTAATTCAACATCATTATGTATCCTCCATGGACCACAGTTATTTTTATTGCTTGCAGAGAAAATCCATTACTTGATATTCAAAATGTTCAGATAAGATGATGAATGTGGTATAGCACACTTAAACAGAACTGAAAGGAATGGAAATGGTTATAGTTTCATTTGAGCAAGGTTGAAAAGCAATCAAATGTTCTGAAAGTTACACCCAAACCTTAAGGTTGAAAGGCAATCAAATGTTCTGAAAGTTACGCCCAAACCTTCGGAGTTAATTTATATCAATAATGAGTATAATTTAACTACAAAAGTGTCAATGAATGAAATAAAAATCACCAAAATGAAGGAAATGCCAATATCTCAAATTGTGCTCACTCTTGAATAAGCTACATAATAAAAAGATAAAGTTGTCCTTCTCTTCGTATTTGTTCCTCTGACACATTACATAAGATAATAATTTAAAAGTAGACTATGAAATTCACATTTCCCAAAACTAGCTGAAGGATCACATTTACCAGAATGCATGAAGAGCAGCAAAAAGAGAAGGGTGGGCAATAGTACCAGAAGAGAAACGGCGAAAAGCATTGGTGATATTGGCAAGAACCGAGGAAGCTGCGCGAGCTCTCCACAGTGACACAGCCATGGATCTGCAACTGCAAGTCGAAGAGCCACACACTCAGAAGCAGTTTTGAGCCAAAAAGCCAATCAATCCAACTGCTTATGATTTTCACAGTTTAGGTTGGATTAGAAAATCCAAAGAGGTTTATGAACATCTAATTTGTGCTGAAAAAAAATCAACACAGTTTCAAGCATAAAAAAAATATATAGTAAAACCAGATTATATCACTATAATCACATAATTCAAAATAAAATCTAATCACAATTCACAAAATGAAATGGAATTGAAGGACGTATTGCAATTTATAAAAATCTTACTATTGAAACACGGGAACATAAACCACAGCTCATAAACCTTAATCTAAAATGCTTCCAAGATTCAATCTAAGTCTTCTATTTGCGCCCCAACAAACGCTACTCAATAAACCCTAAGACTTGTTGCTTCAAGATGCATAGAAAAAAAATTATATAAAAAAAAACTATCAAATAAAATGAAAAAAAAAACAGAAAAAGAAAAAAAGATCATAAAATAGAAAAAGAGGGGAAAAGAAACTTGCATCTGGTGGAGGCACTTCTCGTCAAGATGGAGTGGTGGTCGGCGTTCAAGGCGGAGCGGGAGAGAGAGAGCAGCGATAACGGCTGAAAGCTCTGTGAGAGTGAGTGTTTGTTTTGTTTCTTTTGCTGCAAAATTGGAGCTGGGCTTTTTACTTGATTGGGCTTGACTTCTTGTAAATGATAAATATGTTTTTGACTTGCTGACAAAAATTTAGTTTTGTACAAGTACCAAAAAAAAATACAAATTTTTTTAATTTTCGTGTCTCCGTCTTTTTAGCTTATCCTTATTACTAAATGCTATCTTAATATTATTAAGGATGGAAGAATCTTTGGATAGGCAGTGCTTAAAATTATTTTTTTAGATACACATAAAAAAATATATAAATCCTACAAGTATTATTTTTATAAATAATCCTTTAAGTATTATTAAATATATTCACATGTTTATGAATTCTACCATTTTTTGCGTGTAATTAAAAAATTTTAGATACATGTGTATCCAAAAGTTTTCTCCCACTTAAAAAAAATAAAAAACTTAAACCCAACCAAATTTGACAAGCATGTACATAATTTATGATAATCAATGCCTAATATCATTTTACTTTTTATATAAAATAAAAATTATAACATGATATTGAGTTCATGATTAATTGTGAATGAGTTAAATATGTTTTTAATCCCTGTAAAATTAAAAATCTTTGTGTTTGGTTCCTAAAAAAATTTCGTTAAAAATTAGTCCATGAAAATTTTTTTACGTAGATTAAGAATGAGACTTAAATGCTGACGTGACCGTTAAATGTACCACGTGACGCGCCATATAACACATTTAACGGTGTCACGTATTACATTTAACGGCCACACACTTAACATCTCATTCTAACGGGTATGAACTAAAACCTACCAATTTTTTTTTCATGGACTAATTCCTAACGAAATTTTTTTCATGAACAAACATAAATTTTTTAATTTTACAGGGATTAAAAGCATATTTAACCTCTTGTGAATTTATTATTTGAATATATAAAAATGTGTAAACACCTTATCACATAAGTGTAGTTCATAATGAATGCATTTGGTTGTTGAGAGATGATAGGAATAGAAAGACATACATACATATACATAAAACAGACTTATATTTTGTTTGGTGACAGTGTACAATACACATGTATCTATATTTTATTTGGTTTAATAGAGACAACATAGAAAATACACTTTAAATGAATTAAAATACCCTTATTGCATTAATTTAATGGGAAAAAAATACATTATTCTAATCTCAAAGGTTGTATTCCCGTGTTTCAGCAAAACAAAGGTAAAAAGAAAACATAAATTTTATGTGTTGAGACACAAATTTTTGTATTTGTCTCAATAAACAAACAAGAATTTTATTTTTGTATCTCAATATTTTTGTCTTATCTTAAGAAACGAAAATTCAATGGGTACGAGAGAGATGTTACACCTTTTGATATATTCAACTAACATTTTTGCTTAAATTTTTTTTACAAATGCAAGTCTGACTCTAAATTATGCCAAGCAATTAATTAGAAAATGAAAGTGTATTTTTGGAAACCACCTCAAATAGCTTTTTATTTGGTAAAGAGTTGTTCTGGTAAATGAAAAAGAAGAAGCAGCAACTTTTTTTTCTTAATTTTAAAGCTATGTTGATAAAAATAAGTTGAAGTTATTATTTGCACATTAAAGCAAAAAGTTATTTTCTTTTATTGATTATACAAGTATTTTTTCTTCACTTTCACTAAATTGGCCTTAACTATCAAATACTATACAATATAAATAATTATTTTGTACCTTCTTTTATAATTTTATCCTACAAAATCAACTTTTTTCATATAATCTAAACAAAACAGATTATCTTAAAATTATTTTTCAACTAAAGTATTCAAATATAAATTAATTATCATTATATAAAAAAAGAATTATTAAAATATGTGATTATTAAACTAAGTTTAATTTTTCAGCATTCTCAAACACACTCCAAATAGAATCTCTTACCATTAATTTATTTATTATTGATATCATGTGTGAGTTTCAATTTCTTAATTAATAATAACATATCACAACAATAAACTTACTGGAAAACATCCCTTTTGAATCCTAATTTGAGTACACAAAATATTTTTAACTTACTAATGGTAATATTAAAATTGGAAGGAAGGAAGGGTTACTTTTTAAATATTATATCAACCAATTAATTATTAATTGCTGATATACTTTGGTGGGTTTGTTTGTGCGGTGGATTGAAGAAGCAGAGGAGGCGGAAATGGAAGACGATCTGAGCAATCTACCAGATGAAATCCTTCAACACATCCTCTCCTTCCTCGAGACAAAAGAAGCAGTGCAAACCAGCCTCCTCAGCCACCGATGGCGGCACCTCTGGCGCTCCCTCCCAATCCTCACCATCGACAGCGACTCCTTCCGCTACTACTCCACCTTCTCCACCTTCCTCCGCACTCTCCTCCGCTCACGCGCCCACGCGCCCCTCTCCTCCTGCAACTTCTCCTTCGACATCTCCAACCCCATCTACTCCTCCATCCAGATGTGCGTCGACAGCCGCGACCTCTTCGAGCCCCTCGTCGCCCGCCTCATCCGCCATGTCACCGCCCGCGGCGTCCGAAGCCTCAGCCTCCTCTTCCCCCGCATCGTGGACTCCCTCCCGCTCCTCTTCTCCTGCCCTTCCTTGAATCACCTCCACCTCTGCGAGCTCGTCATTCTTCCCAGCTTCTTCGGTTTCTCCACCCTCACCGCCTTGCATCTCGTCAAATGCTCGTTCCTGATCGACGGCGTGGATTTCGATCCGTTTCGAGATTTCGTCCATCTGGCCGATTTGACGGTGTGCGATTGTCGGATTCCGTCTAGGGTTAAGCTATTTCGTGTATCCGCTCCTCACCTCGCCAATTTGACGATTTCGGACATGGAGCACGTTCGTAACTTGCATCCCGAATGCGAGATCGTGGTTTCTTCCGCGGAGATTGCGTCTTTCAGTTTCGTCCGCTGCCATATTCTGAGATTCTCCGCCGCGGCTTGCCTCCCCTGCATTGAAACGCTTGATGTCGATGTTCTCGCGGTTCATTATCCGTTAGCGAACAGCGAGATGTCTCGTTTGATTGATATGCTTCGTGCATTTGGGGATGCAAAGACTGTGACGTTATCTCTTCAAACTCTAAGGGTAAGTAACTTATAGCGTGTTTGGTGGCTTGGAATCGGTTTTGGAGCCCTAAAAGTGAGACATTTTCGTTTTTGCTGAGACTCTGAATCGATTCTAGGTGTGCCGGGCCTGAAAATTAAATATGCACTTAAGTATTAATATGTGTAGCTTGTGTGAGTGTTCTTTTGGGGTCATTGGTTTAGTTTCTACAACAACAGATTGTGTCGCTTTTCAATCTCAAATTGATTTAGTTTTGTTCTTTGACTGGCCTGCCTGTAGGTTCTTGCCCTGTTTCCTGATGCACTGTGGCGCCCTTCTCCGTTTACTGGAATGGAAGTTTTGAAATTGAAAGTGCCGCATAGACCCAGCCCCATCATCAATCCTGCTGAAGTCTTAGCCTTCTTGTTGAATGGAATTCCTGCCATAGATTTCAAGGAGGAATATTTAAAGGTATCTGTTGAAATTTCTTTGGTGTACTGGAAAAATTATAATGTCATCGTTCTAGAATTTGCTTTACCTAAACATTGACTGTGTTTGCTGATCCTGCATAAGAAGCAAAAGCGATTTTCATTTGATGATAAAGAATTATCAACTACTTATTCAACTGGCCAGCTTCGTTGGAATTTATTGACTACGTCCTGCGGGATTGGTGTTTGTTTTGCTATGTTGTACTTGTATCTATGTTATTGTGTGTAGATCAGTAACTTGATTCTGTGATTGTGCCAACTTCATTGATTTCTCTTGTGCATCTGTGACAGCAAGTGCCAGGCAGCAGCATGGGAGAGAACTGATTGCTGGTTTTCAGTTTCGCAAATCTCTAAGGTACATTGCTGTCTAAACATTTGTATTGCATCGGTATTGTAGATCTGTTGCTTTGTTGTAATCATTATTCGTGACAACTAGTTTAATTTAAGAATTGATGTTTGATTGAGTCAACTCTTATTAACCTGCTAATCTATGTTTCAATTAAATCCAATGAACTTCACAGAGCTCTGTCTCAAATCTCGAGGAAAAAGAAGGGATACTAATTTGAAGATATGATGGTTAGTGATAGCTTAGTATGTTGTGATTGTATTTTTCCTTTGAATATCTTCTATACTCTGCTCCAAGTATTTCTGTGTACCTATATCTGTGAAGGATGGGTTGCTCGCAGACCTCATGGATGGGACAATTTGGTTCTTTATAAGTTATGTAAAGCATAATGATTACATTGCTAGTTGCATAGAGCTTGAGGAATCATATTTGATTTGGTGATCTAATGTAAAAAAATCCTGCTATATATTCTTTCCAGCGGAGAAGTCTCATGGATAGGAAGTGCATGTTGTATGCTTTATTTCTTTAGCTACTTATTAGACTGCCAATACTTTCTTTGATTTTCTTTTTGGTGCGTTTTTTTTCTCTCAATTTGATTTAAAGCTATGTACTCCAGAGATTTTAGTCTCAAAGTTGGAAAAGAGAAATGCTAATTGTGAGAGCTGTGCTTGTTTAAATGGCAATGACTCAAAAGAATGTCAATCACATAAATCATCCTTTATCTTTTGCAGGCTCTCTTAAAACTGAAACTTGCAGGTCTCTATGCATCTATTGTGAACAATGTTATTCATTGCTAGTTTTTCTTTTTTAATATCTAATTTTTTGATTAAAGTAGACTCCAGTAAAAGATAATGTCTATCCTATACGGGAAGGATTATGTTGGTTTGACATGACTGTAATGATTTCGGGCCATGTCATTGAGAAAGTATATTTGGTTTGATTGTTAAGTGGCTTAACATTGTATGACGCAATACACTGCCTGAGAAAAATCCTGCATATCATTGTTGGTCAAGTTGGATATTAGTTGCTTAAAAAATTCTTAGACCACACAAAATTTGCTGCAATTGTATCATTCAACTCAAGTTTTAGATGCACAATCCTAGATAGGCATGAAGCAATTTGAAAGGCATCTGCCATACAAAATTGGAAGTGTTACTTGAAGAATCATGAGGTTATCCGGGAGAAGGTGCCTTTTTGCTGTGTTCTTTAATTACTTAATTACTAATAATTGAAGAAATATGTTATAGTTTCAACCCTACATATGGGCCGCACAACTATTAGGGGTGTTCAAATTCAATCCATTTTAATCAAAATCTAAATCGATCACAAATTGATCACACAACCGCAAGAATTTGGATTTGATTGGATTTTGTTTCAAAAATCACTTGAATTGGATAGAATTTTGGATTTAGTTTTCAAAACCAATCCAATCAAAAATATTATGTAATATAATTTTGTGTGTTAAGTTTATATATTTACTTATAATAATTTTAACTTACTGAATAATTTTTATTGTCATTCTTACTTAATATCATTTTATGCATATAAAAATGAGATATTTAATTTTTATTGTTATATTTTTATTTTATTGGTTTAAGTTACTTATAGTTTATAACATTTTAAACTTGATTTTTTTTTATTAAAAATTGATTTAACCAACTCAATTCAAACCCGTTAAAATATGAATTGGATTGGATCAAATTTTTTATTTAACTTAAATCAATTCAATCTAAACTACAATAAAATAAATTATGCTTTTAGATTAATAGATTTTTCACTTGCGAACACCGCTCCATAATACAATGTTTGCTGAATTCATTGGATTGAATTCGTAACATAATGATTGCATAGTATTGTTTGAGGATGTTATTGTAATTCGTACGGGAAGGTGGGCAAGACTCTAACCATTGCATAGATGTTTGATCATCATGTAATCAGTATTTTTAATTCCTTTGCCACAATTGTCAGAAGAGAGATGTATTTGCTTCCTCATTTTGGTGGAAACATCATCTTGCTTTCTAGATCTCGGCAAAGGTTGATAGAAAGCTATGAATTTTGAATCATGATACAATGTTTTTCCTGATAGTGTCTGACGTGAAAGACACGTCCAATGTTGAAGAGAATATGGTTGTTTAGTGATAAGACAGCTTTTTTTTTTTTTTTTTTTTTTTTTTTCTGACGAACAGGATGAAAAAAAACAATTTATTCTGCCTAAACATATAAGTCAGTTTGCATCTCGGTTAATCTCAGTAACTATCATGTCATCGCAATATGTTTGTGGAATAATTACGAAACTAATGAAATATTAAATTGACTAATGTTTTATAAATATGAAATTAAATTGAACATTTTTAAAAAATTGGGTTCAAAGTAATATTTTTCCCTAAAAGAGAATAAATACAAATGGAAGTATATCTATGAACATGTGTTCACTGTTTAACATGGGTTGGTCTGATTTATGTTTTCATTGCATGTGTTCCTTAATTTTAGAATTTTGCGAAGAAAATAGTGAAAATAAAAAATAAAAATAAAAAATAAAACATGTGTTCACTGTTTTTTTTACATTTTTTGCACAAATTTTTTAAAACAAAAAATATAAGCTTAATAGATAATTAATGATTAATCACAATAAAAAATTAGGGTAAAGTGTAACTTTACATATACAATGAATGGTGAAGTAAAATTTTAACTAACCTTGATAATAATTTATACTAATTACCCTAATAATAAACGAGCACGTTGAAATTATCAGGTCAATTTTCGATAAGCAAATTCGAATTGTTTTTATTTATGAAATAATTAATGAAGATTAATAATCTTCGTTTTTAAATAATTGTTCACTTTAAATTATATGCGAGTATTAAAAATTATGTACTTTATAAAATTATTCTTATTTAATATCATCATATTTATTTTTGTCACATGTATTATTCTTTTACTAATTTTATTTAACGTGAGAAGTTATATTGTTTAGATTTAGGTTATGAATAATTATTTGTGAATATATATAACGGATAGGTAGACAAATTCGAAAATGAAAGGAGTACACAATTTTATTTATTAGAAAAGCTCAATTACTGCTGTTAATTGATCTAATTAATTGTCGACATTGCCAACAACACACCCTTTTAAGCATGGCTTTTTTTTTAGTAGTTAACTATTTACTCTTTAGTTGTACGTAATCTTTGGTTGTTCAGTATTCGTATATTAATGTCAATTATTATATTAATGTCTGTCCTTTTTTGCAAAATCTTTCTTCTCTTGTTAAAAAAGAAACCGATTATTACTTATTTTTTTTACATGATCAGGGTCTCCATTAATATGAACCTAATAATTAATCTTTTTATTGACTTGTTGACATCTATAATGGTGGAACAACTATCTTATAAATTTAAAGTTATTCCATACTCAAAATCAATAATCAAACCCTTAATATTTAGTTAAGAGAGAATGATCGAGGTGGTGGTGGACATGATCTCTTAATAATGGTCCCAAAATCTCTTAACCAATGGTTTCAAGTTTAAGCCTTGAAAATGGAAAAATCTCTTGCTAGAAAATCCCTGCCCCTTAAAAGGCCTTCTGTCGGGCCGAGTTAGTCTCTAAATGCAATAGTTCAGTCAAAACAAAAAGACATTATAAAATCATTTGATGAAGTTTTAATACGAATTTACCTGACATGTGTTTATTTGAATGACTTTTTCATTTTGCATGATTCTACTTTTAAGACAATGACGGTAAGTCTGGATTGTATTACTGAAATTTAAAACTTATATATTGAGACTAGATAACATGAAACGTAATGTTTATTATGAAAAATAAGAGAAAATTATCACAACCCTAAAATCAAAATTAATGAATGAGATTAAAACATGCAATTAAGTGATAGCTGATTATCATACTCAAGCAATATCAAATCACACCTCACTCATGTCGCAGTGCACTTAGACAACAAAGAAACCAAAGTCATACATGATCATTGTCATAGGAATTGTGTAAGAGAGATAGGCGTGTCAGGAAGAAAACAGGAAAAAAGTTATCACATGACCAGTTAATTACACATTTTAACCTCATCCATCAATTTTGATTCAAGGACTGAGTTGTCTCATCATTTACACTAACATCATCTTAATTGGTCATAAATTCGAACCAAAATGGGTCAGAATCTTGAAATAAAAACTATGGCAGAGCCAGAAAACATGGTAGTGATGGAATCATAAGAAAGTACATCATCTTTTATTAATATAAATTCGTCGATCCATATCAATCATGGTTCCAACAACCAATATACTGTATATGAAAGGAAAATGACAATTCCTAAACAAATAAAAGGAAAGCTGATCTTCTGGGAGAGAGAAAAATAATAATAATAATTAAAAAAGAAAAAAGAGGTTGAAGTTATAGATTACATAAGTAAATTTCAGTCTTCATATTCTGTTTCCTCATCATCATCTTCGTTATTTCCAGCATATCTCCAACCATCTTCAACGTTGTCACGATCCTCCTCTGTTTCTTCACTGTCTTCATCATAAGTTTCATCTTTGGCTGGCCAAGGTTTCTTAATTGCATTTAATGCGGCAGTAGTTGGTGCTGACGACCCTTTTCGTTGGGTAACTTTGGAAGGAGGCAACTTCAAATTCGGCTTCGGCCTACTTTGCTTCTGGCTTTTGCCATTTGGTCGTTTTCCCCCATGAGCATCTTGGTCACTTGCTTCATCCATTTCATTGTCAGCATTAGCATGAGCATGCGCAGCATTTTCATCAAACGTATGGCCTGGATGCTCCCTCTTCAAATGGAGTCTAAGCTTGTATTCGTGGATGTAGGCTTTCTCACATCCTTCATAAGGACATGCATAAGGGCGATCGGATGATGCAGAGCCATAAGTTCCCCCAGAAGGTTTAGTAGGTTTTGTTTGCTTCTCTGGAGGCGGAGTATACTTTGGCACATCCACTGGTGCGTTCTGTAACATGTAGTCAATATAGTGAATCAAAAATTGTTTGAGGTGACCTTTCACATCAGTTTTACGTGCACATCAACTTCGTCCAAAAAGTAGAGTTTAGTATGAGTTTAAATTGGAGATATATTATAAAGATATTCAATATATCAGAAATCTTGCATACTGATATTGGTGTAGAATGACCTCAATACATACACCAAAAAAAAAAATTTTAAAAATTGAAAGGCCAGATATACTTCACATGACAAGATGCATCATCAGTGGTCTAAACCTAAAACATGTACCAGTTACACAAACACAGGAAAGATAATCCAACCTTTTCATGATGAGATGCAATATGATTCTTTAGTTTGTATTCATGAGCATATCTCTTTCCGCAATCTGGGTATGGGCAGACATGATAATTCTCTTGTGAATGTGTTTTCATGTGAGACCTCAGGTTGAAATCCAGGGAGAAGGCCTGCATGTCAACACTAAAGAATCTTAGAGCTTACCAGTGAATAATACAGTAAAAATTTATTCAACACACTATTGTAGAATTGATATTATAACAATAATACTAAAGAAAAAGATTTGAATAATTGTCTACAAGTCTACATCTTAACATATATTTTGAGCCATTGACTAGATTCAAGTCAAAGTCATCCATTGGGCTATTAAGTGAAAGATTCAATGAGAAAGAATCTTTTGTTCAAGGACCATGACCAATGATGTAACAGTGACAAACCACCAAAATTGAATTGGAGTACATTGTTTTTAAACTGAAACTTCTAGATCTGTTGGTCAACCTCAATGTCAGTAATTCATTAACCATCGCTGGGTCATCATTTAATTTGTTACCAAGCAGCAGAAACTTTGCTGCTTAAACATCTCAAGGTATAATGGAATATGTGACAATCAATAAGCTTATTGAATACCCAAAGTGCAAATCATAGATAAATGGATAGATTTATCACCTTACCACAGCCTTCATGAGGACAAACAAAATCCCTCTCCCCTGTATGAATAAGGAAATGTCTTTTCAACTTTGAGCTGTCCAAAAATTTCTGCAACAGAATAAAAAAAATTCTTAGCACTGGAACATGGACCTGACATTTAGTGGAAAAAAATTATGATAGCTGTAATTCGAGACATAGCATTACACGAATAATAATTATAATAATAGTAAAAAAAAGAACAGTTATTATGAAACCAACAGGAATAGTATCTTGAACTTAAGCTTTGAGAAGAGTAGATCCTAGACATCATACACAGCATGTGTGTATGTAAGTATCTGAAGTAACAAACTCACTACCTTTCCACATCCCTCGTAATGGCAAAGATATTGCCTCTCTCCATGAATGTGAGAATGCTTCCTCAAAGCTCCAGCATCAATGAATGTCTTTCCACAGCCTTCATAGCTGCAAAGAAAAAGTACTTCAGTAGTTGGCTCTGGTTCTGGCTCAGGGGCTGGAGGTTCTTTTTCCTTTTCTTTCAAGGCCTTTAAGGTATCCTCTAATGAAAGTAAAACAGAAAAATTCAGACAAAATACACAATAAAAACAACAATCACATATAATACATTAGTACCTAAGATGAAAGGCATGCTTAATCTCAATTCATCACATGTTTTATAACGTTATTCTTTTTGAATTAGTACAGGCATTCAAAAATACAAAATTATTACAGCTGTGGCATAAAATGTAAATTGGTAAGAAACAAAGTTTACAAGCATTCAAGACATAACTACAAACCAATGCAAAAATACATTATCATGAGCAGGTTAGACATCAATTGGAATCCCATTAATGGCTCTTCATAAGGGCCAGATTCATACATGCAGAGTTATTTGAAGGAAATTAGAAACCATAATTAAAATAAGGAAATCATCAACCAAGGGCAACGTGAACAATTACACATAAGTAGGCTTTAAGTTCAACTCCTTCTGAGTAAAACAGAGTAGCAGCATAATTAAGGTACGGCGAGGCAAATAGAGAAAGGGATTAGGACTCAAGAGGAAGCAAAGATGTAATCTTGCGCGGAAGCTCAAGAAAAAATGACATACCCGTTACCCATCTTAAGAGCATGCACTTCCCGCCAGTTGCTACAACATCTTGTGGAACCCTGATAGTAAAATTGAACTGTTAATCATGATACATATTATCGCTAACTGAGACAAACTTATTACAGGAAACACCATTGCATTCCAAACAGGAAGAAGAAAATTCTTAATCCAGATAAACTCCTTAGGCTACTTCTTCTTCATTCGGTGCCTTTCACACTTTCACTATAAGAAACCCACCAATTTAGAATTCTGTGCCTTGAAGAACAACAAGGCTACGACTAAGCTCAAAATTAAAAAAAAAAATCCCCCCTCAATTTGGAAAAAAACGAACAAGAAAAACAGGACAGAGCCAAATATCTTCGAAGCCCAGAACAAGATGAAAATTTAATTTGACAAAAAAAGACACAAAACTTGAACAAGATAAAGCGTAAAAAACGATTAGTACCATTCTTTGACCCATTTAACGGCGGGAGCTTTGGACTTGAGGAAGGGGCGCCTCTCGAAGAGACTGTGATTGAAGTGAGTCTCCATCGTCTCTGCCTCTCTGTATCTCTGTGATTGTTCCAAGCAATTTCACGAATTAAGGATTTTGTGGTTTTAGGGTTAGGGTTTCAAGGAGGGATAGAAGGGGTTAGAGGATGAGAGAAAGCGAAAAATTGGAGGAGGAGAATGAAGCTTCGGGTTTCCATGTTCATGTCGGATTAATTTTCCTTCTTTTTCCCTTTTTCTCAAAAAATAAATTGATTCGACACCATGGGTTCTTTACTTCTTTTCTTCCCTTTTTGGTCATACCATGGGTTTTTTTATCTTCTTCTTCTAAAAGGGTGGACTTCAAAAAGTATTGGCCCAATTCTATTTTCTTCGTGCCCACCCTATTTGATAAGGATCATCAAAATGTAAATATCTCGTTTTAGATAATGAAGTAAATCTTGTAAATAATTAATATTAAAGTAAATAATTTTATCTTTAGATCGATAAAGTAAAAAAATAAGTCACACTTTTGATAATTTTGTCACTTTTCTCTTTTTTTTAAGGATTTTAATTTATAAATTTAAGGGTATTAATATCTTAGTGTCTAAAATTTAGATAAATATCACATTAACTCAAAAGTAAAATCGTTTTGTTTTTTTTAAATTTATCATTAAATCACAACCATTTAAACACAATAAAATATCAATATTTCCATATAAATTTGGATCCCAAAATTATTTTTTTTACATTTAAAAATATTAAATTCTTTCCCAATTTTCATCTATCGATTTGTGCATGGATATAGATATAGATTTATATAAACTTTTGTAACTTAGTATTAATTTAATCTGTATACAGACGAAATTGACTCCTTATTTGTATTGAATTATGCTATTTAAATCTTTCAACAACATAGACACTAAGTATCGAGACAAACTGATATATATTTTTTCTTCGCGATATGATGGGTTAATGCTTTTTTGAGAAAGTTTTAAGGGTGTTTATGGTCTTGACTGTTAAAATAAAACAAATATTTAAAAGTAATCTTAGAGCAAAAGAATAAAAATTTACTCTCTTTCATTTATTATTTGACAATTAAGTTTTGTGAGTCATTCTCAATGGCAAAGCTCAATTTTAGTCCCATTTTAATCCCTACTGTCACATTAACATTTGTCAGTCAATGCATCATAATAATTTGTCTGAAAAAATAGACTCTTTTCTACAATAAAATGTCCTAATTTTAATCTAAAAATGGATCTCTCCGTCTCTACATGCCACGTGTCATATGTTAAATATATTGGTTTCATCCCAATGAGAAGGGATGCATCCATAATCCTAGTCTCAATTTCTTTTGCTTTAAAGGGTATTTTGAAAATGAGATAGTACTAGTGAGACACTTTAAAATTATTGGTTAAAGATGCTTTTAATATTATTCATTTTTACAATATTTTTAATGAAATTGTTGAGTTGTCAAGTGATAAATAAAATATAGAATTTTTTTTTTCTTGCTCTAGTAGTACTTAACAATTTCTTCTCGTATGTATTTTGTATGTTTCTAAGTTGAATTGGCATAATCACTCCTAGTTATGAAGATTTGTGTAAATATGCGTAGTATTATATCAATTTTTTCGCAAGTAATTGCATAATTAACGAATGATTTAGAGTCTTGATATTTGTTTTTATTTATGATTTAGGATAGTATCCATGTATAACACAAAATTATTTTGATATATCTAATTTTATGTTCATTAATTATAATAAACTTAAGCATGGTTATTAAACTCTCGAGTTATACTCATAAACTCATAAGAGCTTACGATTTATTATACAAAACGAGTTAACACTTATGTAAACTTTTTTTTTGGTAAACTCATACGAATTTAAAAAAAAAAAACCTCACGATTCTACTAACGAGTTTACGAGTTAAAATCTACCTATGAGTTTATAGGTTTATCTCAAAATGTATATAATTTGCAATTTTGTTAGATACATATCTAACTTTGTTTATGTTAGACAATATCTATTGAGTTTATTAAGTTAATTTCATATATTTATCATAATTGAGCTATGTTTTATTAAACTATAAAATAATACACATACAGGATAAAGTATGACATAACAACTAAGTGTCATACATTAAGGTATATTTTATGATATTTTTTTCATTAATTTAATTTAAAGTTAACATTATTCAATTTCAATTATCAATACAATATTTAATCATGTTTAGTTCCTAATTATATTGCTTATAACATATTATTTTACTTATGCAAACTTTTACGAGTTTACGAGTCGAGATTGCGATTTGAGTTTGCTGAGGTTCCATGAGTTTACTTAAACTTCAGTAACAATTTTTTTTGCGATGAACATTCTTTTAATAAATGAGAGTAACTTTGAATAAAATAAATCAATTTTTTTTTCATTTTTAGTTAATAGTTTTCTTAAAATTTTATTAGCAGTAAAATACGTTGGAAGAATAGTGAAAATAACAAGTAATCTTAAGCACTCTAAAAAAAAAAACACAACTCATTCATTCTGACAATATTTATCTTTTTAAGGTAATCAATAAAAAAACACACAGATTCAAATTTTTTATTTAAAGTATCCAATAAAAAAATTACATAAATCTATTTTTTTAGTTATTAAAAAAAAACCTCCATCTATTTAGGAAACTCTTGTTGAAACGGTTAAAGTGTTCAAGTGCTTTCCCACTATAAACCCCCTTAGCTTCTGACTTTTCCTATTCTTTTCAAACCCTTCCTTTTATCTTCTCCTTCTTCGTTTCCATGGCTCGTACTAAGCAAACTGCTCGCAAGTCCACTGGTGGCAAGGCCCCAAGGAAGAGCCTTGCTGTCAACTTTACCAAGGTACCTTCCTCTTTATGGTTTCTTAGTTCCAGATTATTTTTTTCCTTAAAATTCGATTTTATTTTTTTTTGGGTTTTCTCACCGTCTTCAATTAATATTTTTTATAGGCTGCTAGGAAATCCGCTCCTACAACTGGTGGAGTGAAAAAACCTCATCGTTTTCGTCCTGGAACCGTTGCTTTACGGTAATTAGTTTCCCTCGATCACTTGTGCAACAAGTATTCTCATCATCAGTTCTTTTATCTTTGCATAATATTAATTTTTGTATTGCTTTGTGCTTTTAGTGAGATTCGTAAATACCAAAAGAGTACCGAGCTTCTAATCCGTAAGTTGCCCTTTCAACGTCTCGTTCGTGAAATCGCTCAAGACTTGAAGGTCTGTTAATATTCTTGAACACATCACGTGGTCTTTTTTTTGTGTGTGAGATTAAATATATATATATATATATATATATATGTGAATTTTGATTGTTTTTTGTGCAGACGGATCTTAGGTTCCAGAGTCATGCCGTTCTCGCTCTACAGGAGGCTGCAGAGGCATATTTGGTGGGATTGTTTGAAGACACCAACTTGTGTGCCATCCATGCTAAGAGAGTCACCATTATGCCCAAGGATGTTCAGCTTGCTAGCCGTATTCGTGGCGAACGCGCCTAATTTTTTTTATCTTGAGATTCAATTTTTGTTCGGCTACATCAAATCTAATTTCCTTTTCCCCGTAGCGATAAGCACGATAATTTTTAGGTTGATGTTAGTAAGGATAGACATGTAATTTGATTCTCTGACTATATCTTAGTATATATATTTCAAGTTTAGCAACTCAGTTATTTCCTTTGTTTTCTGTTTGGTATCTTAGATCGCCGCATGAAGTTAAATAGGTATTAATGATTTACCGTAATTTTTGGAGTCCACACTAATTGGCTAATTTTCTTACCCCTGCTATTAATTTGCTAATGCATGGTTAATTTGAGGAATATCCAACAAACAGTACTTTGGAGAGTTGGAGAGTTATTCTAGCATTTTGGCTTGCGTTTTGATGTGTATTCAAAGTCAAATATTGTTAAATATTTGTGGGATACGTGTTTTGATTTTTCTTTTTAAGAGAAAGATAAGAATTGATTTCATTTGTGAATCTGATTTTTGTTTCTTTCTAATCTTATCAAATTTATTTAATGGTGATGATAATTGATTGATTTGAAATTCAATTTAAATCAAATTAATTTTTGTTTTTAATTATTTTTTAAACACAATCCATATTACAACACAATAATTGATTATCCCAAAAAAAATATAATAACTGATTTTTAAATCAATTCAAATCATTTTATCTAATTATTATTGTCTGCCTACCCACGTACCTTCGGCTGGGTATCAAGGCCAAAAAAAAAAAAAACAGAGTGTCTCCACTTGTTGGAGAAAGCCTGACGACTACTTGACCAAAACGAGTTTCTCACAACAACTCAACTCAATTAATCTCCCCGCTAAATTGAGGAAAGATTCTTAATGGTTGTTCAAGCAAGAATATTATTTAGAGTATTTAAAAAACAACATTCCCACGCAATAGAATAAACCAAACCAAACCAAGAAAAAACTGAGTCCTCATCAAAATTGAGAGTTAACCCAATGTAACATGAGCCAAAAGTTCCTTAATGGTCATGGACAGCTTCCCACTTGACAAACAAGCATCGCCACGTGGTCGCGTACTTACCTTCACCTTCCTCCTCTTCCTCAAAACGCTTATCCAGCAGGGATACCTCTCCATCGCCAAAACCACTTCCCCCGCAGACGGACGATCACCTTCGTCCACCGACACGCACCGCTTCGCCACCCGTACAATGCGAGCCACAGCTCCCGCCATGTAAGCCGGCAAATCCACTCTCTGGTCACAAATCTCATCCAAATCCAAAACTCGTTTCTCGATCAACGGAACCGCCCATTCCACCACCGAAGCCGGCGTGTTGCACACGTCAATGGCCTTCCTACCGCTCACAATCTCTAGCAGCAAAACCCCCAAGCTGAACACGTCGTTCTTCGTGCTGAGTTTCCCCGGCGTCGTGTAACTCGGGTCTATGTACCCAATCGTCCCGGCGGGTCGGCTCAGTGGCTCGACTCGCCCGACCACCGCGAGCCCGAAGTCTGCCAGCCTGGCGTTCCATCCAGAATCGAACAACACGTTGGCGGACTTGATGTCCCTGTGGATCACCAACGGCTCCGTCCCCTCGTGCAGAAACTGCACCGCAAGCGCCACCTGCATGGCGATTTCCACGCGCTTGGGCCACGTTGGCGGCGCAGTTTCTGCAGCGTGGAGCCAGTCGTGGAGGGAGCCGTTGGGCAAGAGCTCCATCACGATGACCTTGTTGTCGCCGAGCTCGTGGCTGCTCGTCCCTATGAGTCTGGGCGCGTGGCGGCAGGAGCATAGGGACGAGAGCACGCGAATCTCGTTTTCGAGCTTGGAGTTGTCGTTGAGAGATTGAAGGCCTTGTGATGGCTTCTTTACAGCAACAAGCTTCTTGTTATGTTTGTGTAGTACTCCTTTGTACACCATTCCGTGGCTTCCTTTGCCTATGATCCTCGTTGGGTTGAAGTTATCTGTTGCTTTTACTATCTCTTCGTAATCAAACTCTTCCATCTTTTTTTGTTCATTAGTGTTACATTTCTCTGGTTCTTTGGCATATGAGAATATATATAGCAATGGAGGCTTTTTAGTTTTTGAGTTGTGTGTTATACAAGGGTTAATTTGTATCTTTTTTAGTGAAGTGAGGCCTTGAGGGTTTCAATACGTATGTAGAGGGTATCGTTGCTTTTTGGAGTACCTAGAGAATAAAGGTGCTTTGGAGACCTAAGAAAGAATTTTATTTCAAATTAGAGTTATGCTTCCTTTGAGATTGTTATTGAGAGGAGGAAAAGCTAACGCTAAAGGGGGGGAAAAGCAAAAGAGTTTGGGACAAGAAAAGTTGTCCTATACTACATCAAATGAAAGGATTTCTGACGAGAGATGGGATACCCATTACCTGGTTAATTGGGTCCACTTCTCCCTTTTCTTTTATTTTTATTCGCACTCTTAGAAAGAAAGATGAGAGCTATTTAGACATTAAATATTAAGTATGGTGAGGACATCATATTTTATCTATCACATTATATCAAACAATAAAACTCATATTTATTGAGATTTTATACAAAGGTAGATAAATTATGAGTTGGTATGTCTTAACATTAATAACAATTCTTTTCAAAGTAATTTTTTTTATTCCTGTACTCTCGCAAACTTTAGTATTAATCTATACATATAATAAGGATATTCAATCTTAACCGTTATTTTTTATCCTTACAAACAATTTATAATTTACACGGCTAGGGATGGTTGAATGATTACACAAATTTAGTGTCAAACTAGCATTTTTCTTTTAAAAAAATTTGTTCACTTTTCCAAAGTAGAATAAATTTTGTTCATTTTAATCTATTAAATTTGCATAATATTATTTCTTGTCATCTTTATATTTTTATATTTGTGTACAATTCTTTTTAAGATAACAACAAACTTATAAAGTTATAATTCACAATCAATACTTGACATATTATTATTAGAAAATCGAGTTTGACCTAACACAACTCTAAAAGTTAGCTCAAATAATGAAGATTGTCTCACAATTATAAGCACTTGATAAGGTCATTACTTCAAGCAATGTGAGACTTAGTACGCCTCCCCCGCGCTTTGGATGACTAGGAG
Organism: Nissolia schottii; assembly: GCA_003254905.1. NCBI lineage: Eukaryota > Viridiplantae > Streptophyta > Magnoliopsida > Fabales > Fabaceae > Nissolia > Nissolia schottii. The sequence goes on from QANU01029220.1 coordinate 795,280, forward strand.
CGTGAAATTGACAAGACTAAATATTAATGAGAACTAACTCTTATACCATACTAAAAATTTGAGTTTGAACTAACTTTTGGTTAGAAGATTGCCTCACATTCATAAATACTTAATAAGGCCATTACACCAATTAATGTGAGAATTGGATACAGGCGTCCCAATTCTCTATCTGTAAAGAAGATTTGGTCGTTATAAAAGTTTTCTTAGGATCCATATATATCTGTAAAAACTTTATCTATGTCTCCTTTGTTGTTGTTCAACTTTAAGGACTACTTGGCATTTGCCTTTGGCTCAAAACACGACACACACCTTCGATAATGACTATGGTTCTCTTTGTCAGTTGGAAGCAAAAACCTGTGAATGATTACCCTTCCTGAATTTGCATTCACTGATCTGTTAATTGGTTCCCACTTCCCAAATTCGTTGAATATGGGGGGATTTACTGTGAGTGTTATTTCTTTGCATACAAAGACTTATCAATAAGCAAACAAATGAAAAAGTAGTAATATTCACCCATTCCCATTCATATGGTGTTCATCTCTCCCTCTCTTTTCTTTCTTAAGGGTGTGTTTGGTGTTGGGTGAAAATGGGAGGATTTTTCATTTTTCATCGCAATACCAAATACATCTAAGGTAGCGTTTCCTTACTAAGACAAGATAGAAATATTGAGACACATGGACAAAAGATTTGTGTATTTTTTATATATCTGTTTTGCTGGGACACAGGGACATGACACGAAGACATAACCTTTTAGGGTAGGATAATGTATTTTTCTTTAAAAAAAAATCTATTAAATTAATGCAATAAGAGTATTTTAAGTCATTTGAAATGTATTTTTTGTCTTGTCTCTATTAAACCAAACAAGATATAGATACGAATAAGTATATATGTCTGGTACATTGTCACCAAATTAATAGAATACAAGACTGACTTGTATGCCTCTATCTTTATGTCTCTGTCCGCATGTTTCTATATTTTAATCTTGTGTCAACAACCAAACACGGCTAAGTGTTGAGTGTCTACCACTTCAAGTGCTACAAAAATCATTTCTCAAATTTATTTCCTTTTTTTTTTATATGATATTATCTTCTTTTTGTTATATTTATTTAATTCTCAAGAAATTCTTGTATAGACACAAGTTCATCAACTCATATTTAGTCACATACATAGAAAGAGTAAACATTCAAATTTATCCCTCAAGTTTGGCAGCATTGATTAATTGTCCTTAAGCTATAAGAAGTGTCAAATTCATCTATGAAATTGTCAAAAGTCAAATAAATTAGTCATTCAACTTCCATCAAATTAATCATTCTCAGAGACTAAATTCGATTGACTTTTGATAACATTAAAGACAAATTTAGTATTTTACATAATTTAAGGACAAATTTAACTAACGCTTTTAACTTTAGGAGACAAACTTAAAGGTTTAAAAAAAAAAAAAAGTATTGATGGGACTTATACACATGTGAGTGTATCTTTAATGAAGTTAATAGGACCAAATTTTTATATGTGTACCTAAATATGAGTTAGTGCACTTGTATCGAGGGAAGAATTTATTTGTATCTATTGTTTTTTTTCCTTACGAAGAAATGGGCCTGTTGAGAAGAATGACGAGCTTCATATGGTCAATTGGGCTACAAGTCTGTGGTCAAAGAACACTTGGGCTACTTTCAAAACAGTCATGCACTAAAATGGACAATTACTAGGTTAGATGGCTTATTTCAACCCAGTAGAGTTACAATAACGAAAACAAAAAGACCAATATAGATATAGGATAACAAATCATCTGGCCCAACAAGAAAAAACTCTTGATTATATACGTTGATAAAATCAACCCTCAATTGACCCCCAAAAGAAAAATCCCCAATGTCAATTATGAATTGCAATTGTTTACAGGAAAGAAAATAGAAGAAATTAAGGATCACAGTTTATTCTCATTTTTTACCTTCTTCTTCAAAAGTAGCTTGTATTTTACTAATCAAGATTCAAGACCACTAGCTAGTCTATCACATGATGAACATATTACCAAGTGCAAAGCCGCAACAAGGGAAGGCAGCAAATGTAATCACAGATGAAAGAGTAATAATTGAAGAAAATTAAACAAAATATTCTACTATATATATATAGACTCAAATCAACATGAAGCTTATGTCTGAAGTCAAATCTAACAAAGGAAGGTTGGTCCTCAACGATGTCAACGCGCAATGTCTTCTTTCTTTATAATCAAAACCTAGTCCTCAACAATCACCAACACATTATTTGCTGAGTAGACCAAATGAAGAGAGAAGGACATGAAATACAACCAATAGGGGCGAATCTGAATTACTAGTAAGTAGTAGTAAACACACAATCCTCATATGATAGTAATCATATTCTTATAATAATGTGAAAAAAAATGTGCGTACAAGGTATATTAAAAATAAAAGCATGTACCCAAAATAAAAAATTGAATAGGAAAAGAAGTTGCACCGTGAAGGTAAGCAAGACTAAAATGGGTAACTTTATGACAAATACACTTAAAAATGTGTGGGCTGTATAGTGAACTTTATTATGGTGGACTCAAGTATTTGTGATTATGATTGTTCCAAAGTTGTATATTTTGTTTGTCATACTATTATCTTTTTATTGAGAATAATGTTATAGTGACAACCATTTATGACAATTATACTAATAAATGTGTAAGATCTAATGTGAACTCTACTGCAATGCATTTATCCATTAGCGAGTGATTTCTCTTAATTATTCTAAATAATTATCATTATATCATTTTTTAAGGCATCATTTTATTTGAGGGACAAGACATAAACACAGAATTTATATAATTTTTATACTTTATTTACTTTAAGACAAACAACACATAATTTTGTGGGACAAAATACAAAATTTTATTTTGTCTTTGTGTATTATGATGCTCGAGTGACGCTCGTGAGAAAACTTATCCGTAGTGGGCCCCTTACTAAGATGACATTTCACTTGCCCCCTCCCACCTCAATTCTATAATTGGCTACTAATTCCCACATTGTCTTCGCGTTTGATGAATTCCTTTGCCATTCTCAACTAAACCAAGAAATAAACAAATTGTGAGTTATATAACGTTACATAAATAACTAATGTATTTTTATTTTTTTGTGTGTGTGGGGCTTTTGTAACTTTAACTTTGGCAACCAAAAAAACAAGAGAAAAGACCTTTTTTTTATGCGGTAGAGTAGAGCACTAACAAATTTGTTAACATGGGCGACATGTGAAGTGCACGTGCAGTCAAATTCATTACCCTTCACCTGCGCTGACGTTTCTGTAATACCTCTTTCTCTCAGAACTTCCAACAAAAATGAAAATCACACATTATTCACGTGAGCTAAGATGACACGTGTACTGTGTACCTACAAAAGTTGCAACAAACAACTAAAGCTACCAATATCATTACACTGATGTGATGTATTTATTTTATTTAATTTCGAATTTAAAAATATTTTTTACATAAAATTTTTTGAATGTCTTGAGAATTGTTATGTTGAGGAGTTATGTTATTTGTGTATAAGTTCTGAACACCAGTTACAATATTTTCCTACATATACAATTTTTTTTAACATAAATATGTCTGATATTCATTTTTTATGCTTTGATTGTATTAAAATTGTGTGTAAGTCAATTATATTTATTAATGTGTTAGTATATAATTAAATGATATATAGTGTAAAATTCTTTTATAATTGTCAATAAATTCAAATTAAATCAATAATAAGAATTTAATTTTGATACACAAACAATAAAAAAAATTATACTGTCATCTAATAAAATGTTAATCTACATGTTAATATGTTAGTCAAAGTTCATTTCAGGTTTATGTATAAAATAGATTGAACTATATGCTAAGTCTTTTACATATAGCTAATCTACATTTACACTGAGAGATGTGTATAAAACTATTTAATTATTTTAAGAAAAATATTTTTAATATGACATTAGAATTATTATGATTAAAAAATCTAAAATTTGATCCTTACTAACCCGCATTTTAAAAAATTATCAACACGGTTAGTTATGGTACTTGACAATATGAAAATTATTAGGTAAATATATTGATAAAAGATTTTTCAATTTCTCAACAAATTAAAAATAATTCTTAATAAATAATTTATTGGTAAACGAAATTTATAAAACCCAACCCCTCAACAAGAATTGTGTTTATATTACACACATAAAATAATAAAATAAAAAGACTTGTGTTCATGTTCTTAACTACTTACGTGTCCTGATGTCCATCCCATGCTTCTCAAACAACGGGATATACAATAAGCAAGCTCTACAAAAATCATTAATCGTTATCCTATTGATGCTATTGTATCTTTAATTATACGGAAGCTCTATAGTTTTTAATTGTTTATTAATCAAGGTTTTAATTGATTGACGTAACACTAATTGGATTGATCACCACATAAAGACAACACAAACAGAATTATTTCAAATGCTGGTGGGACCAATGCAACAAATCTTGCAAAAGGCCTCACCAAAATTCCCTCTCAACGTGAATAACGAGTTATAAGTAACTTTCTAATTACATACGAAACATTAATTAACCAAGAACAATATAGAAACAGAGTAATAGTGAACACGAAGCAAACAGCACAGAAGCATTGCAAAGCTGACTTTGCCCAAAACTAACATTTACCTCCTCTACATAACTACAGTACAAGGACACAAAACTGTAATCACTGAAAAGTTTCAAAAATTTCGCAGCTTTACATTTTCTTGGATATTTTTGACCCAATGTAACAAACGCACTATTTATTTCATATTATTAAGAGTCACTTGCTACAGCCTTCAAATTTTGTTGTTATTTGTTTTTCGAAATAACGAGTAACTCTTTAAATTCGTTCTTATAGTTTTTAGTATCGATAAAGTTCATTCTCAACTTATAAACATAATCATATTAGTTCTTAAAGTTGGTAAAAGTCAGTCAAATTAGTCTTTTGACATGTCAAATTAGTCTCTCACAACAATTAATTTGACCAGCTTTTGACAACATTAAGGACTGATATAATCATTTTCATAATAAGTGGGCGACTTGAACAAATTTAAAGGTTTACTCTTGAAATAATGTAAAATTATGGTTGATAAACAAAAATAATAAATAATTTAATAATAGCATGAAATATATTAAGTGGATGAAGCTTTACATATGTATGTCTAATTAAGTCATTAACACAAAATACAAAAAATAACATTATTTTAGCCATTTAAATTTGACACAGATGAGATAAGCATGGAGAAAGATAAAACATGCAAGTAACTAAGAACAAATATTGCTCCACAAAAATTGAAGTGATATGACTAGAGAAAGCAAATTAATAATTAATACAATTAAATCTTGCAATGAAAATTTGAACTCGGTGAGATTCCACGAGAAAAGGTATGGACAGCGGTGACACCAACATACAAAAAAATATTTGAGGGAGGGAAAAAGATGAGAAGCGGAGAGAGATTTTGAATCTAATTAAGTTAAATTATAGGAATAAGATAATATTTGATTTTTTTAAGTCAACGTTTTCAATGTTTGATTAGGTTTTTTATATTATATTATATCATATATATATATATATATATATAGGTCGGTTTGTTGGACCTAATAAGTCTTTTTTATAATCTATAACTAAATATATTTTTAAAAGCTTTAGTCTGATTTGTTTAATAAATAGGTAAGATCTTACTGGGACTTAAACGAACTGAGCTGAATCGAGCCAAAGACCCCTGACGAGTAACCTTGCCTATTTTCATCCCCATGTCATGATAACATTCACAACAATAAACAATTTCCTTTTAAATAAAAGCTGCGTTGATATTTGAAGTGGATACAAATATTTTGAAATCCTAAAATACATTTTAAAAAATTCACAATTATTCTAAATTGGAGAGTACTTGCTTATTCATTTTGTTATTGCTTTTTCCTTACTTTTTTTTATTAATTTAAAACCACGGAAGCAACTATGAATTAATGACAGAGAACACTTAAATTACAAAAAATAAAAATCTCTCGCCAAGGATATATAATATCGCAAGTAGTGAATAATAGTTTTGAAAGTTTGTGTAATCTACTTAATTGCCACTTGTTCAAGTGCTCACAAGTGTTTTGATCAAGGAAAATTAGTCCTAAAGACCATTAAAGAAAATTAATTAAGAATAAGGATCAATTAATATCGAAAAGAATCACCAAAATGTTGTTTGAAAAGACAATAATATTCTTTAATATTCACCAAAATTCAAGCCGTCCTCTTTAGCTACTTTCTTTTTTCGCAAACATCATTGTGCACTATTTTCACAATCTCCTTCCATCTCCTCCAAACAATATTTTGGTCATTCTCCCTAAATAAAAACATGGTTGATCCTTTTTAATAATTTGAATGATCATTATTTTTAATTAGCATTCCTTGACTGTCCTCAAGACTAAGTTCTCCTTTTGCTTAAATACTCGTATACTTCCTCTCTTTTTTTTTTCTTTTTTTTTTAACTTGTTCACTTTTAGTTGTGCAAGAATATTAAGAAAATGATTAAAAATTTTAAAAATAAGGAAAAATTTACAGTAGTTTACACAATTTTCCTCATTTAATATTCCCTCCAATCATTATTAGATGTTGCTTTTTGCCTAAAACTTTATCTAAAATTAGTTGTCGTTGAATTAGTTAAATAAATATTAATTATTATTTTTCCAACTATACCCCTATTTATTTGAAATTTCTACTATTGTATTAATTGCATGACAATTTCTCATAACACTCTCTCCTACTAATTGCTCAATAGGTGTTTTAATTGAAGTAAGAGAAGGGTGGAAGAAGAAAAAATATTGAAGTGTAACTTAGTCTAAGCACTTCATGTTTTCTTTAAGTGTGTGCAAATTGATTGTTTTTTTAATATGTGTGCATTTGTCAAAAGCCACATCTAAGAGTGGACGGATGGAGTATTTTCATAAATACTTGTATATAATTTTTAAATTTATATAGACAATATTAATTATTTTTCTCTAGTACTCCATTTGATCCATTTTAAGTATCACTTTGGCCAAATACAGTAGTATTAAGAAATATACTATTAATATACTATTCTTTTGTTCATGCAATCACTAATAACAATTAAATTAAGGGTATTATTAAAAAATTATATCACTACCATCACGATAGGGTGGAAATAGGTCAAACTGAGTTAGGCTATGGTTAAACATGTTTGATCTACTTTAAAATTATTTGGCCTGAGCTTTAGTCTAGTACCTGTTATAGGTTTTTTTAAGATTCGGTCTGGTCTTTTAAAAAGTTTAGCCTAATTTAAAAGTCTGCTTGTAATAAAAAAAGATTAGATATTATCCTTCAACCAAACTTTACATATTGTATATCTAATTAACTCATTATTAGGTAATACAAAAAAAATGACATTATTTTAGTTATTTAAATTTGACACAACCAAGATAAACATGAAAGAAGATAAATCATGCAAGTAATTAAGAAAAAGTATTGCTTCACAACGATTGAAGTGATATGACGAGAGAAAACTAAATTAATAATTAATACAATTGAATGTTGCGATGATGACAACTTGAACTTGATGAAATTGCACGAGAAAATGCGTGGATGGTGGTGACACCAACATACGAAAAAATATTTGAGAGATCAAAAAAGATAATATGGGGAGAGATTTAGAATCTGATTAAGTTAATTTATAGGAATACTATTTGATTTAATTTCCTTTTGAGTTAATGTTTTCAATGTTCGATTAGGTTATATATAAGCTGGCCTATCAGGGTTATATGTCTTTTTTATAATCTATGACTTGACCTATTTAGTTAAAATGGTTATTTTAGATGTTTTGGTATGACTTGTTTAATAAATATGTTAGACTTTACTAAGCCTTAAACGAACCGAACTGAGCCAAATATCTCTTAAAAACAACCTGACCTATTTCCACCCGTAAATAACGATCACGACAACAAATAAACAATTTCTTTTTAAATGAAAACTACTTTATACATGAAGTTGATACAAATATTCTAAAATCCTAAAATACATTGTAAAGAATTCACAACTATTCTAAGTCGGACAGTACTTATTATTTAGTCATTTTGCTTTTTTTTATTAATTTAAAACCATGGAAGCAACTGTGAATTAATGATTGAGGATACTAAAATTACTTTTTTTCCCCTTCTCGCCAAGGATATTTATTGTCAAAAGTAATTAATAATATTTTTGAAAGTATGAGGAATCTACTTAATTACCACTTACCACTTCTGTAGGCGCTCACAAGTGTTTTTGTCAGGAAAAAAAGAGTCCTAAGGACTGGTAAGGAAAACTACTCCTTTTTTATTTAGTTGTCCACTTTGTATTGTGTTTGTGGGTAATAAGAAAATTATTTAAAAATATGAAAGTAAGAAAAAAAGTTTATAGCATTTTACATAATTATCTTTATTCAATATAGAGATAATAGAAGTAATTGTAGTTATTAGTAATATATATTTTTTTTTAGGTTGCCTGCCCGGTATCTAAGGTTTAGCCTTGACTAATCCTGGTCGATCCGGGTCGCACCTGGCTATGGCGGGGGAGTCTCCCAACGGGGATAACTGCATAAACAAGGTCTCGAACTCGGGACCTTGCTTAAGCGATACCAAGCCGCTTACCACTTGGACCAACCCCCGTTGGTAGTTATTAGTAATATATGAACATGAGAGAGAGTACTTATTTAATAATGGTATAATAAGAAATAGAATAGTTAATGTGAAATAATTAAATTTAGAAAGTGGACAAATATTTGTAAAAATAACAAAATAGAAATATGGACAAGTAAAAAAAAATGGATAATGATCAATTAATACTCCATTTGGTCCATCTTAACTATCATTTTAGCCAAAAAAATTTTGGTCCAAATTACTTGTCATTCTTACTTTTCAAAGTAAAATTTATTGTTAAGTTTACAATTGTGTCCTTAATTTATTGAAGTATTGAAAATAGTAACTCTCTTCAATATTATCTCTTCTGATCTTTTCATTATGAAACAATTTAACTAAATTAAATAAGGATATTTAAACTTACCTTTTAAATCATTTTTAATTATAACTTTTTAATATGCGTGCATTTAATCAAAGTAACACTTAAAATAGACCGAATGAAGTATTAAAAAGAATCACCAAAATGATATTTGGGAAGACAATAATATCCTTTGACATACATCAACATTCAAGCCCTTTCCTTCGGCTACTTTCTTTTCATCACAATCATCATTGTGCGATCTTTCCACAATCTCCTATTGTATCTCCCTCAAACAATATTTTTGCCATTCTCCCTAAATAAAAATATAGTTGTTCGTTCTTGATAATTTGAATATTAATTGATCATTATTTTAAATTAGCATTCCTTAACCATCCTTAGGACTAATTTAAAAAATGTATAAATCATACTTATATACTAAAATTGAATTACTACCATAAATAGAATCTGTTCCATATTCTTACATTTCAAATTCTAACAACTCTATACATTCTACAAAAACCTTTACTTTTCATTTTTTTAATCCATTTATTTAATTGTTTATATTAATTAAAGTATAAATCGGATATTAAATCAATATATTCAATCTGAAATGTATCATATTAAATTACATTCAAGACTAATTAATATAAAAAAAATGAATAAGACCGATGCTAATTTTATTTTTGATGATATAAAAAAAGTCCATTAGATATCAAAGGTTACAAAGCTCAGGTTTATGATTCAAAAAGCTTAACAAAAAAAATCATATTATGCTTCATACTTATATATTAAAAAGCTTAACAAAAAATCATATCATATCATCGTACTTCATACTTATATACTACAATTGAATTATTACCATAAATAAAAAATGCTTCAAATTTTTCCATTTTAAATTCTATCAATTCTACACATTCTAAAAAACTATTTATTTTTCAAAATTTTAATTTATTTTTTTAATTATTTTTATTAATTAAAGTATAATCTGATATTAAATTATCATATTAAATTAACGTATTCAATCTAAAATGTACCATATTAAATTACATCCAAGACTAATCAATATAGAAAAAAAAGGGTATAAGATAGATGTTAATTTTACTTTTGATGATATAAAAAAAATCCATTAGATACCAAAGATTAAAAAGCTCAGTTTATAATCCAAAAAGCTTAACAAAAGATCATGCCATACCACACCATATCATACTTATATACTAAAGCTGAGTTACTATCATAATAGAACATGCTTCAAATTCCTCCATTTCAAATTATAGCAATTTTACGCATTCTAAAAAATATTTACTTTAAATTTTTTTTAATTCATTTATTTAATTATTTTTATTAATTAAAGTATAAATCTGATATTAAATTATTATATCAAATCAACGTATTCAATCTGAAATGGAATATATTAAATTAAATTAAAAATTAATTAGTATAAAAAACATATAAGACTGATATTAACAAGTGTAAATATTACGTAATTTAGATTTTTTGTATCTAATAACTAATCTCAGTAAAAATAATTCATATTTTAACTCAATTCAACCACTATCTAAAGCATACAAAACATAATAATTGATTTCAAAATCAATTAAAATTCCCTTTGAAAAATAATAATTTTAAATATTGAATTAAAATTGATTTAAATCATATTAATTAACCATTGTAAAAAAACAAATTAATTGATTCCACACTCATTTTTTATTGGCCAAATGTTATTTAAATAACTAAATTGATGATTGCTACCATTTAATTTTTTTTTATTTTTACTTTACGTATTTTAAATTTTTTTTTTGGATCTATTTAGATTATTCTACAAGTGTACATGGGCAAGGTTAAACAAAACACGTACTATCTTGATTTTATGACTAGATCATTTATTTGAGCCCAAACTCAACTTATAAGGACCCCACTAATAACCGGGTCAATCTGAGTCAGCCTGATGTTTGGATAATATACTAGGTTTAAATGTTACACACAATAAAGTTATAAGATTTTACATATGCAAACTAAATTTAAGATATAATTAACTTGCAATACATATTTCAAAACAAATTATATCAATTCAAAAGTAACATAATATTTTGTAAAGAATACTAATTGGAGTATAAAGGTTTAATAATTTATCACTAATTTTTACAAAAATATAAATTTTAAAAAACTATATGATTTTGGATCAGGTTGGGTCAACTTGAAACATAACCCAAACCCAGCCCAAAAGGTCACCATGTCAAATTTAATAATATGAACCCGACTATAAATAATGTGAGTTGGGCCAAGCCATTGAGTCAAACCAAGTTATGAACACTCCTAAATTGTCCTTTGACAACTTAATTTATATTAGGTTTGGATAAATTTTTAAATTTTTTAATGATGTATTGGTCATTCGTCAGTATCTATTCATCTACGCATAATAGCAAAGCACAAATACCTGTGTGAGAATAAAGTGGATTTTCATACACAGTGTGGGATAGTGAACTATCTTTTACTCTCATTATCATTCTTAATTGTGCATTAGAATTAATTTTATTTTAAATATGTTTCTAAAATTTGTATTATTATAATAAATTATAATATATTAAATTCTTTGCAAATTTTGTTTTTTTATTTAACAATACGATTAAAATTTATATATAAGAAATATTTTTTTACATTAATATATTTTATATTCAAATTGTACAATTATGAGTTCATACTCTAATATTTATAAAAATCACAAAATATAGAAAGATGGACAAAATATATATATATATATATATATATATATATATATATTAAAAAGGAGGGAGTACTATTTTGGCAATAATAAAAGCTTAATTAGGACGAAGATCACGTTTAAAAAGGAAAAAGGCAAACGGGAACAGAAAGAAATAAAGATTGGCACTGAAATACCACTGATAGGAACTAGGAAAACCTACTCACTACTCTATTTTAGCAGCAGGGGGTACAGATTTAAATAACAGACAAACCACTAATTTAATGACCCTGATTCAAATACCAGCATAAGTGGGGCTGGTTTTTTCTGACAATCCTGTGACACCATCATTTTGTAATGTGATGTAATATTTGTAGTTAATATTATTATTTTTTTGTCTATTTTAGGGAGGAAATAATTCTTTTTATTAGTTGGAACTTGTATTTGTAACATAAAATATAGAGGAATTAACGTTTTCTAAATTAAGAGTAATCCTATAATTTCATCTCTAAAAAATCAGATCGCAAAAAATCTATTTTTGAATTAGAAAATACACATATATTTGATCTTTGAATTTTCTCAAAGTAGAAAAAAATAACTATGTTAGGGACTATTCTTTTAAATTTAGATCAATTTTTAATCAACGGGAATTGGTTTGAGTGGTAACTTGCTTGATATCACTTAAGCAGGTCTCAGGTTCGAGACCTTGTATACACAGTTATGGCAAAAAAAAATTTTTTAGATCAATTCTCTATTCAATTTGTTATAATTGAAAAAATTTATAGACTAATTTGTATGCATTTTATAGATTTATAGACTAGTATGCTCCAAGTTTTAATGAATATTTATCTTTGTAAAAAAAATTGTATGTACTTTATGATATAATTCAGGAATGAATTTATTATACCCAATTTTTTTGAGAGGCGAAATTCCAATTTTTATAATAAGAGGAAAATGGAGAAGTCTCAAGTCTCTGTCAAGAATCCTTTTATATATTTATAAGGAGAACCAAACAAAGAGGGTATGATGTATGAATAGCAATTCTCACTGTGACTGTCTTCCTCACGCAGCACGGTAGCAGGCACTACAGTGAAATTAATAGGAGCATGTAAATGTAACAAAATAACATTTTAACAATTTAGTAAAAATAGAACAGGTCAATTTTCTTGTTGACAATTGTACCCCTTAGTCACACCTTGAATTACTTTTACACCAGTAGATGTTAAACATAGTGAAAGAGAGATTGGTTCTTTGTTTATACATTAATTGTGATCTGAGTGATAATGGCAATTGATTTGTTGAATTTAATATTTGTTTACAGGTTAGAGATAAAGATGAAGGCTTGGTTTGTGTGGTTAGCAGATTAAATTATATCTGATGATTATCTGTTCAAACTGAAAATAATATAATAAAGCAAGTGGGCCCAGATTGGATTGGTTGGCTGGTTGCTAATTTTCCCTTTTATTTTTTTAATTTGGCATGTCAGTCTTTTGATTTTTTAATATAAGTTTTTTTTCTAATTATATTTTTTAATAAGTTTTTAATATATGAACACCAATGGTTGCAAATATAAAGAAAGTGAAAATGATATAGGCACACATCTAGCCTTCTAAAAAGTGTGGTCACCATTATAGTGACAGGACAAAATTGTACACTTCATACAAATTGCCACCAAAATTTCCAAGGGTGCAGAACTCTATAAGACCTTATTATATGAAGAATGAAAGTATGAAATACTTGTATACAATTATAAAAATGTATAATTTATTTTTCCAGCTGGAGAACATTATAGAAGTTTAAAATGTATATAACCAACTGAAAGAGTGCTTCTAGAACTTAAAATTTCATTAAGGGGAAGCTGAATGTTTGATGGAGGGGGGCTGATGGACATTTTCAAAACAATTCAAAACAAAGTTAGAACATAAAATTTTGCGATTATTTATGTGAATTAGATTTTGAAGTGTTTCATCAAAGAATTGAAAATATTGTCAAGACAAGTGAAAAATAAAATAATTATTTTAAGCAAAATTAACTTACATGTATCTTTTACACATCATATTTATATAATTTCCTCCCCACTCTTAGTACTAACATAAAAAGATGAGCTGGACTTCCTAGAGTTTTTAATATGCTCTATACATCCAGAGTTGGAACATTCTCATGAGTCAATATATAACGGTCGTGACTCACATGATTTGAACAGACGCTAATTCTTTCCAAATTACGCAAATAATATTGGTCATTTATGATTTCAATTATTTCTCCATTTTAATCTAAATGACGTTCTTTCCTTCCACATTGTTTGGTCCTTTTATATCAAGTTAAGACATTCTAGTTATAAACTTTCTACTTTTTAATTATTCAATACGATATGGACATACCCTAAACTTTAATATAAATATGGAGTCAAAAGATTATATAGCTTGATAAGTTATTTATCTCATTTGAAGGGGGATTATTCTCATTACACTTTCCATTTTACCATTTGAGCCCCCTATAATAATTAAAAATTTTTTTATCTAGCATTAATTGTCTAGAGATTAGTATTCATACATATATATGATGTTGTGATGGAATAGTTGTAAACTAAAAATTGTAAACTAAGTGATGACTAGTGCAATGTTTATCATACTAAGGATTCAAATCCAGGACAGTTAACTGATTAACGGGAATGGGCATTTGCTACTCTAATTCATTATGTTTGGTATAATTATTTGGCATATACACTGCCGATTCACAACTTATTAATTATTAAACAAGGTTTTTATAAAATTTATACTCATTAAAATCTCATTTAATTATGGATAAATTGTGAGTCAATATAATGTCTTATACTAAATAATTACATATTCCCTTCGCTTAAATAGTTGACCACCTTTTCTTTCATTTTGATATTTCGTTAAATACTTGTATATTTTTTTAATTTAGATAATATTAATTACTTATTTTGTTAATATATTATTAAATATTAAATACTCTCCTTTTCATATTTATGCATTATAATAACCATAACTTTTCACATCTACTCACATAAAATAAGGATAATTGTGTAAAATATCATTGATTTTTTTTTTTTTAATATCCAAATAGAATTTTGTGTTCCTATGTCTGAGTATTTGTGTCTGGTATCATCAAATAAACAAAATGAAAGAGGACATTAGAAACCGAAGAAGTATAATTATATATGCAATGGAGCCACTAAAATAGAGAAGTTAAAATTTGAATGGGCTAGGGACAGTTGTGTCTTTTCAGCAGACCCTCCACTTATGAAAAGCCAGGGTGCCCAACCAAATTTGACCATCACAAAGAAAAGAAGGATTTTAAAATTTGAAAAGGTAGAAAAAAAGAAAGAAAGAAAGAAAGAAATGCAGAAAATGTGGGCGTTAAGATGAGCTGTCATGGTGCTGCATTAGATGCCCTTTTATCTGATGCTCTCTCACCCACAACTGTGCTGTCTGTCTAGCTGCTGCCCTTGGACAGGAGGCACGGTCTCTCCTCTATTGTTACTTTTAACCATCTCACCCACCCGCTGGGAGCAGCCCCCTTCCAATTATTGTATGTTCTCTTCTCCACTACCATATATACTTGCATGATAAAAAGAGCTAGCAACGCATTTACACTCATTATTTGTTGGCTTATAAAGGACATGGAATGCTTGAAATTGTTGAATTATTTATTTTAGTAGTGGATGCAAGCAATTGAGCCAAGTGGTAGCTAGGGGTTTTATTTTTAAACAACTAGTGCCACTTGTTGTAATATCAAAACTCTCATAACCACATAAAATATGACCCAAGAAAGAAAAGAAAAGAAAAAAAAAACCATTTTTTATTTTATTTTATATTTTATTAGAACTTGATAATGCTCAACAAGAAATAAGTAAAATGTCAATAAAAACTTTTTAAAAGATTTCTTTCCTTCTTTATTTTACCTTTACTTTGGTAGTAGTAGTTAAGTAGTATGATGATGATATGAAGGAACAAACCCAATCTGACGAGAGAGAGAGAGGGTAGCGGGAGCTATTGACATTGAAGTGGGATGAGGATTGAGGAGGAGAATACACACACAAATTAACACTCACATATATACACATGCCTGCTGCTGCTGCTGCTGCTATTAATCTTTGCAGGCAGGCATCTGTGTGTGTGTGTGTGTGAGAGCATCAAAGGCCAAGGTTTGGCATTCCCTTTCCGAGACCCCACGAGTGACTCTTTCCATATATTTACATTTTCCTTTTCTTCTTCTCTTACTAAGGTCCCCCCACCCACACCTACTCTCTCTCTCTCTCTCTCTCTCTTTACTCTGAGAAGAGGGGAAGACATCGGTCAATCAAAAACCGGACAACCCCACAAACTCAAAGTCTCCCCCTTGGGTCCAAACACCACTTACAATATGTATATTTTTTTTCAAACTTGTTAATTTCTTTTTCTCTCTCTATCTGTGACCCACCCCCACCCCACCCTAGTCCCTGCTACTATACTACTATACCCTTCTTTTTCTTAATCTCTCCATGTAAAAGAGAAAGTGAGTCTGGGGATGAGTGAGTGAGTGAGTGCGGTGGTGATGAATCATATATATGTGGTAGAAAGATAGAAAGAAAAAGGGGAGAAAAAAATAAAATAAAAATAAAAATAAAAAAAGAAGGAAGGAAGGAAAGGAAAGGAGGGGTCGGCTGTCAACAAAAACAAAAGACAGAAACAACACAAAGAAAGGAGAGAGAGAGAGAGAAGGCTTCCCCACCTAAATGGAACTATCAGATTTACAAAGCAACAGCAACAAGAAGAAGAAGCAGAGCGGCAGCAGCAGCAACAACAACACAGCCACCACCACAGCAACAGCAACAGCAACAACAACAACAGCAGCAGCAAATCATCCATCATCTTCTCAATCCCAACCCCATCATCATCATCATCATCATCATCATCACCGTCTCGTGGTCCCTTTCGATGGCAGTACTGCAACTGCACCAACTGCCTCAGCAGCCAGGCCTTTCATCATGGGCTCCATCTCCACCCATTCCTCTTCTTCCAATTCATCTTCGTCTTCCTCCTCCGCCGCCGCCACCACCACCACAACCACGCCTTCGCATCTCATCGACGCCTCCCTCGCCATCGCCACCAGATCTGACCCCGTCTCCGACAAGGCCGGCCTCCAAATCCAAGCCGCACCCAACCCGCCTCCCAAGCGGTCCACCAAGGACAGGCACACCAAGGTGGACGGCCGGGGACGGAGGATCCGAATGCCGGCAACGTGCGCGGCTAGGGTTTTCCAGCTGACCAGAGAATTGGGACACAAGTCCGACGGGGAGACCATCGAGTGGCTACTCCAGCAGGCCGAGCCCGCCATCATCGCCGCCACGGGGACCGGCACCATCCCGGCCAACTTCTCCACGCTCAGCGTCTCACTCCGAAGCAGCGGCTCCACGCTCTCCGCGCCGCCCTCCAAGTCCGCTCCTCACACGTTCCACGGCGCCCTCGCGCTCGCTCACCACCCTTACGAGGAAGCGTTCCAGCACACGGCGCTGTTAGGGTTCCACCCTCACCACTCTCAGCAGCAACACCACCACCTCTTGACCGCCGACCAAATCGCAGAAGCGCTTCCCACTGGCGGCGGAGACGGCGCCGGTGGTGGAGGGGACTCGAGCGACAACTATATGAGAAAACGCTTCAGAGAAGATCTTTTCAAAGACGATAGCAACCAGTCGCAAAACGAGAGTGGCGGCGGCGGCGGTGGTGGTGGTGATGGCTCTTCGCCGAAGCCGTTTAAAACAAACCTACAAATGCAATTGCAAAAGCAGCAGCAACAACCAGAAGAAGGTGCTGCTGGTGGAAGTCCTTCGGGTTCTGGACTTTTTCGCCCTTCGAATTTGGTGCCCGCCACCGCCATGTGGGCGGTGGCGCCGGCACCAACCAGCGGCGGCGCTGCCGGCAGCACAATCTGGATGCTCCCCGTCACTGCCGGAGGTGCAGGCGGCGTGACCCCCGGCGGTGCTGCTGCAGCAGGTTCAGAGACTCAGATGTGGCCTTTTGCACATGGCGGCAACGGCGGAGGCGGGAGCACGGTGCAAACTCCGCTGCATTTCATGCCGAGGTTCAACCTCCAAGGAGGAGTTGAATTCCAAGGCGGAAGAGGAGGAGGAGGCGGCGGCGGAGGCCTTCAATTGGGATCGATGCTAATGCCGCCGCTGCAGCAGCAGCAGCAGCAGCCGCCGCCGTCGCAGCACCTTGGGCTGGCCATGTCTGATTCCACGAACATGGGAATGTTGGCTGCTCTGAATGCCTACTCCAGAGCTGCCGCTGCTGCTGCTGCAGCTGGTGGTAATTTCAACATGAACATCAATTCTGATCATCATCATCATCATCATCATCATGATGCCATGGATGAGCATCAGCATCAACACCATCATCATCATCAGCATCAGCATCAGCAGCAGCAGCAGCATCAACAACCTCATGATCAGGCTACTGATAGTGGTGAAGATGGTCCTAATAGCTCCCAATGACTCATTGGTTAGTTGGCTTTTAATTTCATCTGTAACTGTAAATTAATTAATAACCCTTCAAATATTGATTCCCTTTTGCATTCATTGTTTACACTGCAATTTCTGTGGAGAAGGAAGTGGTTTGGAGTTTTACTGGGTTTGTTTTTTATGCAGACTGGAACTTCAGTTTGAAAATATATATATATATATATATATA